>CM037090.1:1817500-2213333 GCA_020916435.1 Oxytropis ochrocephala | reverse complement strand
ATTATTCTCTTTCCTCTCATTTTCCCAAGAAACCTCAGTGCATCAAACCTGAAAGGTTTACATGAAAAAGCCAAATGTATCAGCTGCTATGAAGAACCAACACAGACACGCACACGAGATACGATACAAACACGCAGACACTAGTTTTAATTTGAAAAATACAAGTAATTGAAGTGTCAGTCAGCAAGTGCACAAGTTCCTGATCCTTTCTAGTAGCATGAAAATACATGGTTGTTTTCCAACAAGTACATTTTCTAGCAAACAAAATATTGATCATGCATATAAGAAAACAATGTGTTGTGAAGAAATGCTCCATTATCACATCACCTTGGGATGGAACAACTATATGGCTTCCACTTCCACTTCTCATAGTCTGAATCTGGCCTTCCATTTTTTTGACAAGTAACTGCTGTGGTGAGATAAGGACAGCTAGAATCATAGAGAGGATAGGATTTATCAAAAATCCATTTTCCAATTGAAAAGTCACATTTCTTCCGAGAATCACTATGTGTTTGCACCATGTTAACATCTTCAGCTTCTTCCAGGGAAAGCCAATCCTCTGGATTGATCAGTGATAATGTGCAGTGGAAGAACAAGCCTAGCAAGATGCATAAGAAAAAGAAGAAATTTGACAGTAAATGAAACTTTGGTTTTGCCATGGAAACTCAAGGTGAGAGTATAGTGTTAGTGTGAAAGGCTTTATGTAATTTAGAATTACAAGGACCTTGTGTTGTGTTGAAGAAAAGTGTTTCATTTCATTATGGCTTGACTCCCGGTGTTGTGGACCATGCAAATGTTACTTTTACTAATTGTCATTCATTGATTGATTGATATCTGTGGAAATGCCACTTTTCTTCTGTTTTTTACCAAACATGTTTTGAACTTAGTTCTCTAAATATGTAACTTGTTTTTTAGACTGTAGAATAGGTTGTGTATTTTGACTGATATGGTGCTTTTGTCTAACAGATTATTAAATTTAACAAGGTAGAGTGGAAAACTATTTAAGTAGAAAGAATAAACTTATCTGTTTTGTTTATATCAAATAATAATAGTAATTATAAAAGATAGAAACTAAATGAATAACTCCTTGCAAGCTCGAGTTTAGAGACCCTGAGAATTAGTTGTACTATTATGGAAAATTGCATTTAATCTTTTTATTAATTTTTAAACTCAGTTTTTTATTGTTACTTCAGTGCCTGCTTGGAAAGTATCAAGTTATGATGTTGAAAAGCCTGTACTTATTCTGCATGAGAGTCACTCCATAAGGTAAATGAGCATATTTTTCAGCCAAGGTACGATGGAAGAAAATATAACTCTGAATCAAAATACAACAAAATGAGAGAAATCCTTCACATAAAAAGCTGACAAGTTGAACTTACAATCTCAGTTGAACTGAAGGTGCTTAGTTCAGTACAGAAAAGGAACGAAACTTATTATTCTCTAAGCAAATAACCTAACTAGATTTGAAATCAAGAATTACAGATATATATAAAAGGAAAACACAAACTAAGAACTTGGAATGAACAAATAATCATGCCATGGGTGCCACAGGCTTCCTTGAAAGGGTCATCTAGGAAAAATAGTTGAGCCTGATGAGATCAAACATGGGAATCTTTCCCATAAACCTTACTTGGGAAGCCCATTTTCACTGTTGAGAAGAGCTTGACTTTCATCAGAAAGCACAACAGGTCCCCTTCCTGGTCTGGTACATATGAAGTAACTGACATCCCCCTTGTATTTTTGTGAGGGAATATTATCTTTAATTTCTGGAGGAGGTGGCAGAGCTTCTATGTCCTGTATTCCGTTGATCCCAGCATCTTTTGTAATTGACTTGTCACCAATAATGTAACTGGAAGGAGAGAATTTTGTAGGTAACTAAGAAATTCAAGAAGTTGACAAAAAAATCTTAGAATAGTATCACACAATTTGTAAAACTTAGAAAGCACCTGTTGAGGTCATCTGAATTTGGAGGAAGTAGTAAAGCAGCTTTTGAATCAAAAGGGTAGCAGCTTTCCTGTTACGTGCAATTAGAACTGCATTTGGCCCCGCATCAAACGTATAAGCTACCTGCAAGTCAAAACTAGCCACTGGTATTTAATATTTAAATGGAAACCAACAGATTGTACACTTTCATTTGTTTACATGTGTCCTCTCCTTGTTCATATGTGTAAGAGTATTAGTTTTCTTCTCTCTAATATTGTTTACCTCCTAGTGTAGGTCATAGTTTGCTTAGCCTTTGTTCTATTATCTTTCTGCAACCTGCTATATCAGGTTATAGGTTATTAGTGGCTTGACTATATAAGGTCACCACTCAGTTGTATTTCACAATCAACTATTCATTAATACATTTACCCAATTCTGATTCAATGAATCCTCTCTCCAATTCTCTGTTTCTAATATGGTATCTAGAGCTGTTACGATCCTAACAAACTCGTAACAACTTTTTTTTTCGCTTCGCGCTCTTCTTCTTCTTTCGTTGCTTCGTTTCTTTTCTCTCCGTCGAAGAACGACGATGGCCTCGGTAATCAACAATGGCAATGACGGTGATCCACCGGTAAATGGCGTCGCCACCGGAAACGGAAATCCACCGCGAAACAACAATCAATCGGAAAACTCTGTAAACTCAGAGATCAAGGAGTTCAAGCATAAGATTACTGAAAAACTCCACGATGAAAACTTCGTGCTATGGCGGCAACAAGTAGAGCCGGTCATCAAAGCGCACCGATTACACCATTTTCTAGTCTCGCCATCGATTCCTCCTCGGTTTCTCACAACTGATGATATTGTCAACGGTGTGGAGAATCCTGCATACGCGCTATGGGAAGCACAGGACCAGATGCTTCTCTCGTGGTTGCAGACGTCGCTCACGACGGCGATTCAGGCTCGCAGCGTTGTCGGCTGCGTTCACGCATTCGAATTGTGGGACAAAATTCACGCCTACTTCTCCAAACTAGGTCGCACAAAGATTCGACAACTTCGCAATGAACTTCGCACCACGCAACTTGAAGGTACGTCAGTTAAAGATTATCTGGCTAAAATCAAGAATCTAGTAGATTCTCTTGCTGCGGTTGGTAGCCCTATCTCTGTCAAAGACCACTCAGTTGTATTTCACAATCAACTATTCATTAATACATTTACCCAATTCTGATTCAATGAATCCTCTCTCCAATTCTCTGTTTCTAATAATATGTATATTATATGTAATATGTAATTTGCTAAATTAGGTTATATTAGTCTGCGAAGATAAGCATGCAAGCCAGAATCCAGTTACCCCAGATATCCAAAAGGAACTAACGAAGTAATCCTGATGTTTTGAAGCATGACAAGTCATGTGAGTAAAACCGCCAAAGATGTAGAATTATGAATGAGAAGAATGTGAGTTTGCTCAATATGTCAGTTAGGTTCCTTCTTGACAAACCCCTTTGGATATACAAAGCCCCTTATAGCTAGTGTCTTGTTAGGCATAGTGGTACTTGATAAAAATCTACAAATGATATCAATAAAATTTGTAGTTCCCACTTCCATTAAAGGCCTTTTGTTATGTTATGTGTCTTATGTGCAGTTCTAGTTTGAAAACAGGTTCCATTTACATGTATCTTTTGGAATGATCTTTTCTAAGACCCAAGTGAATACGTGTCCCTTTACTTTCAGGAAGTTACAAACAATACATTCTAAAGGCAGCAAGAGGACCAATTTTTTGCACCGTCATAATTTTTGGCTTGGTTATTGCTTGTATGCTGTGAGGCTCTCTCTTCCAGATAACAACATTTGGATCACCCTACTGTTTATAATAATTGTGGATAATTTCTTTGCGAAGTGTATGATATGATATGATGTGATGTGACTCGGTGAAAGGGAGCAAAATATTGGTTCGCAACATTTGAACATGAAATTAGTAAGACCATTAAACACCAAATGAAGTTTCTTTCAATTTTAAAATTTTCAGGTAACCAAAAGAGTTGACAAAATTTGATCCTTGGAATAGACCTTTTAGTTTCTACACAAGACATTATAAGATTACCAAGTAATTCAAACCTGGGGAGCTTCTTCTGACCGGTTCCACTTTTCAACAATGCTGATTATCCTGAAGTGACATAGAATCATTAATAATAAATTAGGACAGAACTCTGCGAAACTAGTGATCTTATCACCCAGACATAATAGTCATAACCAACTGTCAATTATCAGAACCTACCTATGGGATGTATCGTTCATGTAAAATATAGGGGGAGACGTATCCAGACAGACTGCATGAAACTGGTTGCTATCGGAACAGGTGAGTTGTGAAAAAGATGCAAAATCGCGGTTTCTAATGGCTTCTTCCATTTGCAATATCCGCTTTGGCACTACTTCCTATTGTGGTACAAATGAGAAAAATATAAGAATAAAGAGTAATCCAACTTAAATTACTATAGAATAGTCAATTATATAACAATGGCCAAAGAAAAGTGCACTGAAACTTTTATACATTTATAATTAACGACAGTGTTAATTAAAAAAAAGTGTTAAATTAAGTTCACACTTCGAAATTCAGAAAGAAATGGTGGAAAATAAATTCTACAGTTAAAAATAGTAAGGGGATGCAGTACCTTTGCTCTATGCTGTAAAAGCAAACTTGTTTCAACACTCTCTCGCATTCCTGATGTGCTGCTAGTTTCCTTTTGCGTGAACTAACCTAGAAATGAATCATGAGATGGGAAAATTGAGAAAAGTATGACATGACATAGTAAAATAGAGTAGATCCATAGTGCTAAGGTGAAATAGAAATATCTCATTTACAAGGCAAATAACACGACTGTCATTTGGCCTTCAGCACATTTTCTACAATTTAAAACATAAACCTCTTATTATCTGAGGCATAAGTCGTAAGATGGCGGTGAGAGTCATGGGGATGTCATGCAAGTGGAGAAGCAGCAGACACAACTCACAACAGAGTTGGAAAAGGTGGCAATGACGGTAGTTTAGAGCTAAGCCGTCTCTTCAACATTTAACACACTAGGAAGCAAATTGCTGAACTTTTACCACAATATTGCCAAATTAGCATATTTAATTATGAGATAATATATGTATCCAGGTTAATTGAATATTAAAAGAAAAGTTTGTTAGGAATTGATATGATTCTACAGCAAAAAAAACAGTGAAGCATTTAAACCGTTATGCAGCATTGAATATTGAATAATTTCATGAAACAGACCATGATAAGATCTGGTAATACTAAAAGCAACCATAAAATCAAATGCAAACAATTAAATTCACTGCTACACCAATGTTGCCAAAACTGAACCATACATGATATGGACAAACAATATCTGTAAAAATCTGAGGATGGAAAAAACAAAGTCCTGGATTTCAAGCATATGGAATTTTACAATCTGAAGAAAGCATAAATTCCAAACGATATTATTGAGTGTATGGAATTTTACAATATGAAGAAAGCATAAATTCGAATTGATATTATTGAGTGTTTGAACTTTGAACTTTGAACTGAGAAATCAAAACAAGTGCTTCTATGAGATAGACAAAAACATTAATTAATAAGAAACAGCACTTTTAGTAAGAGAGTCAAATTCAAAATTCAGTCATATATAGAATAAAAAGACTTTTCTTATACTAAATGAAGTATATTAAAAGTCCCACGGCAAAACCAAAGCATTTCAAATTGAGTATATTAAAAGTGTCACATTTCATTTAATTTTTGCCGAAGTAAATTAAAAGTCAAAACCCAATAGCAAACTAATCCATTCAATCAAATTAAGACTGAAAGTGAGACATACCACGGCAATAACAATAACAAGATCATCCCAATGCTTTTCATCAGCAAGTTGAACTGCAAGACTATCACTTCCATTCTCCTCCTACACATCAAAAGAATATAACTTACAAATGGATTTTCAGATAACATAGTTCCTTTAAAATAGAAAAGAAAAACTTACTTTTCCCATTATCCACTTCACAAATCCCCCAAATAAGCTGCGACAAGCACTACCTGATCCTTGCCTGCATATAGTGACAATTTCCATAATTGCTACAATATATTACCAAAATACAAATGCCCACACCAAGCAGTAACACCATGCAAATTTAAAGTCATAAAGAAAATAAATACCTTGCAATAGCAGATAGCTGGCTATTATCTTCTTTGACATTCATTAGCTTCCCAAGGGCATAAACTGTAAAACAGAAGACAGAGAACACATTATAACAAATGATAACTATAAAGCCGAATATAGAGTTAAAACGAACCAAGGACCTTGCTATTGCAAATAAGAAAGCATAAAAATCAGGTTGAAATTGCACTAGACAGAACAGCAAAATAAAATTTGAACAACTGCACATAACACCATAAAGAATATAAAATTAGAAGCAACATTCCAAAAATTCTTGAACAAAGAATAAGGTTGGTCCTCTATTAATCCCACCCATAAGACAGCACATTCCAACACTAATAAGATTGTTTGTCCGGCAAAAAGCTCTACATGGTTTAATATTGACTCAGTAATTAATTAACTAATTAATTCATAGCAATGTTTTCTACATAGACTATTTATTGTAAATACTCAATACTTTAGTCCCTAAATTATGGCTAGCATATAATGCAAGTTATGCAACCAATTATTATCTGAGTCCACTATCCACTGGAAATCTATCATCAGTGCCAACAATTTTGTTTTCCTGGTCAAAGTTTATTTACCACTGTCCTTACCATATTTGCTCTAGAATAATCAAAATATGAAAAGCAAAAAGAAAACTGAAACCAATTTCCTGAGTTTTGGATAATGAGATAACAGTGTCGAATGTTGTTATCTTTCCTCTCATTTTCTTCCTATCAATGTCTTAGCCTGGCTGATAAACTACTATAATGTGTCTATTTTAAACAATCCCCGCATCCTTAAACCAATTTCTTGTCTCATGCAACTTCAAAAAACCCTAACCCTTAATATAGAATGGAGGAATTTATTGTCTCAAGCACTTTGGAAACTCGCTCCACTTAAAAAATATTGGGTCATTTATGGAATGTTGATAGGTCTGTTATATAGTAGTAGCTACAGTTGGTTAATGTTGTTATATTAGTCAATAGTTAGTTGGGTGGTTGAATAGTTAGTTGGGTGGTTGAATAGTTAGTTAGTCAAGTAACAATAAGGCATGTTGCCTATAAATAAGAAGGTAGTGGGATAGGAATAAGGGTCTTTGTCAATTGTATACACTAGAGGGCCATTTGGCTTAGGAGAGGGTTGGATCTCTCAAATATCCAGCAAAACATTCATGCAATAGTCCTATTTCGTTCAATATACCAGTTGGTTCCTATCAAATGTAATAAATTCTCATAACAATCAAATTGGGACAAACTGATTTTGCTAGAATAACCAATAATATATAACGGAGGGAATATTGAATGAGTAAAAAGCTCTGTAATATAGGAAATGATGGAACAAGTCCTGGGCAGTACCCACACTAATACAATCCACTATGTTGTCATAAAACTATTGAATGAAAGAAAGTTCAAATAAAAAATCAATATAAAGGCATATTACCAAGACAGGCGAAACCCGCAGCTGACGAAGCCAGTCCAGCTGCAGTAGGGAAGTTATTGTAGGAAGCAATGTGTACGTGCAATTTGCCCCAATCCTCTTTTGTGATCTTAACACCCTTTTTATTATCCTCAACATCACAAGCACGAGCGCGGATCTCCCTTAAACAGCTTTGGAATCTGCCCCCAGAAAGAGAAATCTCCTACACTAACCAGTAAAACCAAATTATACCAATCAAGAAGAGAAATGAAAAGAACAACAACTCTCTATGCCAGCATTTTGACACAACCAAACAACAACTCTATGCTTTTTTAAAAACTTCATTGTTAGTTAGTACATGGAAACAAATTTAGAAAAAAGAAATTGCCGTTCTTCTGGAATCTACTGGAGTGTGAAAGTAATAAGCAAGTAGTGGACATAGCACATGCTACGTTTACCCAGAAAAGTTATGTTAATAATACTATATAATTGTACCGTGACTGACTAAGGGAACAAAGCATTATATAAGTGAAGAGGAAATGAAGGTGTTAATAATAAGCTCTTCTAAACATTTAGACAACCTTTGGAATGGCTTAGTTACAGCTCATCCGAGCTTAATTAATGGCATAAGCACTTGCGTAAGTGTTTTGGGAGCTTATGAAAATAGTTAACGATATGTTCATAAGTTGTTTTCAGCTTAAGTCAAAAAAAACCTCTCCCAGGTAGCTTAAAAAAACAGTTTAACCTTATTTCATCTTTGATTATAGAAATAACTTGCACACAAGCAGCACTTATACTGTATACATTGCTAGCTTAATTAAACTATTTTTCTGAATGCAGTCTATATCCCAAATAAACTCTTCCAGATGCCCCCTAGATATCTTTAAAATGTAAACATCTGCATTACTTTTTCTTCATCAGTATGAAGGCATGTTGTATTAATTCCAATTCAACATATGCAGATGAAATTGTTGATTCCGTGTGGCTCACTCATTAAAAATTGGATTTTTACAAAGGCCAAGAAGACATTACACATTCATTAAATTGAACCACAGAAGAGCAAATTGATTAAAAATATAAGAGAGAGAGAGAGAGAGAGAGAAGAAAAGAAAATTAACCTTGCCATTGAGCCACATGCGATCTTGGTTGAAAGCAGGACTGACAGCGACGGTGGTGGTGGTGCAAAGGTGATTAGGATCAAGAGTAACGCTAATACTATCATTAACAGGTAAGATTAGGGTTTCATCTCTTTTCCCCCAATACTTGATTACAGCAATGTTGGTAGGCGTCTGAGCTGTCACCATCAGCACCCAATTCTGCGACTCAACCGCCATTTCCAGCAACAAACCAAATGCCGGTGAAAAGAAATGAAAATTAGGAAGAAAGTGGAGAGTGTGAAAATGATTAAGAAAAGGGATCAGATCTCTGATCTGAGAAAGACAGTGTTAATTAATAGCAACGGAATTATTCGATTAGATTGAAAAGGAAGAAGAAAGAAGACACGCCGAAATAGTTGCCATGCTTAAATTAATTATTACTAATACAGCACCCTTTTTTCGGTTCCTAAATAGTTGCCATGCTTGCCTCAATTTATATGCATTCTCCTCTCCCATCACTAACTCTTTATTTTTTTAATAATAGATCCATCACCAACTTTCTTTCTTGTTTTTTTTTTCTTACCTCATAATAATAATAATAATATTAATAATTATAACTTTGCTAAAAAAAATACTAATAATTATAACAATAATAGTTATAGTATTGTAAAAATATAGTAGTTATAGTAATAATCAGGATGAGAAATTTAGTTAAATATATTTACAGAAATGCTTTAAAGTACAGATACAAAACCGAAGAATTGTGTGGCAATATCAGACACTTCCACTTACATATCAATTATCGGCCATGATGGGTAGTGCGGGTATTGTTGTCAAAAAAAATTCTTAAATATCAAACTAACTTATTTCGGACATTTATTACAAAGTTTTTTCGTAATATATAGCAACTCTGATATGTTTATTATGTTATTTTATTTTTTGACC
Organism: Oxytropis ochrocephala; assembly: GCA_020916435.1. Taxonomy (NCBI): domain Eukaryota; kingdom Viridiplantae; phylum Streptophyta; class Magnoliopsida; order Fabales; family Fabaceae; genus Oxytropis; species Oxytropis ochrocephala. Next base: position 2,203,783 of record CM037090.1, on the reverse strand, counting down.
GGATATTTTAATTTTCTTAATAAATAATATTAATAAGTGTGTTACTAATTCTGATTAATAATTAAAATATAATCATAATTAAATATATCTTAATCAAAACAAATAATTAAAATATTAACTTTGTAATTTATCAGTATATTTTTTAATTTTTAAAGAAATTTCAGATAGCTCTCATTAACTGTACTCCTATTTGTTCCGTGAAAAAATTGTTTTGATTTTCATAAAATTAAAAATAAATTAAGTTTATTATTATTTTTCCTTTGCATTTATATTGGTGAAATAGGACAGAATTCAATCACGGAAGTTCATGTTAAGTTGCTCGTGGCACACGAGGGTTAGAAAAAGAAATTTTAGTTAGAAAAAAGATGTTGCACGTGATACAACGAGTTTATTTTTTAATAATAAAATGTGACTTTACAATATAATTTTTTGGGTGATTCTAGGGTGAAAGAGTAAATTAAATCTTTCATCGAATACTAAAATTAATCGATTGGATATTGTTTAAAATCTTATGAATGGTTAAGATTGAATCAACCAATATTAAATCTCAACCATCATGAAATTTTTAAACTACATCCAATCTGGTCAATTTTAATGTTCACCCAATGAAAGATTTAATTTACTCTTTCACCCTAGAATCACCCTAATTTTTTTTTACGCCAATACTTTACAATATAATTTCTTTTTTATAGGCGATGTTAGTGGAGGTGAGGGAATGTTAGTTTTCGGGATTTGAATCTGTCACCTCCTTCTTGCACTCATTTGGTATAATGGGATTAGGATTCTCTCCATTTCTCAAAAGAAATGGAGGACTCCCATTTGGAGAGAGATAGACACAATATTCATAGTGGACCATAACATTAATTATTATTATAAATTTAATGCTATGGTCCACCATGAATGTTATGTCTTTCGGTCTCCAAATGGAGAAATGGAGAGGATCTCAACCCGATATAATGTAATTGTTTTCTAGTATTTATTGCTGACAAATAAATGATTTCGAAAAGATGAAATAAAGAGGGTTCGAATTAAATCATTAGTTCATCTGAAATTTATTTTATTTTATCTGAAAGAGGGCAAGTTTGATTTATTTGGTTTTCAAATAGTAAAAATGGTGTTAACACAAGTCGATCCAATTGCCCTTTGTCGCGCCTAGATGGGCCAGGCCTCAGTCCGCTGAGGTCCAAGGCCAGCGACTGGATCCAAAAATGAACAGCCAAGTTCTAAACTCTAGATCAGACGACTCTGATCAATTAGGTCAAACACACTCTGGCGTCTATAAATAGCCACCTGCACAATACCAAGATATGCACACTTTCCAACATTTACCCGTCTTAGACTACTCTTTGCCGATTGGGCGTCGAGTGTCTTTCTTTGTACACCCCCTGGATCGGAGTGAGTTGATTAAGATCGGACACTACGAACTATCCAGGATCGCCCTGATTCCAAGATAATGTACAGAACATTGGCGACCACAGTGGGAGGATCTTGTACTCTAGTTCCTCTCCCACATTCCTTGATCAGCTATGGCTCCACAAACTACGACCAAGAACAATGCCTCAGATCCCGAGTGCTATCAAGGGCTCGGCTAGCACGAGATGACTCTGGAAGAGTGGTCGCCTCGATACCGCCAAGACTCCGCCCACATCTCTAAGACGCGCATTGATTCCAAGAAGCCCGCGAGAATTCAGCTTCCCCCACCATCTCAGTCAGTCCCGGTCCCGGTCGATGCTGTTCAACAACTCGTCAATTTGCTAAGTCGACAAACTGTGGCTGGCCAGCAGTAAAGACAGTGTTTCAGCGAGTTGAAAGTTGAAATCGCCGAACTCCGGGCTTGAAATATCCCGAACCGAAGTTCCCCTCGGCGTCACTCCCCCAGGCGTAGTACTCATGGCAGCGGGCGCCATAGATCTCCTGCTTGGAGGAGGCATCATCATCGCTCTCCACCTCATCGCCGAGGGAGAGGAGAATTTCGGACTCCCCCGAGGCCGACCTATGATGTCATATTATCCTGAAGAGTCACCAAGGGGCAGCGTCTTTGACGTCCTCCTTGCCAAGGCGACGTTCAAGAAGCTGGGAAAGTTCTCGAGGCATGAACGTTGTCACCATCACTCGAAGAGATCGCCTGATCGATACGACTACCGCCGGTCTCCACCCCAGGAATCAACGACCCAGCAAAAGGGGGCCTTTACGAGCAAGATAGACTACTTCCAAGTCCCGCGGCATTTGGAGAAACCCCCTGAGGGCCTAAAGATCTATGACGGCACTGGTGACCCAGATCGCCACCTCAACTACTATGACACGGTCATGCAGTACCAGAATACTCTGGAACCAATAAAGTGCAGAATTTCTCCAACTCAAAAACCATCAACATAACCTCACAACACCTTGTGCAACACCGATTGTATCAACACATCATTGACTTATATTTTCCACAAACCAAAATTGATTCTTCCAACAAATTTCTCTATGTCAAACTTCACAATACTTGCAAAATATAATATTGCAATTGATACATACTGTAAACTGTGCACCCCGTAGGTTCCCATGAAAGAGATGTGGGTCATAATGGGCACACTTAAATACCAAGTTTTTCCTAGTCATAACCTTTCACAAACAACACTTTCACGGTATCAAACTTCTTTTCTGATGTGGAAAATTAGACAAAGCTACAACCACAGAGCATACTAAGAAATTTATACCCCATCGAATCAAAAGCTTCTGATACCAGTTGTTGGGAAAAACAACATAGAGAAATAAAATGAGCACAATCGGAATACAATAATTTAACGTAGAAAACTCTAAATTGGAGAAAAACCACAAACTGTTGTCTAATGACAACCAGAGAATAACACTATGTGAAAATTGTTGCAACACATAGACTTATCTCAAAACACCAGTGACCCCAGTACACTCACACCCTCCCAAGAAAATACTCAACTACATCTCATGACACTCTAACACAAGAGTAAAAAAAAAGTCAAATACAAAGTGAAGGTGTTTTTGATTGGTGTATATATTTTTTTGGTCATAAAAAGTTTAGGTGAGTTGGGCTCAGGGGCTCTCACTGCAAGAAGTCGAGAAGAGCCTCGAGGCTCTTTGAAATACTGAGAAGATTTACGAGATCACTCACCAAAGAGGTCCTCACACCGCCAGTGGGAGTTGAACCCACGACCTTGTGAGCCAACTCCTTACCAACTGAGTCAACCTTCATTGGCTTTGATTGGTGTATATTATAAAGGAGAACTTGAGCTTTTATATATATATATATATATATATATATATATATATAACATTGGTTTTCATTTTCTTCACAAAACTAAGCAATGTGAGACTTCTTAAAAATACTCAACAAGATCTGTAGATATTACCCACCAGTAACACGATAACAAAAAAATAAATATAAATAAACGGTAGGCTCAACATATTTTGTTATCGTGTTACTGGTGGGTTACTAATAGGTTTAATTGTATTTTTAGTCTCAATTTTTTCAATTTGATGATTTTGGTCTCAGAATTTTATTTTTTGCGATTTTCGTCCCCAATTTTCTCAAATTTACACTTTTCGTCTCTATATTTCTTATTGCACTTTTGGTCCTAAAACTCATGAGTTGTGTAGTACCGGTCCTCCACCTTCTCAAAAATCCAAGATTTTTCGGAACAATAGTGCCAAAGGTCACTATATTGAGAAAATTAGAAGACAAAAACCGCCAAAAATGAAAAGGTCTATACCTTATTTCGAAGTGCACATCAAACACAAAGATATGATAAAACTTTACCATGTCTATACCACATATCCAATACCCATAAAGGGGAGTAAACTCTTTTATAAACTAACCCTTTTATACTAAAATTTTTCACAGTTCAGTCACATTGGTTGTATTATTTGTATCTGTGTTTGCTATCTATCTGTCTTGTTTATGCATATCATTCCTTTAAACACATCAAAACCACTTTTGCATCTTATTATAAAGTGCATGATTTAATGTTTATTCATAAAATTTTCAGCTATATATATATATACACACACAAAAACTTATGCTACTGACAAGACAGTCTTCATACCCTTATGCATTGTTCTAATTACACTAGTAACCTGCTGAATCTGATCTTCATTAGAGCATGCTGCAAGAAGTACCTTTGCGGTTCCACCATCAGGGTAACAACCAACATCAATCATTTCTTCAAATATTTCTAAGCACTTTAGATAAAGTTTTTTCTTAGAATAAGCTCCAATTCTTGAAGTCCAAGTAACAACATCAGGTTTTAAACCTTTGTTAGGAAGCAATTGAAAGAGATTTTCCATCTTCTCAATAAATCCACCTTGTCCATATCTATGTATCAAGATATTATATGTACTGATATCAATTTCATATGACCCTTTTTCCATTACTGTCAAAATTTCTTCCATTTTTCCAAATTGTCCTAATCTTCCATATAAGTTTAACATGCTGTTGAGAACAAATGTGTCTAGTTTTAGGCCTGATTTACACATTTGGTTGAGAATTTCTTCACATTTAGTCACATTGCCCATTTTGGAATAGGCAGATAAAAGTACCATGTGGGATTTCATTGTTGGTGTTATTCCTACTCTTTTCATATCTTTGAAAACAGCTTCAGCATCTGTATTTCATTCAGAGAAGAAATCATGGATTAAACCAATCAATTTGGTAAACAGATAAAGGAAAATTATAAAGTAAATTAAAATTGGATGGACCAAAAGCATTGCTTTCTTTTCCTAAGCCAATAATATGCTATGCAGAACCAACACTTCATGTTGTAGACATGTCCAGTGTACGGCAGTGACACTTCAATTGCTTTCATTTTCTCAAATTACTATCAATGTCTATGTGTCGGTATCGTGATCGTGTCTCAGATATATGTCGGTGCTTCATAGCCAATATATAGTGTGGCACGTGTAAATTAAAATCGGCTGGACCAAGCACTGACACTTCATATTAGTTCCTGTGTCTATATATATATATCGTGTCCGACACTGACACTTAATTATTTTTACTTTCACAAATTATTGCTGGTGACTACGTGTCTGTGTTAGTATTGTATCTGTGTCTGTGTTGGTGTTTCATAGCCGCTATATAGTGTGGCGTGTGTAAAAGCCAAAAATTCTATAGACATAGGTTGAAAGAAAGGTAATTACCATCCTGAAAACCTGCTTTCCCATATGCATCCACTAAGATGTTATATGATGCTCTATCTGGTTCACATCCCATGTGCTGCATTAGTGAAAATATTTCTGCAGCTCCATAAGGAAAACCTGCACGGCTGTAGAAGAAACGAAAATACTTATGACATGTTCATACTTAGGACATGTTTGGATCGGCTTATCTGTGTTTATCTATTGGCTTAATTACTTCTGAGACTATTGAGAGAGCTTACGTAAACAGCTTATGACATGTTCATATAAGCTGTTTTCAGCTAAATCCCATAAGCTCTTCATGATAGCTTATGAAAACAGCTTAAGCTTATGCATAAATACAACCAACAATCAACAAGGCATTTATACAATCTTTCAAAACAACCTGTAAGCTTCCATGAGGGCATTATAAGCATATACATCAGGTTCAAGACCAGCTTCTTGCATCTGCTCAAATATTTCTTCTGCTTTCTCACATAATCCCTCTCTTGCAAATGCATTCACCAGAGCAGTATATGTGCAAATATTAGGTTTACACTTTTGCCTCATCATTTCATCAAATAATTTTAAAGCCATAAATGATTTACCACCCTGCATCAAATTCAAATTTCAAAACAACTCACAGAATCATATTAACGACCAATACTCCCTCTAGTCCACTTTATAAGAAACAACGCAGTTTTAAGTTCATTGAATAACGTAAATGTAAGATCACCTTTCCATATAAATTTATCAACATGGTGTAAGTTTCAGTAGATGGCTTGCAACCATCTCTCTTCATCCTTAGAAAAATCTCTTCTGCTTTATCAGGATTTCCTCCTTTCATTAATCCATTTATGTAAGCATTATATACAACAGCACCTGCATCATCCATTCTTATAACTTGTTAGCTATATCAAAGGATCAAATTTCCAGTTATTAGTGAAGTAGTTGAATGAGTAACATACTTGAAGGAAAGCCGTAATTTCGCATTTCGACAAAGACGGCTTCAGCATTATCTAGCATCCCAGACATGCAATAGGCCTTTATAAGAAGAGCATATGTATCTTCATTTGGAATACAACGTACCTCAAGAAGCTGTAGATAAACGGATTCTGCTTCTTTGTAGAGAAGCTTTTGGCCAAAAGCATCTATGAGTAAATTATAGCAGATGATATCTGGCTTGAATGAGCTTCTCAACAATATCCATTTACATATCTGAACAAATTTCATTTGTTTTCTTTTTCTGTTATCACCAGATTTATAAATTCAAAGGACTCACATGTATATACAATGTTATCACATCCCATGTCCTATGAAGTAGAATCATGAATGAATGCATGATGGATTCAATGTTGAAATTTTGCAAAACTAGAGCTGTCGATTTTGGCCCAGCCCGATGGCACAGTATTCTGGGCTGGGCTCAGGTCCAAAAAGAATTGGGTGATTTTGGTCCATGAGCCGAATTGGGCTCAGTTTTTAATGATTTTTGAACATTTTTTTTGTTTCCTTTGTTAAAATTTAAATTGGACCATGCTGGTCGTCCGATGTTTTGGATTTTGCTGGGTTACAAAAACACAGTCTAGTAGATAATTGGACTGTCGCAGCCCAATCCGCGTTTGCACTTTGGCCCATTGGACTGGGCTGGGCCGGGCCGTCCAGTTTTACAGCTCAACGAAAAATTGTTCTATAATAAAAGGTGAATCTGCTAAAACTATGTAGCACTAACACTTCAGATTAAAGATATGTCTGGTCTCCAAACATATTAGTGTAAGACACCAACACAACACCATTACTTGGTTACATTCAACCATTTTCAGTTCTCAAATTATTATCGGTGTCTACATATCAGTGTCAGTGTCTAGAAAGTGAGTGTGTGCGCGCGCATGTGTATATGAATATATGTATCTATTTCTCACCGAAATGATTGAATCCCAGTGTTTCCTCATCCGAAGTTGAACAGACACACTTAAGACATCATCCCATGCATCAAGAGAAGGAGGAAGCTTGTCCAGTGAACCCCAAATTCTCTCAGTATCTACCTCCTTTTGAAGGTACTCCAAAATCTTCTCTGCAGTTGGACTCAAAACAGGGAAAATCCCATCAACAAATCCAGAACCAAATTTCCATCCTTTACCCCTCAAAGAACCACCTGCTCACAAAAAGAACAACAACAACAAACTTTTCAAATATGACACACTTTACACACAGACACACATGTACTACTCTGTTACATAATATAAGCAAAAACTGGTCAACAGAAGCTGATGTATCTGGACTTCTGTTGACCGGTTTTTGCTTATATTTTGTAACTGGGGGAGTATATGTTTAACTTAACAAACTAGTGTTGTGTTGTGTTGTGTTGTGTAGTGTTACATTTTTTCCTGGAGAGTTTCTTGTGATTGAAGTTCCTTAAATTGCCAGTTTTATCAACGTAGACACTGTCTCTCTTGAATTTCTTCAAAGCCACACCACTTGAATCATTTGCTTTCCATTCAGATTCATTCATGCAAGCTTTTGGTTCTATAAATATGTGGTTCAGAGTGCATATAGAATTTAACCTGCAGTAGATAACACTTGAATTTTAATGCCACTTCAAATTTAAGTTACAAAATAACATTTTCTTAATAATAATAATAATAATAATATTAGTCTATGCTTATAGGATGAATGAGAAAGAGTGGAGACTGAGATTGAAAGAATGATAATGGAATTTGGAGCTTACATCATTCATGAAGCTACTCTGAGTTTGGATAATGAATGAAGGGAATTTTTCTAGGAAAGATAGAAGGTGCATTTTTTCTTTCAAAAATGTATGGTAGAAATGAAAAGATTGGACAAATTGAATAAGGACGAAATATCCATCAAAAATTGATTTACATGCAAATGATTATTTTCATTTTTGGTGGGTCTTTTTTTTTTGACAAAATCATTTTTTTGTGGATTACTAATTGATTATTACGATTTATTAGTTTACTAAAAGAACAGATCGGAAAATATAGAAATCCATCGTTATATAATATATAATAAATTTTAGTTTTTTTTTCAAGTTACTATATCGGTTAATTTTGTCAACCAGTTACATATTTTTCTCGTTTAGTAACATATTTTTTAATTAGTAGGAAAACAAAAGCAAAAACAAACAACTGCAACCTTTAAAGTCTTAATCCATCACATCAACTAATAAAACACTAAAACAAAATATTATAAACTGACCCACGGGATTTTCTTTTCTAAACTGACCCCTTCCCAAAGAAATTTTCTCTAAATCCCACAACTATCTTTCTTTTTTTGGTCAAGACCACAACTATCTTTCAAACTTTGAGCGACATCTTCAAGAATGACATGTAGGGGACTAGAATACTATTTAAGACAATATTAATCAGAAAAATTTGACCCCAAAAGTCACATACCTATTCCCGTGCAACCTCCGCCTCAATGTATAAATCATAGATTGCCACGTGGATACTCGCTTGAGACTAGCGCCCACTGGTAAGCCAAGATACTTAAAAGATAAGACACCAATTTTGCAATAGAGGAAGCATGCTGCCATCTTTAAAAAGGAGGATGTAACATTTACTCCTACAAACAACTCATCTAGAAATGTATCCTAAGACCTGAAACCAATTCAAAACTCCTCATCAACACTGACTTCAACGGCCACGGGTTTTCTACCGAAGCCTCTCCTATCAAAAGTGTATTATCGTCATACTGAAGATATCACCACTGGAGAGGTATGCCCATCATGAAGTCTACAAATCTATTCCTCTCAACAACCAGCATTACAAGTCCTCCAAGGCCCTCGGCCACCAAAAGGAAAGGAGAAAGTAGGTCCCCTTGCTTCAGACCCCTAGAAATATTAATCTCACTAAGACTGAGAGGCTACCCGTAAAGACACGAGCACAGATCCCGTATCTCCACTTTATACAAAACCTACTTTGATGATCAAACACTCTCTCCCAACTTTCATTGCATAATCGAGCACCTCATTAACCACCACCAGTACCCCATCAACGAGGTACCTCCCTTGGATGAAAGTTGTTTGGTTTTTAGCCACAAGACGACCAACGACATTTGCCAGCCGTGCAACCAAAACCTTAGCTACAAACTTGTATAAGCATTCCAACAGAGAAGTCGGCCTAAAATCCCCAATAGACATTTGATGAACAATGGGAGCATAATTAATTAAGGATGAGTTGTTAAAACGCACTCATCAGTAAGCTTAAGCCTAACTGAGAGTCTGATTCACAAATTCTTCATTACATGAAAATCAGAGCCCATTGTAGATAGCTTAAAGTTCATCATATTAGAACCACTACTATATGATACCTATTTTCATTTGGAGTAGTGTACTTTAGGTGTCACATTTACAATATAGTGCAGTAACACTACCCAAAGTTAGTTTGGGAAGAAGTTAATAATCTACCCCTCTTATTTCAACAACCGACCTAATAATTAAAATTGCTAGCAATTGTGGAAGCAAAAGCACTACCTTAAGCTTTTATTTGACCTAGTGAAAAAGTAACATTTCATCAAAGTTTGTACATGCACATTTATTTATGTAGAGGTTTCGAGTCAGTTCAACCCATTCCAGCTGAAGACAAGTTTGAGCTGTTTTGGGTTGGACCACTAATCTATTAGTCAAATCTAGCCCTATGCGAGTTGCCGAGCAAATGGGATGGCCTGTGGGCCATAAATTATCCGACCGGCAGTTTAGCCCAATTCATGATGGGCGAATTATAAATTTTTGAATTGGGCCGGCCCAAACCAAAATTATTTCAGACTCGTATTTAGTGGTTTAATACCCCTAGTTTATCATGTGAGTTGGACTAGCCTGACTAGACTCATTTTGACAGCTCTACATCTATGCATAAAAAGTAAATGCAAATTAACAAAGTTATAACTTATAGTCAAATTTAAATATATTAAAAAAGTAATGCATGGTCAAAATTCAAATAACAAAATCTATGAAATTAAACCATGATAACTTAAAACAAGTTTAGTTGATAATCCGAATAAACTATTTGGAGGTTATTAAGAAACCTAATTTTGAAGCCTAATCTGCTTATGCTATAGTAACATGCAGAAATCCAACATATTCACTGATGCTGCTCTCAAAAGCCTTAATTAGGTCAGCTAGACAATCAAGTTTTGGGGCAAGCTGAAATTCCTGCAAAAAGTAAAACCATGTATAAGATTTAGAAATGCTTGAGTGATTTACACCCAACCTGAATCATTTATTTATATACTGTCGATAATAAATACAATTTAAAATTTACAAGGAAGTTCTTGTTAATTTTTTTTTTTACAATGCTTCAAAAACAAATTACAAGAAAGTTAAATTAATGAACTTATTTCCTAAGCATATGAATGATATTTCTTAGATACATGACTTGACTCTATACATGAATGTGTTTGCTATACAATTTTCAATAATAGTACTAATTACCTTTGACTAACACTTTAGTTTTTTTTTTGGTCCAAACTAACACATTAGTTAACACCACGATTGTAAAAAAATTAAAATTAAAAAACAGGGTAAAACATGAAAAAAATTATAAGACACAATTTATTACAAAATACAAAATATTTTCATATATATTAACTTAAAATTTTCCATAATAAATCAAATGAACACAAAATGTTTTAATAATAGAGAGGTAAATTGCGACACACATATATAGTCGGTCTGTATCAATCACAATAACAACAAAAGATTTTGTCAAAGAAAAAATGAAAAGATGTTTTATATAATTAGTTTACTGAAATTATGGAAGGAGAGAATCTAAAATGTGAAATTATCCCAAATTCAATCAATCAAAGTTGTACTAAAATGATTTAATATTTTCGTTGAAAATATGTACAGGTGCAAAGTTTATGTGTGTGACGTGACATGGGAATAAGATTGATGTTGATAATAAGAGGAAGAGAGAGTGAGACTCGTGACTCTCTCTGCCAACCCAAATGACAAGGAGAAGACAATAGAAGAAACAAAGTGCTGCGGACAACGTCGCTGTCCAAGCCATGCAAGACAACTTGTCACAGCATATCACTATTACTATTTTGTCCAAAAAAAATAAACACTATTACTATTACCACACCCCTTTTCAGAATAAATTCAAAAATAAATGAAAATAGCATCTTTCGTGTACCCACCAAAGTTCAATCAATAAAACTTACAAAAAATGTTATCATGTGAATTTTCATTCTATCATATAGTGAGTATCAGAGAGATTGTTTAAAAGTGACCAGCACTTTTGTTCGAGGTTGATTCGTCGCAGAAACATAAATGCTATTATGAACACCCAATTATCGGGTTCGATGTCCACTAAGTGTCGAACATTAATTTTTTTCATTTATGTGTGTTAGGTTCTGACACTGGCCGGTTGAACCATAAGAACAAAAAAAAGTGACTAGCATAATAATACATAATTAAATTTCAATGTTAAGGAGTTGACACGTACGTACCTTTGTATATGATCAATGAAAATTGGCTCCAAAAGACTGGCCAGAATGAGCAGCATTGTTCCTATCAGCCTCCAAAGAAGACTGCAAAGTAGCAAAACCACCAATACCAGCTGCTGTATGCTGTTGTTCTCTTTGTGCACCACTCATGCTTCTCACAATCTGTCCAACTCCTAGAAAATCTCTCGTAAGCCCATCAGATCCTCCTCCAATACTCATCTTCATATTCTGATTATGATGATGATGATCAAACCCTCCACCATACGAATTCATCATATCTTGCAAGTTACTCTCATCACTTCCTCCAAAATACGTTGGCGGCGGCCTTTGTAACTGGTGGTCAGTTTTAGAACCGCCGCCAGCAGAGGAGGAAGTAGTACTTCCAAAGCTCTTCAGAAGTGACGTGGCGGTACCGCCGCCACTAGTTGAATTAGTTGCACCCATTTGTGCAGCTTTTTGAAGTAGTGCAGTTGCTGACATGTGAGAATTCGAAACAACGCTGTTGTTGTTGTTATTGTTGTTGCTGAAGAGAGAAGGTGCACTACTAGTTCCACTTCCACCACCAGCAAAGAAATTATTGTTTCCTTCATTGATATTATTGTTATTGTTGTTCAAGTGTTCAGAGAAGGAGTTATTATTGTTGCTGCTGTTATTGCTGTTACTTGAAAGGAAAGGAACATTGAAGAGGTGGCTGTTGTTGTTGTTGTTATTACTATTTGCACCCCCACCAGCAAGGTCATCAGACAATTGCATGAGTCCTTGGAATGTTTTGTTTTGATCAGTGTGGTGGTAGTTTTGGTTTGATTCAGGAATGGTGAAGAATGGAGAATTGTGAAGGGTTTGGTGTGAGGAGGAAGGTCTGAAAGTTGGTGAGAGAATGTGATCGAATTGACTGGGTCGACCACCGAGTCGGAGTAGTTCAGTAGTAGTAGAAGTAGAATGGTTGTGGTCTTGGATGTTGGAGATTTGGGGAGGTAGTTGTGATAAGTTTAGAGCCATGTTGTGGTTCATGTTGGTATTGCTGGTTCCATAAAGTTGGCTAGCTATTGCAATGCCACCAGTTAGGGTTGGTGGTTGTCTTGGACCCTCTTGAGCTAGTGCATCACAGAAGGCTCTATGAGTTATGAAACTGTCTCGCCTGCATCAAATCATCATTTTAAATTACATTTAGTTCAAATTAGACCATATCTCATGTTGCTATATATTCAACTAGCTAACCAAGTGATCAAAGAGACATTGTTGGTGAAAATATAGACATACGAAACTCGACCGTTCTAACAACTAATTAACACACTAATTACTAATTATTTTGTCTATAAAAAAACTAGCTAGCAGGTCTAGTTTTCACTCATTTGTCACACTAGCTATTAGGTCATTTTTGTGATAGTGCATGATGATATTAATTTGTGATACATACCATGAAATTTGTTGAGTATGTTAGTAAAATTTGTTTAAAATTTAAATTTATTTTAAAATAAATAGACACTCATAATAGAAAATAGTACTAACTAATTCATCATATTTTTTTCAATGTGATAATTTTAACATGGGAGGACTAATTTTTTTTTTAAAAAAAATAATTATAATAACCTGCCTCCGGTATGATCAGTTTGCAAACATTGAGAAATATTACACTATTTGCGCAGTCAATTAGAAAAAAATAATTGTGCAAGAAATCTGATTGAAAATTCATGAGTTAGATCAAGAATACTACTCTAAGAAGTTAATTATATAGGAACTAATAATTTATTTATGTATATAGAAAGAGAGGGAGAGTTCAAGACGGAACTCTTTCCTTAATTAGGAGATTTTTAACAATTTTGAGATTTGATAAAAAAGAGAATATACACTGTAACAATGTTATTTAAAGCTATCATATATCCTTAAGTATACATAGATAATAGATTACTAGCTACAAGTGGGACTTGACCTTTTTCCAAGAAAGAGACAATTAAATCACATAAAAACAATTTTAACATCCAACTAATTAAAATTAATAATAAAAGTCTTAATTAACCCAAGGACAAATATTTGCCTGTTTTCATGAAACGGGTGTAGTTAGACAATTGATAATATTGTAAGTAACTCTCTAGTTTTGAATAAGAAGGTAACTAAAAGCTTCCTAAAATACTAAGTTTGAATACATAAGCAAAAAATTATCACACACCTTTTAAGAAAATTAGCTGATTTTTTTCAACAACTTTCTCAATATAATCAATAATATATAATTCAATTAAACTTGTTCAATGAGAATAAAAAGGTTAATGGAAAGTAAAAACCATGAAGAATATTTTCGAAATAATGTCATTAAATTAAGTGTAAATAGTTTTAAAAAAATTGTTTGACCATAAACATAATTTTTTTATTGCTGGTTCACAAACTAATGTATTTCCATGAACAACAATGTTATATAGAGATAGATATTTAGACAAAAATCGACAAAAACCAACTTACAACACCAATTAACCAAGTTTTTTAGACTATTAGCCAAGTGATCAATTAATCAAGTTTTTAAACAACGACTCGAAAACTGTGAAAAAGCAGGTTGGCTAATAGTCTAAAAAACTTGGTTAATTGGTGTTGTAAGTTAGTTTATGTCGATTTTTGTCTAAAAATCTATGTCTAAATAACATTTTTGTTCCATGAAGAAGTACGATGTGAAGGGCTGCCCCTCCAAATAAAACTTGATATCACGTGAAAGAAAAAAGTAAAATAGTACATAAATTTAGTGATACTAAAATAGTAATTTGTTAAAGTATATCCCTAATACTCCTCAAATACGAAATACTACCGTGCAGAAGAGAAAGAGTGTGTGTCGTATTCACTGATTTTGTTGGTGACTAATCTATATCTCGAAAAATCTAAACGACCAAATGTTTACTTGGCTTTGTCATGAGTTTGATTAGGCAGTAACGTTATCATGAAAAGGAGGACCTGCTGCAGCAAGAGCACAGTACTGAACAAATATAGCCAACCCAGAAGAAAACAAAGCTGATAGTAGTGGTAACAACAACATATCAGATCAGAAAAACAACACCCCCACCCACAAACACTTTCTCTCTCTTCTCTTCATACACGTGAATAGTAGAAAAAGAAATGAGCTAAAAAAACCAGAGCGGTGTTTCCGAGGTAAAACTAGGAAAAAGGTGAAATGTTTTTTCCATATACTATATAGTATTATTATGCTTTTTGACATTGAAGAGAAAGTAGTGTTCTGTTCCTCCGTGTGTTTTTCTGTAAAAAACCCTTACGACTATGGCAGTTTCCAGATATCATTCACGTGGGAAGATGTTTCCATCCATTAACTAGAAATGAAAGATGACAAAGGAAACCATACCATTGAGAAGAAAACGAAATGACAGAATCTTAATCAATCAATTCCAATCATAAAAAATAAAATATATAACCCAACCTAACTCAGTATATAAAGTAAAGCATCTAGACCCTTTTCCTCTCTATAGTATATATATGTATATATCCCACTTGAAGAATCTCATCATCTATATCTAATAATGCCCTAAGCCAAACCAAACCCTCCAAAACCATACCAAACATTCAGAACCCTCACAAGTAGGTAGTTCTACCGACCACCAAGGGATACCGAAGGACTAAGAAGTTAGTCCAGAGTTCAAAACCCTGGCAACTAACATTTCAAAACCCTTGTAAGTAGGTAGCTCTGCTGACGAGCAATAGAACCGAAGGAGTAAGAAGGAGGTTCAAAGTTCAAATTAAACTCTGGCATTTAACGTTTCTCCGGCCCCTCTAAAATTGCATAATTAATTAGCAAAAATATATATAAAACATGAAGATGATGAGAATGAGATGTTGTTAATTACCTGGAGAAGAGAGTACCGCAATCACATCGATATTCGCGGGTGCCACAAGTTTTAGAATGAGCTTTCCAATCAGATTGAACAGCATATTTCTTGGAACATTTATCACACTTCCATTTTTTCTCACCATGTTTACGAGAGTAATGTTTCTTAATACCAGTGAGGTCACCAAGAGCTCTTGAAGGGTCATGGTGGACGCATGTGGGTTCAGGACAGAGATAAACCTTTCTTTTAGGTTCTTTTGTACTCTTCTGTTTTAGCTTCCAAGGAAGGTTATGTCCTCTTCTGTGTAGCTGTAGATTTTGCTCCCTTTGAAACCCTTTGTTGCATACCTCACATATAAACCTGTTTGTTGCCATTAGAGTCTTGGGAGATAGTGCTATCACCTCCGCATCTGGATCTGTTTCCATCCCAAACAACAAAAATTAAATTATATAATTATTATTATCACAAAAAATTCACACAAACTTCTAACAATTTCATTTACTACTACTATACTCATCAGCAACCTAGCTAGCTTCAAGACAATACAACAATTTCAAGGTTTCCTTTCCAATCCATTTTAATTATACTTTTTGTTTTCAAAATTAGGGTTTCACTTGAGAATTCATATAAGATAGGCCAAAAAATAATTATTAATTTTTGTAGAATTAAGGAAAATAAATAAAACCTATATATCAAATGAAAATAAATAATTTTTTTTATCAGAATCAGTGATGGAAACTTGCTTGGTGTTCCAGGTTGGTTTCTTTTTTTCTTCTGAGGTGGTGCAGCTGTTGCTGCTGCAGCAGCTGTTGATGATGATGGTGGAAGAACTTGCAAGGAATGTTGTTGATTCATCTGATTAGGATCCTCTTCTCTGAATCCAAAGAGTGATGCTGCTGAGGATGATGATGCTGCCATTCTTCTTCTCCTTTAATTAATTAACCTCACAAAAACACAATCAGAATTCTGGAAAACCCACATGCAATCAAATTGAGTCTTCTTATTCAATCCATGTCTCCAATCTCAGAAAACTCATATAAGCTTGCAAATTAACAGCAAAAAAATCTAGAGATGAAAGAACAAGCAAGGTAGAATAGAATATAATAGAGAAACAGCTAGAGAATCAGCTTCTGTATGTTGAAGTGATTTTGTTGGTGAGGTTGAGTTGTTTTAAATGAGATAATAATATTACTGAGTTTCCTCACTGATGATTTGGTGTCATGCAGATATACTAACACATATACACATAACATTTTTTCATCCTCTTCAAAAGCTAGCTTTTCCAGATTTTCCTCACTTCTCTTCTGTCATAAATCACAATATATGAAAAAATAAAAAATAAAAATATGATGAAAGAAATTAATAGAGTGAGAGAAGGTAAGGCCTACGGGTCGGTGGCCCCAATCCTTAGCCATATAACGACATACCAAGTGTGAAACCAGCATGAAAAACAGCTATTATATGCCTCTCTCTCTCTCCCTCCCTCTCTCTCTCTCTCTCTCTCTTATTTCGTATCTTCTTACTCACTTGTAGACAAAGTTTTACTCATCACCTTACCCCACTGGACCTCAAAGAAAATTCAAATTTAAGGAAAAGGTTTAAAACTGTCAAAAAGAGAATTTAGAGAAATAAATAAGCATTAAATGGTAAAGGAAATTAATTAATTAAAGTGCAATGTTTTATTAATTTTTGGTTTTGTGCTAATAATAAAGTGAAAAAACAAAACACCTGATAGTTGATTGGGTGATAGATGAATGAATGACACTGTTCTTCTGAAATTCAGTGGAGATGGCAGAAATGTACTGTTACTGTTACAGTTACCGTTTAGGGTTACTGACATGGAAATAGCAAAAAAGGTTTCTGAAAACTCTCTTTGTTATTCAACTATTGCATGCACTATTCCAATGCAAATGACTGGTTGGCTAGCTAGATGGGTCCTATAAGCTCAAAGTCACATCATAAGCAAAGGGTAGTTTGGTCATTTTTTCTCTATATATAAAAAAAAGTAGGGAAAATCACAATCATAAGACCCAAGAAAAGACCTAATCCAACCACTATGGATAAACAAATAGAGTAACACAGAATTTTTTAGAATCAAGGTGAGTATGATAATCTAACCAGCTTGTTACTTTTCTTCCAAAGACAGGTGAATTTTTGACCGTAGGATTGTGTGGAAAGGAAAATCACTGTCAGGTGGATTTTTTTTAAAGATATTACTGCCATGGAATATATATAGAATAAAGTGAAATGTGTGCTTTTCGGGAATTATGAGGTCTTCTGATAAGGATAGTTAATAATATTATTATCGACAATTTTCTGATTATTTTTAGTAAGACAGTTTTAAATTATTCCATTTCTTTACATTGCTGTCCCTTCCTTACTCTAAATTCCTTTTTTATTCTTAAAGTTTTAATAAAACAACCAATGGCTGCAGGAGAGGGTGTCAGCATACCCATAAATAAGATTTTTGGGACTCATTGAACAAGAGATAAGGAAGGTCTAAATTTGAGATTCATATAAATGGGTCCAAAGTTAAATAGAAACTCAACATATTAATTACAATCCAGTTGATTAAAAAGTTTAATAGAGCTCAGTTATTTGATTCGAGCTCCCTCTCATTTTATTTTACAAGTTTTGGTACATGAATTAAGAAATATAATTAAACTATCACCAAAAAAATAAATATATAATTAGTATATTTAATCTTATAAAAAGTAAGTCAAAATGCACTTTTGGCCCTTTATTTTTCACCAAAATTTAAGTTTTGTTCTTTTTTTTTCCCTCACTTTAGTGTCTTATGTTTCAAATCTATGTTAAATTAATTATTATTTTTAATATTTTTGACTACGGACTTTAATAGAGGTCATGTTGGTCATTAAATGCCGGCATATTAGGTAGTTTTTCTAACTCGGCATTAGTGACTGGAAAAAATGACCAAACTGAAACTTTGGTAAAACATAAAGGACCAAATTGCCCTTGCTAAAAAACTTCATCTTCATCCTCAAACCCCACAACCATGCATGAACCACCGCCCTCTCACTCTCTCTCTCCATAGCGCCACCATCACCACCTTTGTGACCTCTCTCTCCTCCAACTCTCTCTATTCAACCCTTCTCTCTCCTCCTTTGGTCCTTTTCCTCTTTTCTCTTCTTCCCCTTCATCTTCATCCAAAAACTGAAATTTTTTGGTTTGAAACCCAAAAGTAAAAAACCCATAATTAAAAAACACACAATTATGTTCCAAACCCTAATTTTTCAATTTAGGGATGAAGATGAAAGAGAGGAAGAGAAAAGTGGAGAGAGAAAAAGGGCGAAGGGACAGTTAGGTCGCAGTGGTGGTGATGGTGGCACAGTTGAGAGAGAGAGAGAGAGAAGGTGGTGATGATGGTGTTTGGGGATGAAGGTTATTACATAATCGAGATTTGGTGAAAGATAAAGATAAATGACCAAACTCAAATATGGTGAAAGATAAAAGACAAGGCCTAAAAATTATTATAAAATTTTCTAACATATTAAATAATCTGAGAGAATGAGAACGAGTTATACAAACCCTTGATATGAGAAAGAGAGAGAACAAAAAATGTATACCCAAATTGGCCCTCGACAAAAAATGCAGAGACCAATTTAATGAGAGATTTAATAGAACAAATTATAGATCTCTCATAGATATATACAAATAATAGCTACTATGTTCAAAATATTAATTAATTAAAACAATTCAATTGGAGCTCAACAAGTCTCAATTGTCGGTCAAAATAGTCCTTTTTAATTAACATAATTTTAGGGACATTTTAGTAATTTGACTCAACTTTGAGATTCTTAGAGCATATCCGTAGTAAAGCACTCTATATTGGAGTGCTTAAGTAAGCCCACACGTACACATTACTCATTTTTCACTTTTTCAACATTAACCAATTTCATAATTAAGCACGCTGTTTATCCAATTCGGTACCCTCCTAGAAAAACCTTAAATACGTCCCACAAATAATCCCATATCTTTATATTTCACCAATAATTTATCGGAACACAATATTGCCGATGTCCTTGAGGACTAAATTAGTATTTTTTTATTTTTTATGGATTGAAGTGGTCTCCATGTTTTTTTGTCGGAGACTAATTTAATTACTTACTCTCCAAGTTAAAACCAAATGTAAAAAATTGAAATTTTCATACAAAAATAAATGCAAATCATTTGTCATATAATCTAATAAATTAATATTATAACATTAAATACGTTAAAATTTAATTTTTTAAGGTAACCAACTTTTCTCAACATATACACAAATTAAATATATCTCTTTGAACTATCCTAAAAGATACTAAAAGAGTATACAAATGAGGGTTACTGTAAACTAACATTTTTCAATACCCTTAACAATTTACTATTAACATTTGCTAATTATAAAAAATTAAGTGACTCTTTGAACTTAATTA
Organism: Oxytropis ochrocephala; assembly: GCA_020916435.1. NCBI lineage: Eukaryota > Viridiplantae > Streptophyta > Magnoliopsida > Fabales > Fabaceae > Oxytropis > Oxytropis ochrocephala. The sequence continues at coordinate 2,183,934 of CM037090.1, read as the reverse complement.
TACTTCAAAACAGTTCTTAAATAGTCAACCAGTGACAAGCAATGAAACAGAGCCAACAAAGTTCTAGTTTAGAAACCTAATATCTAGAGTCTAGACTTAAAACCTACATGGAAGTTGGTGAAGTTATAGTGTTGCTGCTGGCTATTTGATTCTAACATCAATCAAGCTGTAGTATTTTATTTTAGATTTTTAAACTGATCAATGAAATTAAGGGACCCGAGACAATAAAGAATAAATGAAGTCCCAATCATCTTTTGATTTGTTGGCTTCTATTCTGTTGTCATTCTTTTGGACAAAGATCCAAAGTACAAGAAACCAAATGGAAAATCTTAAAGTATCATGGTATGTAATATAAAAGGATAAGAGCCTGCATCCATAACTGTCTGCCCCATTGTTTAGTCTTACATTCTTTAAATATTCAAACATATTATATATATAGGGATACAAAAACAGTCAAACAAAATAACTAATGCATGCGGGTTTTTAAAAACCAGATACCTGACCAACTTTTCTAACATACCTTTTGGTTGAAAAATAATTCTTCCTAATTCTTTTTATAAAAAATAAATTCGAATTTACACTTGCAACAAAATTCGAAGGTTTAGTCTCCACAGTTGCTGACTTGCTGTGAAGGATCCTTACTTTACTAAAAAAAACATAAACAATATTTCAGCCCTCTAAATTATAACAAAAAATAAGCAATATTTTATGAGTGAGCAAGATCCATCCCAACCCCAAGACTTGTCTCCTCTTTGTCCCATTTAACTATGCAAGCATTGGGTTGTCATTCTAAAGGACAGATTAGGGCATAAAGAGTTGGCTGGACCAAAATTTAGAGACGAATTAGGGTTAGATGTAACCTGTACTCTGCCCTTAATGTTAACTCTATTACACTTGGTAATTTGAAATCTATGTTAATTTAAGTAGAATGATCGTTGTAAAGTACTATTGTAAGTTTGAATACATAGTAGCGCCAGCTTCTCTAGCGTTTTAAAACGCTACCAATGCCCAAAAACGCTGCAAATCCTAATATTACCTGCGTAGTGTAAGTTTGAATACATAGTAAAATACTAAAAAATTCAAACATATTTTTAACTTTTTGTCATATTTTTTTGTCAATACTTTTTGTCATATTTGAGTGATCACCTTATAATTTTGTTTTAATTATTCTTTGGTCAACCCAATGTCGCCTTAAATAGACCCGATATTAGTTTGACCCAAAAAGAATATAGGGTTTTTCTGTCTAATGATCGGTTAAAGTCCAAAAATGATCCTATAGAAATTTTAGGGTTAGGTAGGAGAGTGGCTGAGGAGGGGGTGTATGTTGGTGCCATTGTCACCCCCAAAATTTGCAACACACTTACTACTAATACCAAAAATACTCTACGGTCACCCTGGAAAAATTAAATACTCTCTTGACCATCTTTGTTCTAATTAAATTTTTGATGTCTCTATGTTGCTGAAATTGCCAAAGCAACCAACGGTGAGGGACATAACTGAAGTAATATAGTTACATATGTTTTTTTACTTGAAAAATATTAGTTACAATTAATTTTTATGCATGTATTCTAAATGTAGGATTTTTTTATTAAGTCAAACAATTTGATATCGACATCCCTCAAATTCAAATCTCGACTCCGCTCCTGATTAGGGACAGCTGTAATCCGTCCAAACATGTCCCTTGCTCATCCCTAGCTCAAAATATTGGGCCAATTAACAAGCTGGTCCATTCCACTTTTTAACATAAATCACAAAAAAAAAAAAGAGTCTATGAGACAATTGGGATGGGCCGAAACGGCCCAAATTTTCCTGAGCCTCTACTTAGTGAGCTCTACTCAACCCAAAATATTGGGCTATTGAGCCGACCCATTGGCTGATCAAAATTGATACTTTCTACTATAAAAAGGACTAAATGAAGTACTTTTTTCTTAGATATATTTAGACTTAGACGCTAGTTCAACTCTTAAGTAACTTGGATAAGCAATGGATGAAGTAAAAGTAAACAGTAACATAAACATAAACATTGAAGAGAGAAATAGAGTTGAATTATTAACGTCAAGTATCAAAGCATATACACTTGTGCATATACTCACTCCATTCCAAAATATATGTAGAAGAACACATGTATCTTTAATCTAAAAAAAAACATGTAACTTTTTTGCTTGCATTTTGAGAGGGGGAGTACTAATTACTAATTAACACAACTGTTAATGTGTATGAATTGAAACCCATGCTTTTTCAACTCAAAAGCATTTGAAGACAAGGACTCTTGGAGAGACTTCCTTAGACTTTTAAGATATGTTTGGGAGGGAGTTTTGGGAGGAGAGGACTTATTTCTCAATTTTAAATTGAGTAAGCATTTTTCTTACAATATCTAACTTTGTCTTATGTTGTAGTTTACAAACCAAAATCAATATCTTCTTATACCCTTATGGCTTATGCATTGAAAAAAATGGTCAAATAATCATTAATATAATATTATCAGACAGTTGCTACCTTCGATCCTACAATTTACTATTCTCACCCTCCACAACTCTTTTTTTATTTATTTTCTGCGTAGAAGACCATTGATATATAGATTACTTAAAACAATATATTTGTAATATCCAAAAAAACTAGAACAATATATATATATATATATATATATATATATATATATATATAATATTAAGCAAGAGGCTTTTTGTGGAGGTCGTTGAACTATAATGGGTCATATTGTAAACTTTCCTAAAATATCATTTCCTTATAGTATAATATGTGATTTATTCCAATGCGATACAATTTTAAATGTAAATATGATATTTCCTTAGACGGACAAAAATCCGCTGGCAAATGTTACCGACCGATTTTCTGGAAAAAAATATTCATAAAATATGCCGGTAAATCCAGTGTTTTAATTTTTTTTCGCTTTTTTTAAAAACTGTCGGAAACATACAGACGGGAAAAAAAAACTGTCGGAAATACTATTTTTTATGCGGGTAATACGCGTTTTTCTTGTACTGATCAAAATCAATGATTAAGAGCAAAGATTATCGTTGTTGGAGAACCGAGTGATGGGAAAGCTAGTCGTTTGACATCTAATCAATAGCATAACAGTTGGTTTGTTAGTTATGATTGTCCTGCCGTTTTTCAAAATTTGGTGTTTACGTTACCACATCTATTATTTCCATTGGCTAGCTGGCAACATATAAAGGGGGCATTTGTTATCACCTAAAATTTGCTAATTCATTAGCCGAGTGAGCCCTCAGCTAAGGAGGAAAATAGTCGAGTCAAGGTGACCCGATTGGCTTGATTTCACACAGAGCAGTCCCTAAAAAGCCATTTAAGACTTCTAGCTCCTTAACTCTTCACTTTTCTTTTATTTTCTTTTGAATGACTTCCAAAGTAGCACTTGTGAAGGCATATGGAAAATCATTGGTTAATCTGTTTGGTAGGTCCAACTCAGTTCGGGATTCAGTAGCTGAGGATGCAGTAGATACACTACAAGAAATTAGTGCATTAACGACGGAAAAAATCTGCCGAAATCTACCAGAGAAGTCACTTTTTTTAAGGGTTTTGGTTGTCGGTAATACGCTCATAGGTAAAGTTTTCCAACGAAATTGTTTTTTTTACAAAAACCGTCGTTAATTACCGGCAGAAATGAAAAAAAAATTAAAAGAATCCGCTAGAAATGTACTTGTTTTTTTAAAAAAAGGCACGGTAAATCTGAAGGAGAAATAATTAAGAGAGAGAATGAGAATGAAGGAGAATATGAGAATATATGATATAGGAGAGAATGAAAAAGAAATGAGGAATGAGAATGAAGGAGACTATGAGAAGAAATAATATAGGAGAGAATGAAAATGAACAAAGGAATGAGAATGAAGGAGAGTATGAAAAGAGATAATATAGGAGATAATGAAAATGAATGAAGGAATGAGAATGAAGAAGTAAAAAGGAATAAGAATGAAGGAGAGTATGAGAAGAAATAATATAGAAGAGAATGAGAATAAATAAATGAATGAGAATGAAGAAGTAGAAAGAAATAAGAATGAAGGAATGAGAATGAAGAAGAAAGAGAAAAATGTAGAAGAGATATATATAGAGCAATTTATTGGAGGGTATGAGAAACAAGAAGATAAAAAAAATGTAGAATAGAATGCGAAGAAAATAAAGAGCGTAATGAGACAATGAAAATAGTGTAGGAGGAAGTTTTATTTATAGACATTTCCGGTGGTTTTGTCGGTGGATTTTTTAAATAAAAAAAATAGCCGATAATTTTAGTGGCGGATTTTATTTTATTTTATTTTTTGTAAAAAAACCACTGGTAAAACTCCAATTTTTCCGTTGGAAATTCCAATTTTTCCGCTGGAATGGTACCAAGAGGAAAAAGTCCACCGGAGAGTCCAATTTTTCCGCTGTCGTGTTATTCTTGTAGTGTTAGCCAAGGAAACTGTTGCAGATACGAGATATATTTGAGAGCAGATGAGCCAAACACATGATTAGTTACGTTGAAGATCAAAAGGAAGTGTGGAAAGTAGTTAAAGGGTCTAGGCGCCTAAAATGCAGGGGATGGTGGTTATTTCCCATGATTTGTGCCATGTCAAACTTCTTATTTTCAGGCATGTCGAACTTATTCTTAGTCGAGTAATCATTTTTTGTGGTTGCGGTTAGCTATAGGCTAGTGATCGTGGTCAATAGAGATCATTGTATATAAATACTTAGCTTGTAAATATTCTAGACACATAACATTCAATCAAAATCTTATTTTCAGGCATTTTACTTCTCATTTACATTATGCATTGCCTTAGAATAGTGCTAGTTTAGTCAAATCTTCTCCATCGCCTAATCCTAACACTTTTTGAAGTACTTAAGAAACTCATAGCTGATGAATAGAGTTCATCCCTCGACGTAGTTGCTTGAAGAAAGGAAATCGCAAGACTCAAACTATTTAGTCGTTCCTCGGCTAAATTCAAAGTTTGACAACACTCTAATTTTTGAAGCTCTAATCTGATTCTACTAGAGCAAACTAGTATCACCAACTTTAACTTATTGATAAGCTTGAATGTAAGATTTGTTTATGAAATAATACGTTGCACAAAAACAAGAAATACATTCAATTTGCTTAGAAAGAAAGAAAGCACAGCTTAGCGTTAATGGAAGCCTTATCTTTTCTATTACGCTAAATGGAGCTTTCTGCATTCCCCACCTTCAAACCCGTTTCCGACGCTTCCTTATTCCCATTTTCTTCCAATCAACTCCGGTGCCGATGCTCTATTCGTCTTCGTCGTCGTAACTATGCCTTTCATTGGAGACGCAGTTTAAATAAACCGTTTGTTCCGATCAGATGCTCAGAGAAAACCACAGGTTCTTCGTCTAATGGTTATGGCGGAATTGAGAGCGAAGAAGCCGAATCTGATCTTGTCGAAGTAATTGGCATTGGCGGTAGGAAGGACGCTGTTCTTGATTTCTGCTTGAACTCGCCATTTCAGTTATCTTCGCTGCGGTTTTGGTAATCAATCCTCTACTTTCCGCTATTGAAAATTTGAAAACTATTGCGATATACAAGTGTCCAATTCTTTGGTTTGATTTTATTTGGGAGAGTGTCCTTCAGTAGATGGAATCGAACCTCGTTTTGTAACTTGAGATACAAATGTCGTTCCTGGTTGTATTTGCTACTTTAGGTTTTTCGTTAGCTAAAGCGCAGGGTACAGTTGAACTAGCAATAAACCTTTGTCTATAATTATGTTTAGTACACAAGTTAGTGGTAGATGATTAGGTTTCCGTTCTGGAAAAAAATTGTAAATCAGTATGGTGTTGTGATAAAATGACTTTCTAGTAGGCACCATGTAATGAACAGTTGGCTGATAGTTTGTTTTTGACACTGCTTTTACTAGTTTTTGGAGTTGGAAATGTTCTCATATGCATGAGAAATGGGAATTCGGTCACCTTTGGTTTATGAATAACTACTGCACCACATGCAGTTTTGGTCCTATTGTTGTATACAATGAAGTCTTAAGTATTTGCAAAAGCTTCAAGTCCCGCATTGCTTGTGTTTGGGACATTAGAAGACTTTATATTGTTCATTGAGCTTGTAAAGAAGCTAGTAGGCGCATGGGCCTCATGCCACAAGGACAGCCCGCCCAAATTGCCCCTTTTCAATGTAAATCCTCTGATTTTCCCCCTATGCTTTGCACACGATAATAAGCAGCCCAACCTTTTGCTCTCACCCGCTTTTAACTGACTGATTAGCAGATATGTTCTGAGTAAGTGTTATTTAATTATCCTCTAAAGTATAAACTCAACCCTTATGCGAATCAAAATTTCATCTTTTTATAAAAACCTCGTTTTCATCCCATTGCCCGAGTACTTCTCTTTTCTCGTGTCTTGATATCCTCGGTAAGTTCATTGCCGAGACGAGCCTGTTTTATCCCGGAGGATTGCGCAATCTTGCGTATAATTCCTTAGGACAGTGACCACACGCCTCTCAGGTTATTCATTTCTTTTCTAGTCATCCGCAACAACGATCTAAGGAATTTTGGCTGAAAACGATGATTCCGCAGCAACACCTATTGCTTTAAAGTTTCATACCAAATTCACTTTCAATTTTAAATCATACAATCAAAACATTTAATGTCCGAGATCCTCTGCAGCTCATTTCCAAAACTGTGGAGAATCATGATCCTGAAAACCCTCAGTGCTTCCAATCGCAAAAGCATCCACGAATAGTTTTTGATGGTAGTGCTGAATTGACCCTCCTTTAGAATCTTCTAAATCTCTGAAAAGTGTCGACTATTTGCTCTTTGGTAGCATGAAGTGACAATGTTAGTGATACCGATACTAACCAGGAACTTTGCAGATATAATGTATTTAAAGGACAACATATGTTTTGGTTCAAATTCAACATACAGATGACCTACTAATGGAAGGCTACTGGTGGGAGTCAAGTTCAACTATTCAAGATCTTCCAAGATAACATTTTTCTAGATTGACTAGCTTCAACCCTGCGTGTCATTTAGTGGCATGATAGATATAATTGGAATTTGCGGAGGTGTCAAAATGAGCTGGATTTTATGGATCTCGCACTTTTGTAGCACAGACTTCAGTCAGATATTAGTTTTTGTTTGGGACAAACTAAAATGTTAGCTTGGGGAGACTTACGAGACCGGAGAATATAATAACTAAGAATAAGAATTATGCACGATGCAAGATCTTGACTAGTGTTCGAATCCTGCTGGGGCCCGCCCTGACCTAGGGGGTTGGACAGGCTTGAAAATATTATAGAAGAGAGAATTTTGATCAAGAGTTATATTTCTTGTTTAACACTAATTGCAATGATACTTGGGTATATTGTTGATGATTGTGGAACTCAATGTTGTAAAAAGTTGGTTTTTGTTTTTATTTTTATATTGTGCATTAGCATTATTTTAATGTTCCATCTTTGGTTTCTCTTTGGTCTTATGGAGAAGCTTCCACTATGACTGTTTCAAGGGAATGTCACTGTCGTCTCTAATATGTAGAGCGACTGGGAAACCTTGTTTGATTGATTATCATTTATTTGATGCTTTGGATGATACCTTAGCCTCCTCGGCTGTACTTCATCTAATAAACTTCTTTCTCCATTTGAAAAGCAATTTACCAATAACTTATTAAGATTGGACTAACATGTGCCATATATTAAGTAGCACATAATTTAAATGCATGATAACTGTTGGTTTTAGTTTATTAAGTTATTTTTTGATTACTGATTTTACGTATTCTGGATTTTTTTTTAGATTTACATTTCGAATTTGTCTGAAGACTTAATGTTCTGCAGGAATGTCATTATGAATGAAACACATGAGGCACAGTTACAACAAAGGTCAATTAAAGAAGGTTATCCTCTGTTTTTTTGTGATTCTTTTTTATGCCATAATAATTCTATCTGTCTAGTTTAATATGTCGGCAAATCTTTTTGTAACATGATAAAAAAATATGAAACTGGAGTTGCATTATTTTCTTCTTCATTTGTTCTATATTATGCTATGCTATTCACTACTACCAAAAATAAAGCTTAACCTTAAACTAGATGACAGATTCATTATACAAATGATAACTTTTCAATAAAATTAAAACACGGAAGTAAATGGGGGAAATTCCTTTGTTTAAGAATGAAATTCAGTTCAAATATTCGTACATTTCCCACATTCTGTGGTCAAAACGTATTGATATTTAATGTATTTTCTGCAGAGCCTCTCCCAAGAATTGTCAAAGCTCCAGTATTTATGAAGTCAAGCTCAAAGACCATTGTCCTTGTTTGTACATTCCTTACCTTAAAACTCTTGTAGCAAAACATTTGTTTCAATATCAGTTAATTTTCATTGGTAAAGTTACCTTGAGTGTTGCTTTATCCCGTGCAGCTGATGCGGTGAAACACACAAGTCAACTGAACTGAACTGAACTACTTAAATTTGTTATTCAATTGTATTTTATTCAAATGAAATTCTAAGGCATGATTTTTTATTTTTTATATTTTACATGGCAAAGCTGACTATATGAATTAAGGCTGCATTCTTTGGATGATTACTTATTTTTTTCTTTAATCAAATATTATTCCAGCCTGAATTTGTGAAAGTGGTTCAATATATGACCTTTGGTATTCCCCCCTTTTTTTCTTTAGGTGGCTAGTGCAGGATATGGATTGGACCACACTATTGCTGTTGATATTTTTGAAACTGTAAGATCTACAAATGGGTTCACAGTTGTGGTAGTTTTGAAGCCTTTTAGCTTTGAAGGGTTAAGACGAAAAGAAGAGGTATCATTGATGCTTTGAATAATATACTTTGTTGCTATAATGGCATAAGAGATCATAACAGCATAGCAATATTTATCATAGTTTTTCATACATTTCTTCCTGCAATATGATAAATGTTTTAGTGGGCTCAACATCTTATCAATTATAGGGGAAATGCCACCAGAAGTTATCGGACATTTTAATATTTTCAGTTAATGTTTGCTTTAGATTCCTCGTCTAATCATTAATGTTTTGTAACACAGTCATTTTGTCTGTATGATATATTTATTTGAGTAATGAATTTGCAGGTTGAAGCTTTGAAGGGGAAACTTAAGGATAATACTAATTTACTTATTGGTGAGTTATGTGTCGTATGTTTGCATCTTTTTCCTGGTTCATTGGTTTTTGCCAAGTTTTCTATCCATATTACCTGAACACACTCAAACTTAGATACAATTATCAAAATGTTTATTTCAACCACCCAAGCTGCCTATAAGCAAAAACAAGGCATTCCTTGGAGTTTCTCAATTGTATTACACATAGGCTGACAATAATCGGAAAGGTATAGTAAGTGGGATGGATTTTTATTAGTGGGATAAAGGCCGGAAGTTGTTTTCAACTGCCTGTCAATGACATTGCATGTAGTTCTCTCTTTTTTCGATTTGATTAAATCAAACTGATTTGAAAATGAATAGGAAAAGAAAGAAACGTATAATTTTGAATGGGATCCCAAAAAGGCCTGCAAAAATCTGAAATTTTGCTTTCGTTGTTTATGGCACAGAAATTGATATTGATGCACTGCTCAAAAAAGATTTGTTGACTCTAGATGAGGCTATGAAGACTGCAAATGATGCTGTTTTGCTGGCTATTAAGGCCATATCTGTTCTAAAATCTGTAAGTTTTATTTTCAAGTATATTCTTTCTATTTGTTTGTATAAAAATATCATATGGTTACAGATAGAAAGTTTTGCAGGAAATGCACAAAAAAATTATATACAGATTGCATGATAGCGTGAAAGAAGCCCAAAAATCCGAAATTAACAAAGTAAGTTTCAAAGATGTTAGATAGGACCAAACTTGATTATTATCATTCACTCTCTCTTTTATTAAGAATTTCACGTTTCCATATCCTTCACCCATTCCTTTCTAATACCAGCCTTACTTTGTACAGATATTGGAATGCTATAAAGAAGCTAGAATTGGATTTGGGGCTGCTTATGATATCAAAACTTCAATTTTGCAGTCTATATTCGATTGTCCTTTCCTCGGTGTTTCTTTGAAGGTATTACCTACCTTCAATATTCATGCCTATTGGGTATTTTTTCTTTGTTGAAGGATTGCACAGATGCATAGTTTTTTAGTATAAAAATGCCTATGTTGTTGTACATCCCTTTTCAGATTGGTTTCTCTTCAGTTTGTTATAAATAGATCCTTTTTTGAAATATTTATTTTAAGCATTTCGTTATTAATCTTTGGGTTGCATTATTATTCCTTTTCTTCTACTGTTAAAACTGTAATTACCATTTTTTCAGGATCCAACTAGTGTAGTTATATGCATTCTTGCGTGCTCTGTACCCATCAATGACAGTGATATAGCAGTCTTTCTGCGTACTTTCCGTCAAACAACAGAATACAGTAGGGACATTATAATTTCAGCAGTACTTGAGCCTGATGTGGAGCCCAACCTACTTATAACAACTGTCCTTAGTCTTACACTTGGGTAAGTATCTTTGTTTTCTTACAAAAAGGAGACTTGGGTAAGCGTCTATCTTACTTGAAGATTTGAATGCTTGTTGCTACATTTAGTTTATTAGTGTTTGTATAGTAAAATGTGTAGGAATAATAATTGATTGATAATATCTTGGTGCTTGTTGCTACTAATAATTTCTTTAACCTTAATTTTTTTTGCCATTCATTATAACATTTCTCCCTGGCCATTAAATAGTGTGGCATGCATAATTTTGATGGTAACCATGTAATTGATGGGACACAGTTTTCTTTATTTGTTAAGTTTTTGGGTCCATATTTCCAAAAATTTCTAACAGGTTTCCCTCTTCATGTGATTATAACAGCTCAACCGTGCAGCAGTCTTCCCAGAATGGTGGTATACTATCCAAACTCGCCCTGCATTTTCCTCGTGTTTTTAGCTTTTGGGGAAGACGTAGTCAGCAAGAAGTTGGCTCTGAGAAAGAGGATGCAGTATCTTCTGATGAAATGAAGAGTTCTCTTAACGTTCATGAGGGGGCTAATAGGATTGCTCCCAGTGTCATAGATGACAGATTTGACAAGTACTATGTAGAGATGGAGCCAGCAGTGAGCAACAACTCAAAGTTGTCGCCTTCAAGGTTTTCTCTCTATCTTACTTATATTATTATCTTACATGCAGGTTCTCCCCCCTTTCCCATTTTTGATCAAATTTATTTCCAGCTGTTTTACTTTTTCCTCATTTTAGCTTCTGAACTATAATAGGGATTCTGAAAAAAATGAAGATTTATTTGACACCATAGCCAATTGTCCTATCCTTTATGAATCCAATGACAAAGAAGGTAATTTTGAGAGACATTTGTTTTTCTTTGGGCTGGTGCACTTGACAGTTGAATAATTTCTATCTCTGTTGTTCTGCTGTTCAAATTCAAATCTACTTCCAGCAGGCGACTCTGCTTTTCAGAGGGAGCAACTTGAAAATTGGAATCTGGGACCTGGATTTGAAGTGGCGAAAGAGTGGGCCCAAGAAAGGGCGAGTGATGATGGTTCACCTATGATAGATAACCTAAGCATATTCCAATCTCCTGTTGGTGTGAGGCCTTCAGAAGAGTTGAAAGACTGTTTGGACTCGTTTATGACAAAAAAACATGGGCCAGAGCCAGAAACTAATAATGATGTGAAAATATCTACATTAAAGGGAGGTACATCTCCTTGGAGTACAGTGACTACTGCAGGTGTGGAAGCAGCGATGGAATTTACATCTTCACTTCTGAAGGGAAAGTATGCTAATAGTAATAAACCTAAGAAGCATGGAGGTCTATCTGTGCGTGCTGCATCAATGCTGGTAATGATGACTGAAATATTTTGATGGTTACTCATGCATATATTACTGAAATGTCACTACTCTAATGATATTGGTGGAAAGTGTTATATCAAATAAATGAATAGTTTTGTGTAAAAGACACACTTCTCTAAACTTTGACGTGCGTCAAGAATGTTGCATTTTCTACCCTCTAGTTGCGCTCTTTTTGTGCACTTTAGTGGAGAGATCTGTTATTTTAATCTTTTTCAGGTTTATTTTCATTTGGTGCTTCGTATGAGGAACATGACTTCTCCTTTTTTACTGGTGTTCTTCTTTCCTTGAAGTAAAGTTTCTCACTCTATTGAGTAATAATGATTCAACCCACCTCCTCAATGTATGAAATAATGCTCAGTTTGAGCTCTGCTTACTATTTGCAGCAGTATCTAAGTGCTGCATTTGAAAATATATCCTGCATTATACAAGTGACACGCTTCTTACTAGTTCATAGAGATTATCATGTGTTGGATATAGAATTATAGATTCTTCAGTTCAAGCCGATGGTAGGTGGTAGAAGATAATTTTCTAGAGTGTACCAACCCCAAGATTGTACTACCTTTGATGGTTATTCAAGACAAATCCAAATTTATTGTAAATTTGTAATCTCAAGCTGTAAGGATTTTTAGGTTTAACTTTTGATTTTATGTACAGGAGACAGAACGGGATTTGTCGAAAAAGTGGAGTCCTGTTGTGGAAATGCAATATAGGGGAGGAAGATACAAGGGACGATGCCAAGGAGGTATTCCTGAGGGGAAGGTAAGTTTTTACAAATCTATAATAGCAAGCAGGGCTTGATCCAGCTAGACTTGGCAACTTGTTTTTTTTCATTTTGTCATTTTTTTTATTTTTAGCAAGCATGCTGAAGAGAATAACTTTGTTAAATGAAAATATACAACCAGGGGCGTCTTCTTCTTGGAGATGGAAGTATATATGACGGTTTATGGCACAATGGCAAGAGATCGGGCCCAGGTACATTCTATTTCAAAAACGGAGATATGTTTCAAGGATCATGGAGGGATGATGTCATGCACGGCAAGGTTTGTACCCTTTTAAATTAATCTCTTTAGTCATGATTGTTGGAGCTCAAGATGAACAAAAAGTAATTTTATTTTGTAACAATCGTCCTACTGTTGATACATTGTATCTATACTCAAATTACTTAGGTATGCAGGTCTTCTAGCAATTGTCACTCTGTGGGGGTTTTCTTCGCCAAACTGTCTTGTTTACATGTGCGTGTGAGAGTGTGTGTCTGTATTGGTTAAGATTTTCGTAGTAGGTATACTAATACAACTTAAAACAATTTAGGTTAACAAAAGCATCCGGTTATTAGTAATTCTTGTGTTGATCTATATCAGTACACTAATTTTAGAAATTTTAAACATCTGTAATCATATCGTTGATATTTATATGTATTTGGAAAGTGCAGTAAGGGATTATTACATAATAATCTTTGGTAAAGCAGCAACAACAATAACAACCAAGATTTGTCCCACTAGGTGGAGTTGGCTTTATGGATTGTCACAGCGCTACAATTTTCTATCATAAATCATGTCTATATTCAAACCATTGGCCTCTAGATCTTTCTTAATAGTTTCACGGTTTTCTCTTGGTCTTCTTCTACCTCTAGCTATAGGACTGCCCTCCATTTTGATCTACTCTACTTATTACAAAATCTATAGGTCTCCTTCACACATGCCCAAACCACCTAATATGAGATTATACAATATTTTCTACAATAGGCATTGCCCCACCTCTCTCAAATGCTATCATTTTTTATCCTATCTCATCTAGTTCTTCACTCATCCAGTGCAGTGTTCCCATATCTGCTACATGAATTTATTCTCGGATGACTTTTTACCGCCCAACACTTCATCTCATACAACACATTGGACTTGTGGTTGTACGATAAAAAAATTCCTTTAGCTTTAGCGGTGCCTTTTTATCACCTTAAACACCCAAATCCCTTCTCCATTGTATTCTTTGGTAAAGCGCTAGAAGAAAATTCTACTGGTGACTTGGATGCTAAATGCAGCTTAATGATTATGCAGGGTTGGTTTTATTTTCACACTGGTGATCGGTGGTTTGCAAACTTTTGGAAGGGAAAGGCTAATGGGGAGGGGCGGTTCTACACGAAGTCTGGTGATGCCTTCTTTGGCAATTTCAGAGACGGTTGGCGTCATGGCCAGTTTTTTTGTATTAATGCTAACGGAACAAGGTATAAGCTCAATTATTTCTATTATTAGTGTTGTTTACATGTGTTTTATTTTTCAGTTTGCCGATTATATTTCTTCATGAAACAACTTATCTAACCACCGTTAAGGTTTTCTTTTTATCGATACGACATTGACATTTGAGCGGTAAAAGAAATATTGTTGAAGAACCTCAACTTTGACTCGATCACCATTAGTTGTAGTATTTATCAATTAAAATTCGTTAGGTTTACTGTGTTATGTTCGTATTATCAATTGCTTTCATATAGAGTTAAATACTTCCATCATTTCAATATTTTAACGCAATTAATTTAAACACAGCTATAATATGAATGTTATACTTTTTATGGTGTGCTTCAAATGATCGATAATGTCCGAGGTGCTGACTTAGTTATTTTTTTTTTGACAAGGACATTGTTAGTTTTGTTGTATACTATATTTGGTAAAAAAAAATACCTATAATGTTATACAAAACTGAATGTTGGATTGTAAAAGTTTAACAAAAAATTAAACCTGTTACAGAGATTAAAATATTACGATAGATGAATAGTTGTACTAGATATGATTAGTGCAATCATTGGAGAAAAATTTGGGCTGAACCCGACCCGCATTGTAAAAAAATGTTAGAATCTCTCATCTTAGAGGGTTGGGAATGTGTGAAGGATTGATGATGGTAGTCCAATAGCTAGATGTAGAAGGAAACCAAAAATAATAAACTTCAGATGAAATCACTAAGAGAGATTTAGAGTTAAATGACCTATCTTTGGATCTAATAACAGAAGTTTACGATTAATCCATCTGACCAACCATATCCGGTTGTTTGTAGTAGTTGTTTGTAATTAAGGTCCTTAATAAAAGTTCAATCCCATAATTAATACTTATTTTGGAGATGCAAAAACCTTGTTATGCATCTCCTTATTTGCAAACTTGGTGTTAAACTTCTATCATTACCATTTTGAAGCTTTCAACTTTTGAAAACTTGCAAGAGGACGCACTTCATGTGCATGGAAATGAGAGCTTAGATCTATTGTTTGTTACAGTATTTTTGGGTAAAACGTCAGATACCTATAATGAGATAATTAATGAATATTGTACGTACCACTTCAGTATGATTGTGTGTCATCGAATTGACTTGTGTGCGTAACTGCCATATGAATAGGTACACTGAAACTTGGGAACATGGCGTTCTTTTAGACTGCAAGCCTTTAGAAGATGACTGAGCTGGATAGATGTAGTAGCCAAAATTGTGATTATTGTGAATCTCACGGTCTTATTTCATCTTTTATCTGTTGTTCATAGTTCTCTTTGTATGTCTATAGTAGCTGTATATTGTTGGCATGTTTGTTTTATTTCAGTTTATTTTATTTTTACCTTGAAGCAACTTTTATTTTTTAACTTTCCTTCCTATTATTTTTCCTTGTAAAATTAAGAGCATATCATACTCACACCATTGAAACCCCTCTTAGTTGGGTAATTAATTCTTGTCAAAAAAAAGTTGGGTATTTAATTGGGTCTCATGTGTACACATTCCATGTGTACATTTTTTTTTAACTTAGTACCCTATAAGCACACAATTCCTCTGACCCATTACTTTCAAAGAAGTGAAGCTTTAGTTGGCATCTCATCTTATAACAAAAATCCTCAAAGAATTCATCTTATTTTATACACACTGATCTGAGAGTTGTTTGGAGGATTTTGTTATTTGTTAACTTTTCTATTTTTCTACAAGTTAAAAAATTCATCTGTTTTATACATTGATCTGAAGCAAATAAAATTGCACTCTCAAATTCATCTATTTTATAAGGCTAAAAATGCATATCATCCATTCATAGATCTGTTTTTGTGCAAAAAATTGGATAATACTAGTAGCTGTTTAAAACTAAGAGGAATAAGAGAGGGAAGAGAACAATTTTAGTCCCACCGTGCTTCACAACCATGTCGCCAGAGAAGAGCTTGCTTCCACCATCTTCAGATTTGGGTGAGAACAATTTCAGGTGGAGGTCCTTGAGGAAGAAATGGAGAAACGACGAGAGAGACGGAAAGACAGAGAGAGAAAGATACAACGCAATTTCTTTTTGTGTTGGGTCTCTCAATTTTCAATCTTGGCCATTAAAATCCCATTAAAATAAATGAATGGGTGAGATTAATAAAACATGACTTGGTCATGTTATTGAAAACAGGAGGGAATCCGCTCCCCTTCTTTGTAGGTATGGTGCAAGATTTGGAAGAGAAATTATGTATGACATCATTGTTGGATGATCATGAGTATAATTAAAATGAGAGTTAATACCCTGTTTAGCCCTAAAATTTCACAAAAGTTCAATTTCGTTATCGACATTTACAATATATCAACTTAATCTCTCGAGTTTTATAGAAGTCTTTCAATTTAGTTCTTTTTTACGAATCACGTAGAAAATTGATATAACATAAAAAGCCCTAAATGAAATACTTTTCCAAAAATCAGAGGCTAAATTAATATATTGTAAATATCAAGGACTAAATTGAACTTTTATGAAATTTCAATGACTAATTATTGTATTAACTCATTAAAATGAGCACCATGTGTGTCGTTTGTCTTCTGGTTATGCAATATAATCCATCCATATAATATATGCTAAATGTATTCACGTGCCAATTACACATAAGGCACATATAATTGCGACTCAAGATTGAGACACTTTAATGCATGCTCCACATCTTGTTTTGTTGCTTCTTGACATTTGGAGGAAGCAATTTTCTTTTATCTCCTTGTGATACTAGAATGATCTTAACAACTGTACCCATTTTGGATAAATATTTGCTAGATAACAACACTTGTCGTATTGTGTTCTATTTATCATATACGGCCAGGGACGGATCTATTCACATTTAATTGGAGGTATTTGCCTCACTTAAAAAATTATTTTAGTTAAATATATATATATATATATATATATATATATATATATATATATATATATATATATATATATATAACAAATTTATTTTGCACCCATAAAAAATAACGATTGATCCCATAAGATCATTATTTTAAACTAAATGTAAAAGTTTACAGAGATAAATAAAAAAGTGAATAAGTTGTTACTAAATTTACCGCTTTAACTATGTAATTTGTAGAAATTTAAGTATTTTAGAATTTCTTTTTGTAAGGAAATTATGTAATTTGTTCAAATTAACGATATTTTTTATAGACTCTTTTTTTTTGCCCCCACGGGTAAACATTTCTGGATCCTCACTGTATATTGCATTGTGTTGTAGGGCTTTTCTCTTCGAAAAGTCGTTATGCATGTTAGATTGGTTCATGATGTTGATGTTGATGTCGTTGTTTGGTTTATGATGTTGATGCCACAACTATTTTCTTCCGTTGGTAAATAATGTCATTTTCTTGTAAATCTTACAACAAATAGTGTCTTCTCGCCCTCAACCCCAAACCAAAGGTAGTAGAAATGCAGGTTTTGTCTAGTATGCAGTTGTGCACCACGCCACGACCCACTGTGCTGATGTTCCATTTCATGGTTTTGAAAAGTTATAAGTAGGGTTCTTGGATTTGGGAAAATTAATATTGTCCCTAAGACCCCCAAATTAATTTTAAAAAATACCTCCTCTCCTTCCACATTTCTCAAAGCAAATGAAAGAGACAGATGCTTCGAAATGGTCCAAGGCTGAAAGTAGTAAAGGAGTCAGTCATCAATACCATTTTCAATAGTTGACTTCCACCTTTTTATCCTTCATTTCTATCAAGCTAGAGACCAATTGAGTTTCTCTGTTTCTGTACTCTGTTATTGGAGGAGGAAGATGTTGACGATCGAAAGTTCCATAAATATACAACAAAATGTTGCACAACATTGTGCAAAGCTCAGAAAAACTATTTTAGATAACACTTAAAATCAATGAATTGAACTGCGCCTTACATCTTCGATATTGGCTTAAGTGTACTTTAGTGTGAAAATATTCTTCCTTCAGATGTTGGTCTATCAAGATTAATTTCCCTATCAACCTATATCTAACTTTTCATCCGAGAGCTTCGTTGAACTTCCACATTTCAATGTGAGACATGTAATGTTAACTTCAATCTTGATCACTTGTCTCTGGTGAACCATGGTGCCTGAGAGAATCAAGGCTGAGGAGAAATTTTATCCCAGTAAGAACACATTCAAGAAATGAGAAGTAATAAAGAGTAGTTTCAGAAAGGAAAATAAAAAACAAGGTGAAATTATGAATAGAGGCTTGAGTATATGACCAACCTGCACTTTTGAGGAACCCTCCAGGAAACAACGGACAACCTCTTCAAACTTGGAGGCAAGGACAAATAATGTTTCCAATCTTGAAGCATAATTCTAAGATCGTGAAGCTTGTTATCCATACCAAAGCAACAATTTGCATGCATCGTACAAACTTGGTTTAAATCCCTACTTGGTTCACAAAGCCCACCAAACTTAGCCGTATCCAAAAATCTCATCTTCAATCCAATATCAGTAATGAAAGGGTGAACTTTGATGAAGTTAAGGACATCTTGATCATGGTATCCAGGATAGGTTTCTCGAGATGAATACCAGAATTTGTAAAACTCTATTGACCTATTATTGGACTTTACAAAGTTGAACCCTCCATTGGGTCTGTTATGTACATCATCAAAGCTACCCGTGAAATGATCACACGCTATCTGGAAATCTGCATCAAGGTGAAACCAGGGAAATGGGTCCCTAAACCACATAATATCAGCATCCTGGAAGAGGAACACTAAAGTAAGCTACATAAGACAGACATCTTAGAAATGTATCTAACTTGTTATATAAATCTGTTGAAGTCATCTACTTTTTATATATTCTTTCAAAAAGGAAAACAAATTTTAGGTATATATATAGTGACACTAATAACAGCAACAATAAAATGCATAGCCATAAACTTAGCTGCAACAAGACTATGAACTGATATGGACGAACCTACCAGTTGAGACGATAATTTGGTAAATTTAGGGATAATTGTTGCATCAGTTCATTTGCAATTCAGAAGTCAAAGTTTGAAAAGATCTTCACGATAATACTTCCCAAGATAAGGAAAAAGAGCTTCTACTTTGTTTGCAATTCCCACAAACAAATCTTACATTGCCTTATCAAACTTACAAGAAAATGCAGCATACTCCATACTTAGGCAAAAAACATATTCAACAATATATACTTATATTACTACAGCATATAATATACTATTTACTTGTATAATGCTGACAAATTAGCCCCAATGGTAGGATGCGAGTCAACTCATAACATAAGCAACATATTCCCTCATTTGTTTTAACTGACGTGTTTCACCATTAAGCATTATTATCAAGGAAAATCAATCACAATAACCAACTTATGAGAGTTTTGTCATGGCAAATAAAAGTAAAACACCCTTGAGTTGAGGATTACACTAATTAGTGACTTGGTACTTGTAAGATTGAAGAGGTTAGTGTTGAAAAGAAAAAAATACCGTGAAGACAAAATTGTATCCCATCTCAAGAACAGAACGTAGGAAATCAATCCTTCTCCACATCATCAACAAGTAGCGAGGAGTCATAAAGTATGCTTCTTCATGAAAGTCAGCTTGTTCACTAACAAGAGAAAAGCAATGGGTGTGTATAACCTGACAGCGTGCAAATGCCTTTTCGTCCAATGCAATTATTACCAAATGATTTAAAAGCCTACGGGTACGGTCTCCTATTCTGAAGCTCTGAAGGAAAAGATCAATGACTGAATTTGGAGCTGCCCATGCTTCATTTAACGTGGTCAAGATAACAGTTCTGTCTTCCATGGCAGCCTCATTCAGGATCTTTTCAAGTGGATATTCATTGCTAGCCTGCAGAAGAGCCAATTAATATGACATTTTTCTTGGCCAAATGCAAAGATAAACTGCAACAGTAAAATAAGTAACCCTACAGTAGGGCCGCAGATCAGCATCAAGATACACTCCTGGTCATATGGTAATAATACTTTCATTTCATGCATGTTATGCATGCACTTATGAAACTAAATAAAGCAAAATGGATTTAATGTTTACAAATATTGATGGCTGGATTCACTTAATTCAAATTTCAAACTACCAAAGAATTACTTTTAAATATCAGGACACCATTACTTCTAGCAAAGAACAATCTATCCATATTTTGCTATACCGAATCACAATTCATACATATCAACTATGGCTACAACGACAAAGACTTAATATTATTGGGAAATGAGAAATCATTGGTTAATATAAATGTTTCTACATGTGCATTGTTTTGGTTATTCTTAATAAGTTAATAACAAAATAAAAATAAATCACCTCGTCCTCAATCTTTCTCGGTTAATGCAAGATCTAATTGAAATCTCAATTCTCAACTTTATCCAATCTTACTTTCTAGCGTCCATGAAACTTTTAAACTTTTGTTTAAGCAAAAAAATGACACGCGAGAGCATTACAATAGGGAGAGGAAATCCCAACATATTAGCATCAAACATGTTTTCATCTTAATGCCATTAAACTCTGTGGATATGTCAACTAGAGAAATTAAATAACACAATTTCGGTACAAAATTGGTACTGTTATACTATGAATTTAGTAGACATCTGCCGTCTCTCAAATTTATGCATAAAACACACTATTCAAAGCACAATGTCCAGGATATTCAAGTTCTCAACAGAAATTAGAGCTTAAATTACATTTCAATTGTAAAATAACACAGTAATCATAACAAGAGTGGTGCAAACAAATTCGAGCTAGCACAACTACATTACATTCGAGAACGCACTCAAAGGAAAATAGAGTTTCAAATTGCTTTTCAATCAATCAAATCGATAAGAAAATGCAGTAAGCTTACGAAAACAGCGATGCAGAAAGTGCCAACTCAATTTGCTGAAATAGAAATAAGAAGTAAAAATAATGCGAGATACGAGAAGCAGAAGCAACGGAGCATACCACAGCAGGATCATTATACACCGACGGAAAAAAGTTAGGTAATCCAGAGAGAGAATAAGAGGAAGGAAAACCGGAGAAGAATTGGTAAGAATCAACGTCTCTGAAGAGGACTAAGCATGAGAGAGAAACGGTAGCGAAGAAGAGCGCGGCGGCAAGAGAGCGCCGGAAATGGAGGACTTTAGCTTCCGGAAACATGTCCTTGGAAGAATCACCGGCGGCAAAGCGGTGCGTCGTCGTGGCCGTTGTGAAGGCTTTCTGGCGGCGCGTGAAGGATCGTCGGTGCGGTCATGTTATTGTGTGAAGAGAATGAGAGAGAGAGAGAGGGTTTTGGAGAGGGATTTGGTGCTTGGAATGGAGAGAATGAATAAACGGAAATGTAAATGAAGTGAAGAGTGTGAGTTGGTAAGAATTCGAGATTAGGGACAAATCAGTTACGAACGCGGAACGCATTCTCTTCTTGCCAGCCTTCATTTTGTTAGCATTTTTAACTGTCCACTACCGACGTGGAATTTCATTACAACACATATTAATTAATTAATCTGTTGGGGATTTCTACTACGAATCCGAATTTTCAATTAATCAAATTCAAACCCGATGACGAACTTTTCTTCGAGAATTTGGCCCCACCTATTATTGACCGGTGTATTATGAAATCATCATTTTGTTTTTTATAAACTTACCGTCTTATTTTTAATTGATATGTTTATAAGTGACGGTTATATTAAATATGTAATTAACCAACACGGTCGACTCAATGGCTTAATCTATCTTGAGATATGAGGAGACGATCCAGAGGCAGATTAAAAGAACAACGTCCTATCTTGGTAGTAATACATTATGTCTTAGTGTCATTGAATGAACACTCATTTTTTAATTTTGGATCCGCCACTGAGTCGATTCCGTGCTTCCGAGTTGGATTTCCGCAGTTAGGGGTGAGAATAGGCTGGGCCGAGACTTTGCTTGGCCTGAGCCTGGCCTGCGTTGAGCGCATTAGGCCTGAGTCTGACATGTGGTCTGTGATAATCGACTTTTGAGGTATGACCTACTTTTCGAAGTCTCCGATTTATACCAAAACTTGTTTAAAAGCTTATTTAACCAAATTTTTCTTTTAGAAAACCGACAATCTTTGAGTGGTGTAGACTTTGTAAATAGATGAATAAGCTATTAGATCAATGAGATTGAGATCTAACAAAATCTTTTAGAGACTTATCTTTATAGGACATTCTATTTAAATTTTATTTTATAAGGTTTAAATATATGTTCAACCCCTGCAAATATGGTCATAATTCATTTAAGCCCCTGTAAAAATAAAAACTTTAAAATGACCATTGTAAATATTAAGCGTTTACGGTTAAGCCCTCTGTCAACTTTCCATCCAAAAAAGCTTTAAAATGACCCCGGTAAACATTAAGTGTTTATAATTAAGCCCCTCGGTCACTTTCCATCCAAAAAGGCTGATATCACTGCCACCTGTCACCATTTAATTGGCCATTAGTGCCACGTGGCAATGACAAACCACTAGGGGTGTTCAAACCGAACCAAACCAATAGAGAAACCGCAAACCGAATTAAACCAAACTGAAAACCGCAAAAAACTGCTTTTGATCAGTTTTGTTCGGTTCTTTTTTTCATTGCACCGCGCGGTTCGGCTCGGTTTGCGGTTTTGATTTCCAAAATCGAACCAAACCAAACCAAACCGCAAGTAACACTAAGGCTTGTTGAATTACAACTTTCCTTACTAACTTACTAACCCAAATGCAACTACAACCCAACTCTCATCACTCACTAGCTCAAATCCAATTAATTCTTTGACTCACTTACAAACAATACATATTGTTATGCTATATTTAAAAATTATAACAAAATATTTAATTCAAATTCTTTTAAACATTGTCTTAGCTATTTGAAAACAAATTAAAAGAGAGTGATTTATATACTACATATATTTGAGTAGATTTTTTCTTAAAGATTTATGTTAGCCTTTTTTATGTTAGTCAAATTTAACTTTGTTTTAAACTATTTTTGTCTTAAAAAAACCGAACCAGCCAAACCAATCCAAACCACATTGGTTTGGTTTGGTTCGTTTTATTTTAGGAAGCCAACCGAACCAAACCAAACCGCATGTAATTTTACCTTGCGGTTCGGTTCACTTTTTGTCTCAAAACCGAACCAAACCGCAAACACCCTTACATGCCACTTCATCCCCCATGCCATGTCTATGTTGGTTTTTATAGATATTTATTTATGTCTTTTTTTACATATTATTTATTTATGTCGTTTTAGATTGGGGGAATAGAAAAATTAAAATAGGAGGTGTGATAAGAATGTCAAAAAAATTGCGCAGCTTCGTTAATCTTTACCGTTAATTAAGGGTGTTTTTTTTTGGACCCCCACCCATTCCCTTAAAAACCCCACCCATTCCCTTAAAACCCCCACCCACCATATGAAAAGACCAAAATACCCCTGTGTTTTTACAAAATCGCCATCTCTTCACATAATTAGACATACCTACGTTTGACCACCTTTACTCGCATATACGCCACAGCCTAGAAATCCACCACTCGCGTATACCCCACCACAAGCCTATATGCGACGAGCAAGTTTTTACTCACCGTATATACCCCTTTTCAAGCCTATATACGACGAGCAAGTTTTTACTCACCGTATATATCCCTTTTCAGGCGTATATACGATCAGCCCAGAATTCACCACTCGCATATACGCCCAGAAGACCCTATTTACGACGAACAAACCAGTAAGCATTGTATATACACCTTTTTTGATGTAAATACGATGAGCAATTTAATTTTATTTTTTTTTTAATTTTTTTTTTTTTTTGCTTGCGGTGTCAGGTGAGGCATGTAGGAGACGCGAGTATCTCCTATCTCCGAGAGAGGAGTCATCTCATCGCTCCGAGTACGAGGACTCGGAGGCATAATCAGCTTCATGCTTCAGCGAGGAGACAGAGACAGGCTGACCCAGCTGAGTATTTTCCGGATCATGGGCAGTCATATCTTGGGGATTATCTGCAGGAGACTCAGCAGGAGGATTGGCATAGAGGAGGCCTGCCCTCGGTATCATCCTCGATGATCATCCTCGCCTCCTCCTCGCACCATCCACGGTATCCTCGATGACGATCCTCAACCTCTTCATTACCATCCCCACCTCCCGAGTATCGAGCAGCCAGCAGAGTGTGATATACTCGAACTCGACTCGCCATGTCCGAGTATCATGAGGAGCCTCAAGCGATGTCGGGAGGAGCCTCGGGAGGAGCCTAAGCCTCTCTTTTCACCGACTTGGCAGAGCATGTCTGCTGAGCTCTATACTCGTGACCGGTAAGTTTTGCATTTTTGCTTAAATAATTTATTTAAGTCACATAGTCTGCACTTTTTGCTTACATTATTTATTTATTTTTATTTCAGGAGTATCAGCGTGTTGTCAAAGTATGGGCTCATGGCAACAAAGTCCATACTAGACTCCATCTTCATTACCCGGCCCTACTTGGCGCACCACTGTGGTCAGGGACTCCAGATTGGCCCCACTTCTCCGGGATCGCCACGCCACAATAGACCATGAGTTGCTGTCGGCTTTTATTGAGAGATGGCACTCAGATACTTCGTCATTTCACTTGCCATTTGGTGAAATGACGATCACTCTGGATGACATCTCCTGTCTGCTGCACCTTCCCATCCAGGGGAACTATGCCACACCTCCCGCCATTCTCGTGAGCTCGGAGTATGCCACACACTACTTTGAGACATATCTGGGTGTGTCACGGGTTGATGAGGCTGCTAACAACACCCGTGGGGGTCCGTATTACAGCTTCAAATGCCTGGAGCAGGTGTATGAGCGTAACTTGGAGGATGGGGGTGACATCACTGTTGCTGTGAGGGCTTATCTGCTTCGGCCGACTCTGACGCATCTTCACTACGAAGACCGGAGACGTGGCCGAGGCTAAGTGGTTGATCTACTGGATGATCGAGTGCGGATGTTCTTGGAGGCTATGCATGGGGTGCGGGCACTAGCCGCCATGTATGAGTCCTTGAACACTACGTCTTTGAGGACTACGCAACAAAGCGTGGGAGGGTATGCCGACCTATTTCAGTACACATTTTAACTTCTTGTATTTTTGTTAAATCGCGACCGACTTTTGGTAAATTTTTGTGAATTAAATATGTTGTTTATTTCTCGCATTTCGTGCTTGGATTATGTGGTATTTCCCTCGGATGGCGGAGAGGTTGGTGGTCATATCCCGGTGCGGAGCCACCGGGTCGGGCGCTACAGAAGAAGAAGAAGTCGGACCACCCAAGCTCAACCACTACAGGAGGATGCTTGATGAGTGAGGCCGAGGATGTCTGGCGGCGACCATTTGAGGAGGACAAGGCCGGTAGAACCTTTGAGCGGATCTCCTGCGCAGGCTTCATCGGTGGGTGACTTCGAGTTCCATACATGCCCGATAGGTGCTCGCGACCGTTTGGGTACACTCGGATCATCCCGCGTGACCTCTCCGGAGGTCGTCCGAGTCATCTTGATCGCGTCTTTTCGGATCGTCCACTTCATGGCATCTGTGGAGGACATCATGCGCCTTCTACTCGGGTTGCTTCGTGGCCGGATCGGTCAGACGTAGGTACTTAGAGTGGCACGTCCGGCTTCTATCCCCGCACTATTATCGGCTCCACCACCATCACCGATTACATGAGGCTTCGGACACCTCCCCCCGAGCTATACAACGATCCCGACCGGATGAGGAGGTTGTGGACCGCTTGTAGAGAGGGATTCGTGATGGCGAGATCACGCATGGCGATCGGGCGTATCGCACTCCATAGGCTGGTGGGGATGGCAACACCGGATGACATTGTTGGGGAGCTTAGCCGACGGGGATGAGGACGAGGCGGCGCCATTAGGGATTTTTATTTGTTTTTGATGTATTTGATATTATATTGGCACTTTATTATTAAATTTTTCTGATGTTTTATTTTACGAGTTTCCTTGAATTTTTGATTTCATTGATTCGATAAAACAAAGTTACACAAGCGATACAACATAAAACAACTAGAGTAAAAATAGACAAATAAAATGAAAATACAATAGAAACTACACGAAATGGTGGAGTTAATCGACGAAGGATCTCGGACGACATTCATCCGGTTTCGACGTGCGGATGAATGTAACTCTTCCATTTAAACATAATATGATTGGACATCATCCGCCGGAGGTCATCATCGGTGTTGACATCCACGGCGAGAAAAGTGAAGACCTCCATCGATTGCATTCCGGTTTCGATAAAACGATAGAATTATATCATGCTCGCTGCTTCTGCGGGTTGAACCATCCGCAGTAGTTTCGCTAAGAGCGTGAAAATGATATATCGTGTTTTAACCTACACGAAACAACATCTCTCCCATCGAAACTTATACCATCATCTTTCAAGATGATGCCCACGATGATCAAGAAATCCCATATTAGAATGAGCGAGAGTGAGGAAGAGAAGGCTCGTAGTATGACATTAGCGGCTCGCATCATCTTCACTTGTGTTGTGTGAGAGAAGGAGGAGGAAGTTGAATTTTTGGTGTGAAAATAGTGATGGTGGGAGTGAGTATTTATAGATGAGGTAAAAGATTATCAACCGTTGATTCCGTTGATCAATTTTTAAAGTGAAATCATGACCGTTAATTTTTTTTTTACAAATTAAAAAAAACAAATTTAAGGCTCATCGTAGATATTTCATTTGGGACATATATACAATGTGTATTTTTAAGACATCGTATATATGCCCTGAAGAAGTATATACGATTGATTCAAATAAATAAAAATATTTTATAAAGGGCATTTTGGGGATTTCAGTGTGGGTGGGGGTTTAAGGGGAGAGAGTGGGGGTCCAAAAAAAAAACCCGTTAATTAATTGTGAGAGAAAAAAAAGAACCCGAGGCAAACGGCCCCCTAAGCACAGTAACTGGTGAGCGACAAAGGAAGGAAAGAAACAATTGGGCGCTGATATAATAAGGCGCTCGTGTTGTTACGTTAACATTTCTCTAAAACCCCTCTTCTGACATCTCCGATCTAAGCTCCATTTCCTCTCAATTTTGCAGATTCGATACGATCTGATTTCAGGTTTTTCCATTTCCCTTTTCTTTATCTCAATTCTCTTTCTGATTTCATTTTCATTTGCTGTTGGATTCATTCATTGAGTACATGCTATCGTGTAATTCTCCTTGATCTTTTTCAATTTTCTGGAATATTTGATGCTGAATTCATTCATTGTGTACATTCTATCGTGCAATTCTCCTCGATCTTTTTAAAATTTTCTGGAATATTGCATTGATCTCTGAATTCTTGTTTCTTGTAGATTTGGATCCTTGCATTAGTTTGATAATTTGTTGGAGAAGAACGAAGATTGTTTATTAGAGGTTTGGAGCTTGGATTTGATTTGATTCTGCAATGGCTGCTCCTGTGCCTCCAGGGGCACCTAGACCCGGAAGTAACACACAACCACCTCCCCTAATTATATCCCTAATCTCAGGGTAATTCCGATGCATTGGCTAATAACATGCAAAATTTGAATCTTAATCGCCCTCCTATGACTTCAGGTCCTGTTTCTAGACCACCTCCATTCGGTCAACCACCAGCTTTTCCTTCTTCAGCCCCTTCCCCGGGGATGCCTGCTTCATCACCTCCTTTTGCACGACCGGGTCCACCTCCGGTGAGGCCTGGTGGGCCTCCTTCTGGACCGCCATCATCTGCATTACCCCCAAATGTTGCCCCTGGAAGGCCCACCGGGCCACCTCCTGGTCAACCTCAGCCGTTTGGATCAAGACCCCCTCATAATTCTTTTTCATCATCACTTGGTGGTGTTGGTGCACCGGTTTCTGGGGTTCCTCCCCCTGGTGGTTCTCCTCCTGTTCGTCCACTTGCGCCTCCTCCACAAAACTTGGGTGCTCGTCCGGGTCCGAGTCCGGGTCCAAGTCCTTTTACAGCGCCACCGATGAGTTCTCGCCCACTCATGCCCCCTACTAGTGCACCCAGTAACTTGATGAATAATGGGCCGCCGGTGTTTTCTTCCGGGGCTATGCCAGGTCCCCAACGTTTTCCGGTTGGCAGTGTGCAGCAACCACCTGTTGGACCTCCTACAATGAGAAATCCTCTGTCTCCGCCTGTTCAACCTCAGCCTCCTTATCCCATGGCGTCTCAAGGAATAATGCAGCCTCCTAGTTCACCTTTTGCAGCACCTTCTTGGCAGACACAACCGCCACAGGTAGCTCTTCTCTATATCTTAACTGTGTTTCGTTTGAATGTCTTTTTATCTAAATTTTAGCAACAACATTGTTTTGAATCAGTTGGTAAATAAAATATAACCCCCTTTACCACTATGGATGAGAAACGGACTTTTTCTGTATGTTAAAAAGAAAAGATTTCTCGTGGCTTCATTATCTTAGCACAACTTCTCAATTAGTGGTTTGTTTGGTTAGATGAATGAAAGTTTGACCTATATTTTTGGCTCTTACACAAAAAAAAAAGACGATTAGTTTATAAATTTATAAACATGGGTGTTATGTGTATGCATCAGCAAAGTTGGAGCCTTGTAGGTACTAATACTATAGCAATAATGTTGCTTGTTGATTTTGATTGAAAGAGGCTTCATAGGATATGTAAAATTTCTTATGTTTGGTCGTAGAGTGGGAAGTTTTAGATTGTGGATCCATAGTTTGTTTGTTAGGAAATATGGTTCCACGGAATATTTTGGTTTATTATAATTATTGAATTTTATCAGCACTAGTTGCCCTTTTTTATCATAAACTTTGGGTTTGATATGAGGTAGCTTAAGAACAGGTAATGTACATGTATATTCAATACACTCAGAAAATTAGAAAACTTAAGTATGCAGGGACGAAACCAGAAAAAATTATTAAGAGGGGCAAACATTTAACACATTGCAAAGTGTAAACAAAATTAACAATGCCTTCCTTTTCTATGAAAAGAGTTCTTTTTGTTTTGAATACAAACAAAAAAAGAAAGAAAGGAAAAGGATGCAACGTCAATGTGTATGGATAAAAGGCTCTATGTTTTCTCCTGAATTAAAAAAATGTGACCACTTTTGAGCTGCTCAGAAGGAAATTTGAAACATTTTGAATTTAATTTATGCCTCAGACGGAAGTGTAGTATAATGGTATCTGTAAAATGTATGCCTTAACATAAATATATAGGAGAGAAGTTATGGTTAAGCAGATATCTAAATTTTCAAAACTTCTCTGTTTTTTGTCTATTATGTATCATGAGTGAGACACTTGGTATATTAATCTGTAATTAACTAGTCATCATCATGTAATGTTTGAGAATTCGCGTGCTGATATCGTGTGTGTATTTAGACAAGACGGGCATTTTGTGATGGTATAGATCTTCCATGCATAGTTGTTAGTGTATACTAGTTGTGTTCTCTGACATCTTCCATATCTAGCACCTGATTTGTGTTGTAATTTGTCCTATATATGTTTATTCATCTTTTGAAAATCGGACATGATTCTGAACACTTGGAATTCTGTAGGTAGCACCAGCTCCTCCAGTTCCAGGTCCTTCACCCCCCAGAATGTTTGGCATGCCACCACCACTACCAAATCAGTCCATGACGACTACTATATCACCTGCTGTTGGTCAAACTGGAGCCCCTATGGCAGGGCCTTCCAAAATTGATCCCAATCAAATTCCAAGGCCAGCTCCAGGTTCCTCAGTGATCTTGCATGAAACTCGTCAAGGCAATCAGGCCACCATCCCTCCGGTATTCATCTGAAAATTTTGGATAAATGTTTTCCTCTTTATATATATATATCCGAAAGAGAGGGAGAGAATAATATGGCTTGCTAAGTGTGCTTTGCTGCTTGCATATTCTTGTTATTTGGTATTATTAGTTATAAGTTTCCTTTTCTTCATTATATTCCTTTTCCTTTTATTGTATTTTTATTTAGAAAACTTTTTGGATCTATAATTTCATATCCAATACCCTATATTATGTTTTCTGGAAAGTCATACACACAGATATGTATGTATGTATGTATGTATGTATGTGTGTGTATACATTTATACATATAGACACACAGACACACATATCAGGTACCACAACTGTTTGTTTTATGATTTTTCTTTTCTTGTCCAGCCTGCTACAAGTGATTACATTGTAAGAGATACGGGGAATTGCAGTCCACGTTACATGAAATGCACAATCAATCAGGTAATGTTTAACATCTGCAATATATTGTTAGCTTTGAATCAATGCTAAAATTTCTTGCCTGTGTCGCTTGTTTGTTTAAAATGTTATTAGTGGCTGATCCCTGTTTAGAATATAAGAAATTCTAACAAAGTATCTTAGAATATCTTGATATTATTGTAACGGTGGCTTCTATGTTGTATTTAATGTTGCTTTTGTGTATTGGATGGTCTCATATGCAGAGAGATTGATCAGATTTATTCTTTTGATGTATTTTTTATGCTTTGGTCTCGTATGGTGTTAAAGTAGTTTTCTGTGAGTGGTTACTTTCAATTTTGAAAGTTTTGAGATTTCTGTCATTTCATATTGATTTTCCTTCATTTGCTTTGTTCTTGTTGCATGAAACAGATTCCTTTCACTGCTGATCTTCTGGCAACATCAGGAATGCAGTTGGCTATGATAGTACAACCTTTGGCACTTCCACACCCATCTGAGGAGCCCATCCAAGTATGCTGATTATTCCTTTGATGTTTCTGTATCTGATTTTATTTTTTTTTGAATATTTTAATCTTGTTTAAGTTTCTGTATCTGTGTTAGTTCTTTATAAAGTGCTGGAGTCAGCTATTTATTTAAAAATCATGGAACATTTAGTGGGGTGACTAGCTACATTTCACATGTTATTATGTTAACTAAGTAAATGAAAATTAGGATTTTACTTTATCTTCGTCAAATGTTTGATGGTGTGCTAGCTATTTGCAGTGTTTCTGCTTGGGGAAACCAATCCCTGCTATTTTAAGGATTCTTGAACTAACAGCCTTTGGGATTCTTTCTTTATATTGTAACTTGCTGCGTGTTTTTATATTTGCTTGTACTTTCTTAGGGTATGTTAGAAAAATATTTCTCTTTTCTTAAAGTTTTTTCAACTGTGTATGTTTTGTACTAATAAGATTGATGACTGTTGTTGAGCTCATAATTACTGTATTCTAATCATATTTTCATTTGGATAGCTGTAGTGGCAGATATAAACTATATATTATAATGTTTGTGAATGTCACTCTGCTATTTACAACATGTTGCATTCAATCAATATGTGGTGCCATAATTTTTAAGTAGATCTTTTGTCTAAAGATGTAGTTTTGTTATAGGTTGTTGATTTTGGAGAGGGCGGTCCTGTCCGATGCTCACGTTGCAAGGCCTACATAAATCCCTTCATGAAATTTATTGATCAGGGAAGACGCTTCATCTGCAATTTGTGTGGTTAGTATTAATACGATTGCTCATCCCACTATTGTTTGCCGGTACATACTACGGTTGTGGTGGGTGCCTATGGTATTGGGGGATGAATTTTTACATTAAATTCCCTAGAAGCATTAGAGGAGAAATAGAATGCTTTATTTTGTCATTGACTGGCAAAGGCAGTCAATGGTTGGTTGAGAATCATTACTCATTACAAGTTTATGGTGTGGCACTACTCATTTACTTCTCAGTTTTAAATGTGATTATTGTGGCTTATGTAAAATAAACTGCCTATTTTCTTTCTTTAAAAAGAAATTCATTACGTCAGAAGAAAGTACAAGAAGTTGGAGGATAAGGGGTCATCTTTTGGGGGAAAAAGGAAAATTAAGCAACAAAGAAATCTAGAAAACTTCATCAAAGCAAATTGATCGAACTGGATTAGAAATAGGGTGGACATATAGATTTCATTGCAAAGACAACCCTCATAAGTATAATTGTGATACTGAATTAGAGGGCAAGAATAATACAATGGAGTTCTCTCCTTCTCTCTCCCTTTCTCTACTTTGTAGGTATTCGAGGCACCTGGTTCTCTGCTTCACTGAATTTCCCTTCAAAGTCTAAAACCTCCATCTATTATTTCCCTCTTATTCTTTATCGGAAAAAGCCTTGTGGCATGGGAACTGTCTCATTTACAAGTCCTCATTTTTATTCTTATCTATCTTTGCTTCTCTATGATGGGACTATTCATTCAATATTTTGTTTTCTGTGACATGGCCAGCCATTTAGCTGTGACTGTATAACTGTTTTACAGGATTTAGTGATGAAACTCCACGGGACTACCACTGCAACTTGGGTCCAGATGGTCGACGTAGAGATGCTGATGAAAGGCCCGAGCTATGTAGAGGAACGGTTGAGTTTGTTGCTACTAAAGAATTCATGGTTAGTTTATTTGTAAAAATATTCCGGGCTATGCGAAGATGAATTTTTGTTTGCATAGCCGAATCTTGTTTTTCAAGTTATTAAATATTCTTCTACACATCAAATTTGAGGCAATTTTGTCTATAAGCTTATTCATTTTGATGCTATTGCTGCCTGCTATAAATGTTTGTTTGCTCGCATTGAGTCAAGTTTCTTTGGTCCTTTTGTACACTAGTATTGATAAAAACATAGTTCATTATACGATGGACTTGATTTATGTTATGGTTCTAAGCTGATACACAAAGTAAACAGTTTTCACTTTGGTTTGGTTAGAATAAGTTGTTTCTTTCACCCTTAAATGTTTGTGATGAGTGTTGTCCAATTGACTATTTTCTGTAGGTCCGTGAGCCAATGCCTGCTGTGTACTTCTTTCTCATTGATGTATCAATGAATGCTGTTCAAACTGGTGCAACAGCTGCAGCTTGCAGTGCCATAAGTCAAGTTATTACAGATCTTCCGGTGAGTTCTAACTGTAGACAACTTACCAACCATTTCTATATTATGATAATCTTTGTGAAGCTTAATGTTTTTCAAATTTTCATTGTTTGATTTGTTTGAAATTCATTCCTTCATTACAATCCATTTAGATTGGTGCTTTAGTACCATGAGAAAAAACCTTTAAGATTCTTCCATCCTCTCTCCTAAACAAGTAATGTACTAAAAATTAATGAATTGCTTGAATTGGATGGGGTGATATTAAAAACAATTTCTCACTAAGTTGGTCTTTACACTTTATTATGATAGCATAACTATTATTTCTTCAGTATGTTGATGTTTTGGCTTGTTGTCCTTTCTATATGGGATTTTTATCTTTTAGCCTTATACTATGTTAATTTGTGAGGCATGTCTTTGATGAAGATCTGGCAACACAGTCAATGAAGGAAGCTTGTATGTCCATTTACAAATCTGTTCAAAACTCTAGTTAGTTAAACTCCAGCGAGCACATTTGGCACACAGGAATTACAATGACGTTCTTGTTGATGTATTGTCTTGTTGTCCTTTGTATATGGGCTTTTTATCTTTTAGCCTTATACTATGTTAATTTGTGAGGCATGTCTTTGATGAAGATCTGGCAACACAGTCAATGAAGGAAGCCTGTATGTCCATTTACAAATCTGTTCAAAACTCTCGTTAGTTAAACTCCAGCGAGCACATTTGGCACACACGAATGAATTACAATGACGTTCTTGCCTCCATTCCGTGGGAATGGGATGAGGATTCCTATGTCTGGTATGAAATGAGGTTGGTGGACTCCTGGCAACCAAGGAACGAGCAAACATTTTTTGCCCCTTCCCTCCTCTCTCTCTCTCTCTCTCTCTCTCTCTCTCCCTCCCCCTCACACACACACACACACCCCAAGAAAACCAACAATGGCAGATTTGGGAGATCCAGAATATTGAAACTACAATAAGTTTTAACATTGGATAGAATATTTACAGTTTGTCATTAGGGTTATCTTTGTTATTTTTTTACTCCTCTTGTCAAACCTCTGTTCTGTTTGTGGTAGTTGTCACATTGTTTTAGGCGTCTTTTTCTTTTTTTATATTGGATGCTGCAGCAAATATCTTATTTAGTTTGACATTCACTTCATAACTAAATCTTTTGGTTTCATTGCTTGCTACAGGAAGGTCCTCGTACACTGGTGGGAGTTGCAACATTTGACTCAACAATTCATTTCTACAACTTGAAACGTGCATTGCAGCAGGTAGAACATAAGTACCCACCTAATTATATACAGACTTTACTGTTTTATTATTATGAAAGATTTTAAGTTTGTTTTCATTCAGTTTAAAATAATTAAAAACTTTCTAGAAAATATATATTTGTTTATGTGAACTTGTTGGTGAAGACTATTAGTTATTATAAGGGTGAATGTTACTTTAGGCATTAATTTCATTTTTTTATGCATAAAGGGTGAATGAGAGCAGGGATTTATATACTATATTTAATTGCTGTCTAGGAACTGAATTATCATATTGGCATTTTAAGATCGGTTTGTCTTGTCTTTAGAGTAGTGGAAAGCGGTTTTACTATTATTATCTGTTTGCTTTGTTGCTTTTAACTTGTGACTGTATTGTGAAATTTCTAGCATAAAAAATATTTCTTTGCAATTTGTTAGATAAATAGTTATTTACAGTTCCAAATAACTTGGTGCTTTAGTTTAAATAGCTCTTTGCATTCTACAGTTTTAAGTAAATGAATCTCAGCCTGATTTTGAGATTTAAAATTTGTAGCCATTGATGCTCATTGTTCCTGATGTCCAAGATGTTTATACTCCTCTGCAAACTGATGTTATTGTTCCACTATCTGAGGTCAGTTTCAAATATTTTCCTGCTTGCAGAACTTTAGTAGATTATATGTTTACTTTGTTTTATTTTTCTTATTTTGGTTTAGCCAAATGATTTTTCACTTAATAGGGTTTATTCTTTTTGTGGTTAGTGCCGTCAACATTTAGAATTACTTCTGGAAAGCATCCCTAACATGTTCCAAAGTAATAGAACCTCTGAATCAGCCTTTGGTGCAGCTGTCAAGGTATTGCATTTTGCTTTTATGTAGTTTATAATAATTACAATTGTCTGACTTTGCATTTTTTATGTTGTTTGCTGATGTGTTTGCAATTATCAAGGTATTAACTAGTGCCAACTTATCAGTCACTTCATTCTTCCTAGCAAACAACCCTCCTGTTGGGACACTTATCCTTTGCATATTTATTCCTTTTCTTTTCTAATGGTTGTCTTTCTTCTAAAAGCAAGTATGGTGTTTTGGATTTATTTAGGAATATTGAGAATGAACTCATGACAGCTATGGTAGGCCTTTGTACTGATGCCTCACAAACAGAAGCAAAACAAAAACAATAATGATATTGGTTGAAGATTATTGGAAGGCTCTCATTCTCGTTGGCCATGTAGGCACCAAAATTCTAGTTGGATGCCTGCCACTGATCCTTTCCCTCCCTTTTAACCTTGTTTCTAATTGTTTTCCCATTACTTCCTAGTTCCCACACACCTTGCTAGATTACAAAGGTCGTCACAGGTCTGGTTCAGAGAATGGAAATGAATTAACAAAAGAATAGTAGTATTTGATTGAAGTGGCCTTATATCCCTGGATCAACAGAGGACCCAGGTTAGGAAAAGAAACGATTCTTTCTCCTCCTACAACTCATTAACCAACTGAATGCCTCCCTCTACCTTGTCTGCCTCTATTTATGACAGCCTAATTGAGTAACTACTCTAACAGCTTACAAGGCCTAACTAACATGGGTTGGCCCATTTGATTTCTTGAACCATCCTTATTTCTCCTGGTGCGAACTGTCCTAATTGGGAGTCAGATGCTAAAAGACTGCCTTGTACTCACATTGCACTTATTGCTTTGGTTCTATATTCTCCTTCTAGCAATACCCTTTATAGTTCTCTTAACATATGAAGTACTAACCGAGGGATTCCTAACAGGCCATCATCGGCATTTTTTATTATTTGTACTCTCTTCTTGCTGAGGTTGACAATGCATGTTCCTCTATCCAAAAACAAATCTTTATGTCCATATGAAAAAATGTTAATGCACATAGTTTATTTTCCTTTTTAGGCTGCTTTCCTTGCAATGAAAGATACTGGAGGAAAGCTGATGGTTTTCCAGTCAGGTGCAATTCTCAGCTCTATATTTCTTAATTAATATCTATATATTCATATTAATTGTTTCTATCAGCATCGTAAATGCGCCAAGATGAATGGAACATCAAAAATCATGTTTTCCATGCATCTGTGCATTTGTTATTTGAATATTTCTTCTTTGGATGCTCATGACCTGAGTAAAAGTCAGTATCTAAATACAATGGAAGTTGAATTCAGGAAGATGCAAAATTCTGCAATAGTGCTATTTAAGATTTAAATAAAATAAAAATATATCTTCTTAAAAGGAACTTGTGCTTCCTTTAATGATAAAAAATGAATAGTATTCTTTGTCGATGCGACACAGAAAAGTCTACAGTAAACTCCATTGACTTTATCCAAAATCGTTTGTTTAGAAGTTCATTCTCATAGTTCTTGCCAACAATCATTAACGAAATTAAATTTTAACAATATTAGCATATAGTTTAATTGGCATTATTTGTATTTGGACTTTGTGGTTGGATCTTCATTGATTTAACTGGTCTTTCCTTTAACTTTTGTTCAGTTTCATGTCATTAGTATGCTTTTTCTCTTCCTCCATTTCTTTATTTCTCCTTTTTTTTTGCAACTGTATCTGTATTTTATTTGTTGGTTCATCGTTGAGTATGTTTGGTGTTTCTCATATTTTATGTTCTATTGTCTTCAGTCTTGCCATCTATAGGCATCGGTGCGCTTTCTGCACGCGAAGCTGAAGGTCGAACAAACATCTCTGCAGGAGAAAAGGTATTCATCTCAAGTTTGTCATTAAATTGTTGGGTTCTTTTCTTTTTGATTGTTGAGAATATATCAATATATTATTTTTCATGTTTTTCTAGTATGCCATTTCCTTGTTATAAGCTTGAGCTAAATCCACATATTTGTAAATCCCGTTGTAATTAGTTGTGGCATTGGAATGCAGGCCAAATTTAATAGATATAATTCTGACATTTAATTTAATTAGAAAAAGGAAAAACAGTCATCTTCAAATTGTATAAAATTATATATGATTCAACTGATACTGTGTTTAATCTATTCCAAATCCTATGGAAACTCCAGGCAGATACTCTTTGTTGTGCAGAATTTTTTTGCATGTTCTTCAATAAAAAAATTCCTTTGTTGAATTTCAGGAAGCGCATAAATTACTTCAAACAGCGGATAAAACATTCACGGAACTGGCGGTTGAACTTGCTGAGTATCAGGTCTATCTTTAGTAGTTTTGCTTTAGATTTATGCATTGCTTTTTTATCCAAGTGAAGTTGCGAGTTTGATGATCAGCTATTATGGATGGGTTAAATTTAATCATTCTGTAATGCTGCAGGTTTGTGTGGATGTCTTTGTGACTACTCAGACTTATATAGACATCGCTTCCATATCAGTCATTCCAAGAACTACTGGCGGACAGGTATAATGTATACATGAATGTTTCAATGCCCCTGTTGTTTAAGTAAATAATATAAGTGTTAGCTTTTGTTGCATTTTATGCTAAATGAAGTGAAGATCTGATCACTGCTATACCTTTGCAATAATGATGAAAAAAGTCAATTTCTAATCTTTTACTGGAAATGCTTTCAAGTGCTTGCAACACATTTTTGGGTGAAATTCACGCGGGTCTGGTCAAATAGAGAATGGGTTCCTCGAAATAAAAGTGGGTAAAGTGGGAACCATGTGACTTTCATCCAATAGACAAGGGTGTTGCTAGCTTTCTATGGAAAAAGAGGAAGTAATTGATAGCATGTCATGAATTCATAATGACCAGGGTTTTGCAAAACTTCTATGATTTTTCAATAGTCATAAGTTGAATACCATAACCAACCATTTATGTTTTTCTCTCAAGGTGGAAATATTTATTTAATAATTAAAACTCTGTTTTATCTATCACATCACAGTTATACTGTTTTTCTTTTAAGCACTTCACGTAAAAAAAGTAGCTAAATGCAGCGGGAGGACCTACATTGTTTTCAGGGGGTTCAACTGAACCCCCTAAAAAAATGTTAGTACTAGTATCCCTTTATAAAATTATTTTGAACCCCTTGAAATTTTAAATCTGCACTACTATCCTCCAATTTGCACCCAATTTTTAATACATTTGTCTTATTAATACTCTGTAAGAGATTATTTATAAAACGTTAGGCAGTAATTTTACCGATATCACATATTTTTACGGACTACTTATTTTTCTATACTTTAGGACTTAAATAGGAAATGATGGGTAAACTTGGAGACTAATTTGGCGATTTACTCTTAAATAAATTTGGAGTTGCATAATTTTAGTAAACTAAGTGAGGATATTTAAAAAAAATCAAACAATCCGATAAACCAACATTTTTTATAATGAATTTTTTTGCACCCTCTAACCTGGGGTCCAGGATCCGCCACTGGCTAAATGATATGCAAATAAATATATTGATTTTTTTAATGTTAAATTTTCATTTTTTACAGGTCTATTATTATTACCCATTCTCGGCTCTTTCGGATCCTGCAAAGCTTTACAATGATCTTAGATGGAATGTCACTAGGCCACAAGGTTTTGAGGCTGTGATGCGTGTGAGGTGTAGTCAGGTAATCTACTTGATTCAGTCTCTTTTTCTACCTTTTTATCATGCAACATATTGACTCTACAATTTTCATTTTATAATTTGACAGGGAATCCAAGTACAGGAATACTATGGCAACTTTTGTAAACGCATCCCAACTGATGTCGACTTACCAGGGGTCTGTATATTTTTCTAGACGCTGGATATACTTATATTCATGTCTATATATGATTATGTATGCATGAGCATATTGATGGCTGAATGATTTCAAGATCTAGTGGCAGTCCAGATTGTACAAACAAAACCAACACTGACATATTGTTATATGCTAAAACATATGTGAGATATAAATAGAAGTGTCATTTGAACTCCTAAGCTTAATCCTCTTTGTGACGAGACTGATTGAATTTCGGCTTTGTACAAGTAATATTTAGTTGTGCAAAGTTGCTTTTACCGGGTAAATTTCTATATTGTATTTTGAGTAAACAAAAATAGTAAACCTGAACTGGGGAGGGGGGTTAGGTTGGATTAGTTTCCCCGGAAATAAGTATAAACAAGCTTTGATATGATGTTTAACTGTCTATATACCTTTTTTACCATGTCATTATTATGT
Source organism: Oxytropis ochrocephala (assembly GCA_020916435.1). Taxonomy (NCBI): domain Eukaryota; kingdom Viridiplantae; phylum Streptophyta; class Magnoliopsida; order Fabales; family Fabaceae; genus Oxytropis; species Oxytropis ochrocephala. Next base: position 2,144,772 of record CM037090.1, on the reverse strand, counting down.
TGACTGAAATTACATAGATAGAATTCCTTAAAAATACTCCTGTATTAATTCCTTAAAACGGGTATGGTATGTTCAACCCATGACCTTGTTTTTATTTTTTTTGCAGATCGACTGTGACAAAACTTTCATGGTAACTTTGAAACATGATGATAAGTTGCAGGATGGATCAGAATGTGCTTTTCAGGTATTAGAGAACTTTGCTGCTCTACTTTATCGGGAGTAGTTTATCTTCAAATCACCTGATCTTACTCTTGGAAAAATTGTAGTCAGTTTGAGTGAAAATATTCTACTCTTTTTGTTCTTAATTATTGTTCTTTTCATTATATAGTGTGCTCTTCTTTACACAACTGTGTATGGCCAAAGGAGAATACGTGTCATAACGTTATCTCTGCCTGTCACGAGTATGCTTAGTAACCTCTTCCGCGCAGCTGACTTGGATACTCAATTTTGCTGTTTCTTGAAGCATGGTATGTCATTCCTCAATGTGCCTGCCATATATAAACTGTGAACAGCTCTTTTTTTATTTTTATTTTATAGATATCTTTATATATATATATATATATATATATATATATATATATATATATATATTGCAACTGTTTCCATGGTGTTGTTATCCTGTTCATATTGTACAACATATGTTTTGTAACTTGTAAGTATAATTTTGGGTAGAAGAATTTTAACACCTTTTTATTTTATTTTCTGTAGCTGCTAGTGAGATTCCCTCAAAGCCACTTCCACTTGTTCGGGAACAAGTGACAAACCTTTGCATCAATGCACTATTTGCTTATCGTAAATTTTGTGCTACAGTGTCCTCATCTGGACAACTTATACTTCCGGAGGCCCTGAAGCTTTTGCCCTTGTACACACTTGGTATGTGTGTATTTATTTGCAAAAATTTATTAACAGTTCTGTTCTGCGGATCGAAAAGTTTTGTTGGTTATAGTTTGTTTATTTATCTGTTACATTCTACATGCATCCAAACAGATTGGCCTTTATCAATTTTTTTATTGTTTTGACTTTGTCACTCCTAAATTTGTATGCCTGTAAAATGTGGTCAACATTCACCCTTTTGAAGATATTTTCCTGCATTTGTTGGGATATATTTTCACGAGTTTCTCCTTCAAGATGTTCACTGACTTTGCATTGTTTCTGTATTCTGGTCGTGTTTGGAAGTGAGGTGTTTTTAGCAGTGAATTGAGCATGACTATCAATCTTGATTGTTGAAATTCAGAATGTTGGTTGTTTGATGATGTGGTTTCCTTCAGAAGGCCGATACAAGTTGGTGCTAATTTTATTTTTCATTTCTTTTTCAGCATTAACTAAGAGTACGGGGTTGCGAACAGAGGGAAAGATAGATGAACGGTCATTTTGGATAAACTATGTGTCCCCTCTCTCTGCACCATTGGCAATACCACTTGTGTATCCTAGGATGGTGGCTATCCATGATCTTGACTCAAAGGTGTATATTAATTAAACAATGTCCATGATATTGAATTGCACATTAGCAAGTGTTTATTCATAACATGATCATGTATCAGATTTTGAAAATGATATCAATTTTTATTTCCAAAAAATGTTTGTACTTTGTAGTGAGTACATGTTATTTGATTAGCAAGCAATTTGTGAGCATAATAAGTTATTATGGTAATGAAAAAGTTAATTGGTTGATTTTCTGATAAAATCATCACGTGTTTTACATAGAAGTCAATTAAACCCCGACCTTTTATATTTTGAAATACTTCTTGAGACATTACTAACATTTTGTAAATTGCAGGAAGATGAAGAATCTGTTATTCCTTCTTTTCTTCCTCTTTCTAGTGAACACATTAGTGATGACGGAATATATCTTCTCGAGAATGGTCATGATTGTTTAATATATGTTGGAGACTCTGTGAATCCAGATATTGTGCGGAAACTGTTTGGTGTTTCTACAGTTGACGAAATTCCTACTCTGGTAATTTCTATGTTCTCTTTCTCTCCCTGCAACCCTCCTGTTGCAATTGTCTGATGGCACACAATAGGTCAAATTTTAATATTAGCCATGGTTGTTTTCAAGGAAATTTCCATCATCTTTAAATAATAACCTGGTGTTTTTGGATTGCATGAATTTTTAGTGCTTAAAGAATGGTTATAGTTCAGAACTGGCAGTGCAAAGTTAACAATTATGACTGAGTTTAGAATTTGGATTAGCTTATAACTCATGGGAGCTTCTCAAGTAAATAAAGTTTTTGTTTCTCCACTTACCAAAATGGTCTTTATAAGCGTATAGCTGTTTCTAGAGAAGTTATAAGAGTATGCTTTTGATAAAATTGAGATGCAAAAGCTAATTTCAACTTTTTCGAAAGGCTATTATTTAAAAAACTCAGTTATTACAAGATTCTTTTAATATTTCTCTTTTGTAGCTTAAGAAGTTTATCTTAACTGTGTCGTTTGCTTTATCAGTTTGTATTGCAGCAATATGACAACCCACTGTCGAAGAAATTAAATGAAGTGGTGAATGAGATTCGCCGGCAAAGATGTTGCTACCTCCGGTAAGCTAGTTGTTTTGACAATTATAGCATATAGAGACCCTGTTGCATAATCTTCCATGTCATTAGCTGACTAAGTTAAATGTAAATTCTAAATAATCTTTTAACCTATCTGGCAGATTCAAGCTCTGCAGGAAAGGTGATCCATCAGGTCAGTGCATTAGAATGATTAAAATCGGTTTCTTAATGCATGCTGGATTTTTAACTATTAGCATGAACAGATGAAATTTAATTTAGAATATGAAACCACATGACATCATTCCTCAATCCTATAGACAATGTTTCTTGTTTTTTGCCTGCCTTTTGAAATTGTTGGTTGTTTCGAATCTTTAAACATGTTGCTGATTCTCTTGGGTGATATTTACTTCTCGAACCAGTGCTCTATGTTTTTGTGAAAAGTATTCCACTTGGTACTTGGGCATTATTTTGCGTGCAACAGAACGGAGTGGAATAGCTTATTCTGTTCCATTCTCTTTGCTTCCACCTTTAGATGGAACCAAAATGTACCACTTATCTTTTGATTAACTCTGCTTTTAATATGCATCATACATAAAACAGAATCCACAGTTTTTGTTCTGCTTTGTTCTATTCCAACTTGTCTAACAAACACTACCATAGTGTCCAAACTTTGAGGACGTCCACTAAAGTTTCTTAATATTCACACCACTAAGCAAACCTTTGTTTGAAAATATAAATGCTACAAATACAAACACAGTAGTATTGTCATGTGGTTGGTTTACACTCTCTCTTTTAGATTGATTTCAATTTCAACTGATCCACTTGTTTTGACACCAAGCATCCTTCTTGTTTTTTTAATATTCTCAATGTTGTTTGTTTCACGAGTTACTGGGTATTTGAAAAACTTCACTGGGTTGTGTGCAAGCTCACACGTACACGAGCTACGCTAAGCGGCCTTCAACTGTACACAGTACACACACAGGAGCTGTGTCCTTCAACTGTGGTCAAGTCAAGTTTCCAAACTTCTTCAACTGTGTAGTCATAGTTGAATAGTTGAATGTTGGTCAAATGTTTTTATTACTGGGTGTTAACATTTGTTTTTTCACAAGAAACTTTTAACTACCAGTTCAAGAGCAGTAATGTCAATGGGTGTCAGTCAGTTTTTTTACAGTTAACAATGTGTCTGCTCAATTTTCCTAAATTGAGTGCGTTTGTCAGGAAATCCAAAATATCAAACTTTTTATAATACTAAGTTCATCAGAATTAGGTTCATATTCCTGGATCAATCACCTCATATGTTGATATGCTTGACTACTTTCGAATATGACAATTCTTACTTTGTAAAAAAAAAAAATTGATAATTGTTATGTGTTTTGTTCGCTTCTTTTCAACTGAACCCATCTTACTTGCTATCCATCAGGAATGTTATTCTTCTCATATATGGTAGAAGACAAGAGCGCAGGTGGCTTCTCCTATGTAGAGTTTCTTATCCATGTTCATAGGCAGATCCAAAATAAAATGGCATCATAACAAGTATATATGCCAGCTTCATTTTTGCAAGCTTAGAACTAAATGATAGAGCATACCCCAAGCCCCAAAGGATAGGTGAGAGATTCTGCACATGTATGCGCATTCTTCGGTTCTCTTGCGTTTGTCAGAGGAAATTCAGCAACACAAGTTTTTGTTATTTTGTTAATGTACATGTATAAGTTAATTGTTGGCGATAGCTGGATCTTTTTTTAGGGGGGTTCTTTGCTGCCCGGCAAAACAAATTTTATGAGGAGTTATGTGTTTTCATGGGGAAATATTATATTAATGTGAGATTTTAATACTAGATTTCTGTCTCCTAATCATCAACTTAGATTTTATAGTGTGAACGTCAAATTTGATCATAAAAAATTGACATTATTTTTGCTGGATAATGTGGTTCATACACGTTAATGAAGTGTTGGATTTGATTAGTGGATATATCAAGGTATTGCAACTCACTAATCATCAACTAAATTTTCATGGCTATTGCTTTTTCCACACCCCCTCCTACTCAAAACACACCCCACAAGGGTGTGAAAAGACCAAAAGGCCAGCCAAAACCTCTTTTTTTTCACGAAATTTCACCTGTTCGAACACGGGCCTTCAACGAGTTCGAATGACATCGTTCGAGTGTGTTAAATTTTGACTTCACACTCTCTTTGGCGTTTTTCACTGTTCGCATTGCGCGTCATTCGAACAGATTCGCATTTAATTGTTTCGAACACGTTCGAACGACATCGTCTCGAGTGTGTTAAATATTGACTTCACACTCTTTTGTGTGTAATTTCACCGCTCGAACGAGGTCATTCGAACGCGTGTTCGAACAAGTCGTTGAGCGATCTTTTTAAACACGTCCTCACAGCTGTTTCACGCGAGGTTATTTTGGAATAAAATTTGTTAAGGGGTGTGAAAGAGTAGGAGGGTGTGTGGAAAAGTAATACCCATTTTCAGTGACTGGATTTTTAGGTGTTTCAAAAATGTCTAGGAGATATAAAAAATTGTGGTTAATAATGTTCAAACTTTTGGTTAAGGAAAGTTGCGATAGAGTACTGTAGCATTAGGGAAATGCTGTTTCTCAAGGAAAAAATATTGGTGTTTGCTTTTTCCACACCCCCTCCTACTCAAAACACACCCCATAAGGGTGTGAAAAGACCAAAAGGCCAGTCAAAACCTCTTTTTTTTTCACGAAATTTCACCTGTTCGAACACGGGCCTTGAGCAGAGTTCGAATGACATCGTTTGTGTGTGTTAAATCTTGACTTCACATCCTCTTGTGCGTAATTTCACCTGTTCGAACGAGGTCATGCGAACAGGTTCGCATAAGGGTGTTCGAACACCCTATTTTATTACAAAAAATGGACTCTCACACTACATTCACTTTTTTTACCTGTTCGGTTGACCTCAACCGTATATTCGGTTGCCCACCCCGAATAGGTGAAAACACGCACTCTACTTGCGAACCAACATATTTCGCTAAAAGCAAACGCCAACATATTTCGCTAAAACATTGCGAACCAACGAGTCTCGTTTCTCACCGTACATGTAAAGTCAAGGGTATTACTTTTCCCACTCCCCCTCCTACTCTTTCACACCCCTTAACAAATTTTATTCCAAAAATAACCTCGCGTGAAACGCTGTGAGGACGTGTTTAACGACGGTTCGAACGACCTTGTCGAACAGGTTCGAATGACCTCGTTCGAACAGGTGTTACGCACAAGAGGGTGTGAAGTCAATATTTAACTCACGCGAACGATGTCGTTCGAACGTGTTCGAACAAGGTCATGCGAACAGGTTCGAATGACCTCGTTCGAACAGGTGAAATTACGCACAAGAGAGTGTGAAGTCAAAAATTAACACACTCGAACGATGTCATTCGAATCTGTTCGAAGCCCCGTGTTCGAACACGTGAAATTTCTTGAAAAAAGACATTTTGGCTGGTCTTTTGGTCATTTCACACCCTTTATAGGGTGTGTTTTGAGTAGGAAGGGGTGTGGGAAAAGTAATACCCTAAAGTCAAGGTGTCAAGCCCACACCCACCCACCGAGCAATATTGAACCATGCCTCCCTCATCTCTGCTTTTCTCCATGCCCCTTACTTTCCGTTTACTTTTACTTTTTATTATTGTATGTATGCATCCTCTCCCCCAATTTCACGTTGGCGTTTTCGAATGGTGTAACCTTGTGGAGGTGAATTTCATCTTAAGAGGACCATGAAATAACTAGAGACACTCTAGGGTCTCTGATATATTGCAGTGCAGTGACTCAAATATTAGTAAAGATGAATTTCATAACATAAAAGTGCAGATGAATAAACATCAAACTAAGCAAGCATGTAATTATTATTACTATTCAACTCAATTTGGATCGCTTTATTTGTGAATGGTTGGTTTGACGAGAGAGATGGATCAGAAGTTTTTGGTAGCGAGTCTTTTTGTTTTGTTTTAGAAGTCACGTCATTCGTGGCATTCACGAAAATTTTCCTTCGCTGCAAATAGCAGTCCTCTAAATCAACTCGCATTAACGAGCGAAGAAGGATTAATGTTCGATAACTTTACGAAATCTTTACTCCCTCCGGTGTTTATTATAAGAAGTTTTTTGGAGTTAGTTTTGGTCTGAAATATATTTATTATTTAAATACCAATTTTACCCTTATTATATATGTCATTCTTTCTAAAAAATAATGAGTGAAGTTGGCTCAATTTATGCATGTGCATCTCTAAGAGAGCATCATTACAAGATGTGGCAACTTGTTTGACTAGTGCTTTGCCTCTGGTTACAGAAAGAATACAACATATACAACATGAAATATATTTTATACAGCAGAGAATCAACGATACGTTACATGATCATTAAAATAGCTTAACATTTTTATTTAAAATTTTATATCTTAAGATTAGCAATATTATAAAAAATTGTTAAATAATTATTGGGGTAACATACATGCAATCTTCCGAATTAAAGTAATATGAAACCAATAATTCTTATGAAATATGTATTAGGTTAACCTAATAGCTACTTTGTTATCTCCTCATTTAAAACAATGTACATTAAAATGCAAATGAAGACTAAATTGTGGAGGGGAAACATCTCAAATGGTCTAAGAAAAACCACCAGAACGTCCCAGTCCAGCAAAGTATTTACCTCCAGAAAAAGCCAAAAACGATTGAAGGGAAGCTATAGTTGTGAAGCCTTCTTTAGCCAAACATTAAAATTTTAAGAGCACAAAATAAATAAATGGTCAATCTTAACTACAAATTTATAAATTTTCAATACTCACTCACATTATAAAGAAAGAATAGATGAACTAATAATACTCAGAAAGAAAAAGAATGTACTAATTATATTCATCATCAGTAATTCTATTTGAAAGACCGCGAAGGAAACGAGTGAGGGCCTTCTTAGCCCTATTTACTGTTTTCTCTATTTGTTTCTCCTTCTCCTCCTCTTCATTACCATCCTTCTTTTCCTGAGCAATGTGTACTTCACGTACGAGTTTTCGCAACTCCTGTTAAAAAAGATAGTTATGAGATGCATGAAAGCAAAAGATAAATATTTTTTATGCAAACAAAAGTATAAGCTTAAATATATTAGTGGTCTCCAAACATATGACATTTTTAACAATTAGTCTCTAGTTAAATAATTTTCATTCTTAGTCTTTCTTTTGACGGAATATTCATTCATAGCCTTAATAATATGTAAAAAAAAATATGTGCTTTTAGCTTATAGGGAAAAACAAAAAATACACCATTACAAGGGTTAGTCCAAGCGGTAACTAGGTTCGGATCCCACTCCAAGGTCTCGAGTTCGTATCTTGGGTGTGACAAAACTCTGTTTTGAGGGGAGAACCACACGAGCCAGCAAAGCCAGGTACTTGTGGCCAGCCAAGTTCCCCAACGTAGATTAATCATCAGCAAAGCCGATGGATACTTCGCACCAATAACAATGTAACCAAAAAGAAATATATTTAACCCAATACTATATTTAAACATCAGAAGTGCAAGTTTTTAAAAGCTGAGAGACATAAGGCAATGAGCTTGTACGTGGTTTTGCCTCTGAATGTATAGTTGATTTGAAATAAGCTCTTAAAATTAATTAGCATATGAAAATGTATGCCTTTTTTTTAACGGGAAGAAAATGTATGTTAAGAAAGGCTAACAATACACTTTTAGCACAAGCTAAAAACACAATGTTTTATCTTTTTTTTTGAGCAAGCATAGCGTTTGTTATTAGATGAATTTTACCTAAATCTCACTAAAAACCTAGGCTTAACTTAATAGATACATGAAATTCATCCAAGGACAAGACTATATTCAAAATAGTGTCTTGTCAACATATCTCAATGTATGTTTCACTAGTAATTGTTCTTGTTCTGAAAAGCGCCAGCAGGCACAAATAACCACTACTTGATCAAGCACAGTGCAGCATATTAATAATATTACCTGACGATCAAACTCAACACCCTGAACTGAATAAACTTCATTGGTAATTTGAATGTCCTTGTTGATCAAACCATCAAACCACCTTGTAACTTGATTTTCATCCCAGTTAGATTCCTAATAAGATCCTCCAAAAATAAGAATACATCTTAAGGACATAATATATTATAACTAACTACAACTCTATAGGTTTGGGTGAGCATTTGTCAAGTATGATTTTAAATGAACTTGATTTGGTAAAATTGAGTATAAAGTGAGGTGATTTATGTTCGGATGCATTCACACTAAAAAGCAAGTTTGATGTGCAATTTAGTTTAGTATAAATTTTCAACCTAACAAAAAACTATTTAGCACTTCTAGTAGTCAAACTGAATTCCGACACAAAGTAACTAAGCATACAGAAATCACATTTTCCCAGAGAACAATCAGTTTTGCCATCTCCCATCAGACATGTAAACATGCACTAAGTCGTATAGAAACCAGAGAGAAAAATATAAACAGATTAAACCCTAAACATGACAAAAAGAAAAGGTGAAGGTGCAACAATCAACATAGGAGAATTCTTTGATACTCATGAGTTTTGTTGGGTATTGATACCTTGTAGGCAAAACTAGTTCAAAATTTAAATTTATTTTAAAATAATTAAATTTAAAAATATGATATGGCATTGAGTGATTGGATGTTCACTACGAAACCCAACAAAACTCTAAGGTACCGGAGTGTTTGCCTTCAACATATTGTGCAGTTTGGTTTAATGGAGTTGATTTCGACTCGTGTAGAACATGATAATGAAACACTGAAAACATAGTGAAAACACGTGTTTGATTAATGTTAGGCAAACTTGGGTTTATCCCCAAACCTTCGATATAAGTGATAAAAAGTAGCTTTTAGATTCGGATAAGAAATTCATACTCGACTATAAGTTATAACCAAATCAAATTTACAAAATCAGTTCCATTCAAAATCACGATTATCAAATGCTCATTTAGACGCACCCTTTATTGGACTCATATCTATACAGTAAGAAACTTAACGAACTGAACTCATACCTCCTCCTCCTCTTCTTCCTCCTCGTATTCAGTTTCTATCAAGTTATCATCATCATCAGGTTTGTCAGACACTAAGGCAGTTAGAGCTTGCAGCTCCTTGTGATCAGAATCCTTTGTTGCTCTTATTAATCGATCCATTAACTCGGGTTCCACTTCCCGTAGCAATTTTCCTGAGACAATTTATGTACGAAGAACATGAATCTTCACTGCACTGCAGAATGTACATAATATATAATATCAACTTGCCACATATATATATTGAATGAAAAAACTGACTAGTGCTGTCAATACTAATGGTTAGCAAGACTATCAAAACTCAGCAGAAGCCAGCCAAATACCAATGTATACATAAGGACTCCCAATTGACGCAAAACAAATTGGAAAGGGTGAAAAACACCTTCAAGATATAAAATATGATGATATAGCACTGAATTTTCGAAGTGAATGCTGATCAGGGAAATGAACTAATCATCCTCATATTATATACTACTACTGTCAAGTGTCAACCCAAATTAAATAGCCCTCAGAAAAGGTTGGTGTTTCTGGAATCAAACGTAATGATTAATTACCTATATAACTGAATTGACGTCGCCTTCCTTCACGGACATCTGGTCCAAGTTTCTGGGGCAAAACAACAAACACCTTACGTTCATTCACCATAGTAGCGTAAATAATAAATAAATTGTAAAAATACAAAATCCAGTGGTACAGCACAGCAAAGCGCTGCTTTTGATGATGATGATGATGATGAGTAAGATGGAAAAGAAAGAGAAATAACCTTAACCAAGATAAGAGCATCATAGACAATTTTGTCCAAAGAAGCGAGTTTGAGGATGAGTTTGATTTGGGGAGGAGAGAAGGAAGCTAAATCCATTCCCCATTTGACGGCACGCTTTGCTTCCCGCTTCAATTGGTTGCGACTCTTGGGCCCTTCTTCCTCCACCTCCGGGAGATCAGTGGTCTTCGTGGTGGGTAGTGGAACATTTGCTCTTCGGAGACTTCCGCGAGAGGGTGCCAAGGAGGAGAAACGGCGAGTCTTTGTTGGCTCCGGTTGTTGTGACGTAAGAAGGAGGAGGTGACGGCGGTGGTGGTGGTGGTGTAGTGAAAGTTGAGCGGTGGTAGGGTGGTGGTGGTGGCGATGGAAATGGAACCAACAAGGCCATAGTCTTAGGGGACGTAATACTTGTTGGCTACTCATATTATCATATATGTGACTGAAGAAAGAAAGAATCAGTGTATTATTCCCTTCACTGCTTGTTTCAGTTGTTTCTGATGGCGAGCGAGGCGGCGAACGTGCGGATAGCTTAATGTGCATAAGCTTGAGATAAGTATTTGAGTGCTAATCCCTCTTTATTAATAGATAGTCGCATCTTTTAAGAGGTTTTGGTGGGAAAATTTTATCCCACCATTTACTAATATACCCCTCATTTTATATCCCACTGTTTACCAATATACCTCCCCTCTATATTTTTAGACCGACATACCCCCACTCTATATTTTGTGCCCCACCATTTACCAATATACCCTCATTTTCAGACTTCCATTTGCTTACCAATATACACCCACTATATATTTTTGACCGACATACTCTCACGTAAATTTTTATTTGTCCAACACTATTTTTTTTATCCACTTTTGGTGGGAAAATTTTATTCCCACCATTTACCAATATACCCTCATTTTGTACCTCTACTCCAATATACCCCACTCTATATTTTTGGGTGACATACCCTCGACAAATATTTTTTTGTCCAACACTCTTTTTTTTTCCACTTTTGGTGGGAAAATTTTATTCCCACTATTTACCAATATACCCCTCATTTGTACTCTCACTTTGTTTACTAATATACCCCCACTCTATATTTTTTGGACGACATACCCCACTCTATATTTTGTACCCCACCATTTACCAATATACCCTCTCATTTTGTACTTCACTATTTTACCAATATACTCCCACTCTATATTTTTTGGACCGACATACCCACGACAATTTTTTTTTGTCCAACACTTTTTTTTATTATCAAAATGTATCCCTCATTTTATTACATTTCTCACATTCTAAATCACCATCATGCATTGGTTCGTATATTTGCAAATATATCATATATAAAGACAACCATGTTAACATAAAAATTTTATTCTATGTTTAGTTGTAAATTATCAATTCGTATCAACCACTAAGTTTGTAATACATAATTTTTTAATTTTTTTTCACAACTTATAACCACGTCTTGTGCATCGCACAGGTGTAGAATGAGTCCTCTATATAATGAGCTTTTGGACACGCCTAGACTTCATCCCACCAAGAGGCTATTGTTACTCTTCTTCGCCTTATATATATGTGTTGCGTATTTTTATGCCCCTTATAAAATGTTGATGTTTTTTCAAACTACATCCAGTGGCGCATTATCATCACCTCTCGCGTGCATAGCACGGGCGTGTGTCCTAGTAAGTAAATAATAGTACATTCGGTTCTTTATGTTCGAAAAAGTTTCATTTTGATCTGGGCTTAAATACATTTTTACCCCCTGCAAATAGGGGGTGTTTTGTTTTTACACCTGCAAATTTTTTTTAAAAAAAAACTCCTTGCAAAATCAACTTTTTTGGTTTTAGTCCTTCTGTTAGATGGACGTTACAAAAACGTCTATGTAACATTTTTAAATACGTTTTACCCCCTACAAATAGGGGGTGTTTTGCTTTTACCCCCTGCAAAAAAAATCTAAATCCCCTTCTTCTTCCTCAGCACTCACTCAACCTCATATCAACTTTTCCATCTCCAACGCTTCCATATCAAACCAGAACTCATCTTCTCATCTTCTTCGTCTCTCTCTCTCTCTCTCTCTCTCACAAAACCAGCAAACCATGAGCAAAACATGTAATTAACTTTTATTGCGATTCTGATTTTAGGATTTGTTTCAAGTTTTATGGATTGTTGTTTATGGATTGTTCTTCATCTCAAAATCAAGGTTTTGTGGGTTTAATAAATGTGTGTGGTTTAATTAAACTGTGTGCTGGTTCTATGAGAAAGAGAAGATGAGTTCTATTTTGAGATTTGGAATGAGAAGAAATAATGGTGGTGAAGAATGAGAGAGAGAGAGAGAGAGAGAGATGAAGTTTGAGGTTTGGACCATTTTGTTCTGTTGAATATTAGGGATTTGATTGTGGAAGTAAGAGTTGAATGGAGACGAATATAGTGATAAGAAGTGAGAGATAGAGATGAGATGAGGTGGGGGAGAGAGGATAATGGAAAATTTTGTAGGGGGTAAAAGCAAAACACCCCTATTTGCAGGGGGTAAAAACGTATTTAAAAATGTCACATAGACGTTTTTTGTAACGTCTATCTAACAGAATGACTAAAACCAAAAAATTTGATTTTGCAAGGGGTTTTGTAAAAAAAAAAAAATGCAGGGGTAAAAGCAAAACACCCCATATTTGCAGGGGGTAAAAACATATTTAAACCTTTGATCTTTTTTTCAGTTATGTTTCAGTTAACAGTTAACTGAGTATTGAGTGTCATGGTTGATGCGTATTTCATTAAATGATGTGACATTTCATTTTTCTTAAAATCAAAAACATAAAGCTATTTCATTTTGCATTTTTTATTTCAATTTCGTGTTTAATTTTGCATCAATTTCAATTAAATCTCTTGGTTACATTCACTTACTACAGTAATTTCAAACATTTTGCAATTAATTTGGTGCAATTTGGTTGAGATTTGAGCATTTTAAATTTCTCACAAAATTCAAACTGCTTTTTACCCAAAAACTCATATTCAGATAAGTAGTGCTACTTTTTTGTTCAAGCTATACACAAATTTTGTTTGCTTTGGTGGTGTTTTAAGCATTTTGCCAATGTTGGCTTGAAGTTTTTAAATCTTCATCTTCAACATTCGTTTTCCAGTATTGATTTTTCTTACAAGTGTTTTTTTGGTGCTAAATCTTACTTTCTCTGTTCTTAATCTTTGGTATTTTTGGCTTGTTACGCACAAATTAAGATAGTATTAATTTGTGTTAGTCAAGTACTAAAATGTCCCTTAGTAATTGTCTTGGGACAATTGATATTAAAGTAAAAGAGTCTTAGAATAATAAATTTACACTTTGAACCCTAAATGACTTAATAAAAATAAAGCGTATATTTGGAAAATTTTGGTGAATTGTACATTGGATTTTTAAAAGTACCATTGTTATGGAACAAAAATAAAAGACTAAAAGTACCAAAGATCATGAACAGATGGAGTACAAAATCAATTCCTTATGAAATTTTGAGCATAATGGACACCATTTCTTTTGTAATTTGGTTCGGTATAACATGAGATAAACTTGTCACAAAAGATCATTACGTTTTTTATGTTCTTGTTGAGGTTGTTCAGTTTCTGGTGTTCTTGCTGCTGGTGATTGACAGGGACCAAATTGAAAATCAAATAAAACATAAGAGACCAAATTGAAACAAAAAAAAAACATAGAGGAACAAATTGAAACAACATCAAGAACACAATGATTTATTGTAACACGTTTATCTTGTGTTATACTGAACCAAATTACAAAAAATTGGTGTCCATTTCGCTCAAAGTTTCATAAAGGAATATGATTATGCAAATTTTATGACCGAAAAAACACTTATAAGAAAAAGTGATTATGGAAAAACAAAGGTTGAAGATGATGAATCAAAAACTTCAAGTCAACAATGTTAAAATGCTCAAAACAGCACCAAATCAAACAAAAATTGTGTCTAACTTGAACGAAGTTTCACAATGATCACGAATCTACCATTGATTTGCACAAAAAAGTAACACAACTTATCTGATTAACAAATATATTTTTATTTGTGTTTGAGGAGAGAGAGAGAGAGAGAGAGAGAGAGAGGTAAACAATAATTAAAGTAAATATTGGATGTAGTTGTGGGATCTAAAGTGGGTTCTTAAGAAGTTCACTATTGAAGAAAATATTGAATGTAGTTGTTAAAATTGATGTGGAGAAGTGGATCCCATTTAAGAACCAAATATTGGTCCACCATCAGAGATTCTCTAAACGGGCCTGACATTTGTTTTGGTATAAACTGGGTATCCTCTGCATGCAACTGTAGAGACTAATCTCTCGATCACAATGGGCGACAAAACTCTCTCTCAAAAGTTTTAACACTGCTACATGCCCAAGGTTGGATTCGAACCGAGAATATTGGTTAAGCCGAAAGAGACCCAAATCATCTCATTCAAATACTCTTGGGTAACAAACCCTTCTCCACTGCTCTTCTCTCAAACCGTAGCCGTCTCTCCCAACATTCTTTCTACTCCTTTATTCTTTCCTGCTCACCCACCAGAGGGGTGATTTTGGGTCATCTCGTGGTCTGGAATCACCCTTCTATATCGTTTTTGGTCTTTTTATCTAAATAAGTAGTTTGCTACTCAGATATGGCTTTTATTTAGTTTTTTTCTTTGGTCGCCTAATTGCGGCGTTGTTGGTGTTCGTCGTCCTGGTGCGGCGTTTTTGATTTACCGTCTTGTTGCGGTGTTTGTTTGATTTAGATAGAAAGAACAACTTTGATTGATCGTAGATTCAACTAATAACTAGAGCCTTAAAGCTACGATCCAGAAGCATAAGTATTCCAGTGACTATTATTTTATCAAATTTATAGACATTTTGTCGTTTTATGCTATTAGTTTGGATGCTGTGAGTTTGTTTGCAGATTCATACTTTTCATTTTTAGCGATGCTGGATTTGTATTATCTTCGATGTAACCTATCTATTTGAATGAATGAATATATTGTTTGAGTAAAAAAAAACTTTAATATCCATGTTTTGAAAAAAAAAACTTTAATATCCATAATTAACATAATTAATAATTAATTTAATGGATGAAACGCTAAATGTGACGTCGTTTCAGGGGTCATTGTGTCGAACTTGAAGCTCAAAACAAACATTCCGTAGGGACGACCGTGGCTGCTTTACCATCCGTCCTCGCCTTTCTCTTCCAAATTCAACGACACCGATCTTATTCCATTCTCTCTCTCTCTCTCTCTCTCTTTCTCTATCTTCAGATTCACTTTCAGGTACCTCTAGACTTCGTTAACATGTTTATATCTTCCTTTTGCATAATCGTAATCCATATACTGCTCTCTAGGAAACACTGAATTCCTTGACCTAATTACCAATTAAATCCCTCTATAGTTAAAATCTCATCAGCTGTTTGCATCATTTTTCTTCAATTATAATTACAACTTGAATCTGATTCTCTTCAATAAAAATAATTTACATGAAATGCCAAAAAGAAATTGACTATGTAATCTGTTTTCTAAAAGGATTAAATGATTCTTATGACAATGTGAAAAACTAAATGATGAATTAATTGAAAACAAAATTACTTGAATCTGGTTCAAGATACTCAAATGATGATTTTTTTCAACAGTATTTTTTGTCCCCTTTGATAGAAAGGGATTCCGACTGTGCATGTGAATACGGTGTTTGCAGAAAGTCTGTGCAATAGGCATTGCACATTAAAAGCATTTTTCTTTTACATGATTTGAAGGAAATAGATGAATTCATTATTTTGTTTGGAGTGGAGTTTTTCGATTCGAAACTCTATCCTCCCAGTAGCTGCTGTGCGCAGCAGAGAAAGGGGACAAACAGCTCTTACGGCGAGATGGCACACGAGCGTATGTACTGCACCGTGCAGCGCTCGTCCGTGGTTGGCCGCAGATGAGGCGGGTATTGGAGTTCGGGTCAACGAGGATGGGTCGGATGGGGCGGAGCGCAAGATGGCTAGTGTGTGAGTATGTGGGAGTGTACGGGGTTTTGGCCCTTTTGGGGCTTAAAACAGTCCATGTTCTGAAGATGATCCCTTTTCAATTTTATTATCTGGTTCTTTTGTTTGAATCTAATTGGTTATGCACACCTATGTGCTCTATGCACTATATACAGAAAATCATTTAGATAGAATTGTTGCATACTTGCATGTCCTCTAAGCAGTAATCTTTCCGTAATTTTGTTAGTACAAGTTACACGAATTTTCTTCTTACTGTCAATATTTAAAGTTGATTAAATTGATGGAGAGACCCTGTTAGAGTTTAGAGAAGTTCATTGAATGATATTGACTCTTTTCATTGATCAAATAGTATATTACAGATAGACTTATACAGTACTACAAGTCTAGTTCTAGTGCAGTTATCAGTTGCAGTTAGTTATGCTGATTAACTGCATAACTGATATTATAACAGAGTTGTAACTAACTATCAATCTAAGAATATTACACATGTGACTTCTAATACTTATTCTATCCTTTATCCTCTAATAGACCCCTAGAAATAGAATGCACTAGAGTTATATTTTGTTTTGGTATTACTAGATAAGGAATTGTTTGTGGTCAGGATAATTTGTGGTCAAAAGTATTATTAAACACTGTATTGTCTGGGAATATTTGATGGTGATGGGCCAACAAAAAAGTAAACTTAATGTTGCATAGATTAGAATGCTTCGATTGATGACCGGTCATACTAGAAAAATTGAATTGGAAATAAAAGTATTAGAAAATTGGGTAGAACCCATTTTAGTATAGCTAATAGAGTCTCATATTCGATAGTTTGGATGTGTGTGGGAAGACTCATAAAATGAAAGCAGCGGTAAAAAGTAAAGATAAGATGGAGAATAGTTCAATAGTTAGAGATAGAGGTAAAAGAGGGAAAGCTATACTATATAGCTCAGACCATCGATAGATATTTGGATTAAAATGATCTGTTATTAGACATAATTACGATGGGATATTATAGCACCATTTGATTTATGTAGCTGACCTCACCCTGTGGATAAAGGCTTTGATTATTGTTGTATTACTAGATCACAAGTATTTCAACAATGACCAATAGCGGATTAAGAGGACTTATAGGATGTTTCTCCCCTGCCCCCCTTATCTGTGCGTGGAATAGCTGATTAGTCATTTTGTAAGAACTGCTTTGCTTTGAGGTGGTGCAGTGTTACTTATTGTGTTTTAGAATTTAATCAATATTCACACTTTCATACATGTATTTTTTGATATGATAATTCAAGTCTATTGAAATCATCTACAATTTCATATTGAGAAACAGAAGTAGCAGTGGTATCATATGGCTGCCTTCAAAGCATTTTGGAACAGTCCCGTTGGTCCTAAAACAACTCACTTTTGGGGACCTGTTGCCAACTGGGGATTCGTGGCAGCTGTGAGTTTCACTCATGATCTTCTTTTTATGTTGTTGAAAAATTTCGGCATTTATTTATTTGACTAACATACCAAACATTTTTATGAAAAGGGGTTGGCTGACATGAAGAAACCTCCAGAAATGATCTCAGGAAATATGTCAGGAGGTTTAGCACCTCTACTTCCATTAAATGTTGAAAATTTTCTTGGCATTGGTCTGTTACTTTTTTCATTTCGTTTTTATTGCTGCAGTAATGTGTGTCTATTCAGCACTGTTCATGAGATTTGCATGGATGGTACAACCACGTAACTATCTACTACTTGCATGCCATGCTTCAAATGAGGCTGTTCAACTCTACCAATTCTCCCGATGGGCAGAGTATGAGGGGTAAGCAGCTAACATGCAAGCAAAGCTAAACTAAACAATTGTTTTTACCATTCCTATTTGTCCTTACTTTCTGTGACAATAATGTTTCATTACAATGCTATTTTTACGTCTAAGATGTTTTTTTTTTCTATTTTGTTGGGATTTAGATTTACCTACCTGCACATTTATTTTTAATTGACCTATCCAGGAATTGTTTGGGAAAAAATTATTCAGGTTACAAACCTATCTAGGAAACAAGGCCTAGTTAATTGCAATACTTTGTTTAATCACATATGCTAAAATTGTAGACGTATCTTTGGAATTCTCTGACCTACACGTAATTTATTATGGTTTATCTCAATCATTGTAGCTTCTACTGAACTCCATCTGTGTTTCTCTTTTCCACTGTAACTCAATTTGAGTTGGCCTTTAATGCAATATTATACTTTTATTTTGACTAATTAGAGCTGTCGATATCATGATTTACTGATGACAGTTTTATCATAAAAGATTTACTGATAAAAGTTTGTATCTCTTCTTGCAATTTCTTTGGTAGGTATCTCCCGGGAAAGAAGGAGGAAGCTAAGAAGGAAGCTTCACCCGAGTGACTTGATGAACAAACTTTCCAAAATGGAGCAATTTTAATAGAATTTGTGTTTGAACTTGCTTATGCATGAATAATTGATTGTAAGAAAGGGACTCGTGGAAACTGTAAAGGATTCAAAATTTGCAGAGTATTTGGAAGGATTACACACAAGGCTATAATTTTATTCAAAGGCTGTGTGGTCTTTGTATGTCCACAACACTGACCAGAAAGCCTTTAAAGTTGAAGCATAGGCAAGATCTGTTTATTATGTCATGTGTTGAAATTCAAAATAATTATAAAGATTGGAATTTGGATGGTAAAAATTGAACTGTCTTATTAAGTCATTGAAACTCAGTATCAGTATGTGATGCTATTACTTGGATGGCAACTTTGATTGTGTACTATGAAATTGAAACCTTTTTAATTACTGCAAATCGATTCCATCTAAGAAAAGAATATGAAGAGAAATTAGTAGAAAGCAAAGCTGTCTCCATCCGAAACCCAAGAAAACTTATTGTGAGCAAGTAGGAACTGCATCCAGTCGTGAATAGCCACCGAATAACACCTCTTAGCTATTATTCACAACGGTACTTCATTACTCGCTGACTGGCTTTCGGCCAGATCTGTCTTCTGCTCTCGGACAATTGCTACTGCGTCTTCGCAGCATGTTACTGCAGCCGTTTCTTGGAACAAACCGCCCCACAATTTTGTTAAGTGCAACATTGACGCGTCTTTTGACTCCAATGGTAATCGGATGGGAATTGGTTTGTGTGTTCGTGATGAATTCGGTAATTTTATAGTTGCAAAACTCCATCCATTCTCACCTTTGTTAGATGTCTATAAAGGGGAAGCTCTTGGTTTGCTTGTTGCCATCGATTGGATGCGGGAGCTTCATTATCAAAATGTCATATTTGAGATGGATGCTAAGGTTGTGGTTGACGATTTCAACAAAGCTCCTACAATTCGTTCCGACTATGGTTGTATTCTTGATTATTGTAGGGAAACTTTTAGTTTTTTTAATGTAAACTCTCATGTAGAGTTCTGCGCTAACAATGCGCCATACATATACGTTAGCGAGGGTAGCGCTTGTTTCTTACCTCTTCTCGACTTTATTCGACGTTCCAAAGTGTATTTACGATTTCTTTTAAATGAAATGAATTAGCTTTCTCGCGTAAAAAAAAAAACAATCTTTGTACTTCAAACTTGCATTGGAAGCAGGAGCATTGATGCCATTGCCTTCATGTCCAGTTTTAACTACACTCCTCAGTGGTGAATGTGTGAAGTGACAAATATTCTTACGGTGATCTCAAAATAACGCATACAATTAGTTTAGTTCTAGTTCTACAACAACATACATAAAACAAAGTCGATCGATACAAAAGAAAAAGACGAGGGAGGGGTCAGTCAAAGTGAGTAGAGAAGGCAGAAAGAAAGAAAGAAAGAGGTTTTGGGGTTTGAGAGAGAAGAAGAAGAATCAATGAGAATGGCGACAACAATAATAAAAAATGGAGAAGAAGAGAAAAGTGAGACGACGACGATGACACCGTGGGAGCAGCACTGTAATGTTATCAACCTCCCTCGCTTTGACTACAACGCTCCCTCTTCTCTTCTCCTTCACTCTCTTTCCGGCTTTCTCATCACCTGCACCATCAAGCGCGAGAAAAGCGCCACTAAAGAATCCATTTCTATCCTCAATAAGGTTCTCAATTTACATTTCCATCTAATATATTATTTGTTTATCATCATCATCATCTACTAAATTTAGGGTTCGTTTTTCTCACAGTTCCTTGCTCCCTCTAACACTGATGATGGTCACTGTTTGAAACAAAATACTGATATTGCTTCTAAGAGAAGAAAGACATCCACACCGGAATCTTTGGAAGTTGAGGAAACCGAGTCTGCTACTTCGAACTCTGCTGCTAATGGTACTATACTTGAATTTTCGCATTTTAATTTTGGGATGGGAGATAGATCATAGAATGCGGGTTAGGGTTTTTAAATAATGATGGTAGTGAGTGGACTCTCTGGTGGCAGGTAAACTACCTTCAAGTCCTGCCAAAACAGAGGCGGAGAAGAAAGATGGAGGAGGAGTGAGTGATCTTTCTTTGGTTAAGCTCACCAGAAATGGCTTGCTACTCTTTACCTTTCCTAACAATAACACATTCCATGACACTGTTGATATTGTCTCAAACATCATTCAAGCTTCTGAATCTGGGGGGTTAAATTCGCCTCTGTAAGTAAATCAGCTCATGCTTCTGTTATTGGTTCCAAATGTTTTGTTTGTTGTTTACTATGTTAGTTATACTGGGGTCTAGCCTTATTCTATGCCCCCTTCCACTTTGCTACCATAGGAAAAGATAGCGGCATTCTTTACAGGATAATGCTCAATAGTACAAAGAATATGTGTAACGTAGGCGTACCAGGTTTGAACCCCACTCGCCATCTTCTTTAACAACTAATACACCAATTACTAACCACTTTGCCTATCAAAAACAAAACAAAAAACAAAGGATATGTGTATGAATTGTAAGAATACTGCTGTGCCACCCATCCCGCTTTGTATTGTTACAATTTACACTCTCAATTAAAACACGTTACTATTCGTTCCGTACTTATTAGCACCGCTCTTCTTAAAAAGTTAAACCAGCCAAGATGTTGCTACAAGAGGGAACTGATTAATAGAAAATGGTTAACAATTATGTGAACTGATGCAACTGATTCACCAGTTGCCATTCCCCTGTTGCCTTTAGGTCCAACATTTTGGCTTTACCCGACTTTCTGGGAACTATCCTTACAAAGGTTTCATGCTATTGAGCTCTGTACTTTTTGTTTATACATTAAGTAAAGGAAAATTGAGGGAAACAAAGGTTGATATATAGAGTTTCAGTTCACTCTTCTATGCAACTCTTGAATATTTAACTTAACTAATTCTACTTCTCCTGTATTCTTTGATTGTGTCCTTTATTCAATTTTACCTATTTTAAACGTTTGCTAGGGACTTATTAAAAGGTGATAGCTTCTATTTTGTGGACATCTTAAGTAATGTTCACTTTAAGCTTCTTTTGCTTGCTTAGGGCATCTAGTCAAGGCATGGTTGATACCTGATAGAGCAAGCCCTAATGCCTCAGTGTAGCCTGGGTCGAATGCCTTTGATAGTTTGACACGTACCCCTTAGAGAACCCCTAGGCTGAGGTGCAATATTCTTGTGTTTTATTCTGGTATCTCCATTGTCATTTTCCATTTTGAATGCTGAGGTTCTTCCATTGATTTTTTATTTGTATTGCTGACAAAGTTCTTGTTTTTTTCTTTCTTTTCCTCTGGAATCGGAACTCAAATTTAGAGAGGGTATGATTTTTGTTTATAAGACTTCAGTAAATACTACAGATTGTTGTTAGATACTTAATAAATTAGTGTTATAACTTTTTTATTCTTTTCCTCTGGAATCTGGAGTCAGAACTCAAATTTAGAGAGGGTATGATTTTTGTTTATAAGACTACAGATTCTTGTTAGATTAGAGTTATAACTTCAAGCTATAATTCTCTTATATTCAAAATTATTTCATTTTATTTTTTGTACCTGTTGCCTCATCCTTAACTTAATAATTTAGATTGATTGATTTTGATTGATACAAAATGGTTTGCTTTGCAAATTCTTTTTATTATAAGTTGTCTTTTTGTTTATTTATTTATTTATTTAGTGAGTGGATATATGTAAGGTTTCAGACATATTCTAGAAATACCTCATTTTTCTCATTTCAGTACCTTTCTTTTCTGGTGCTAATGGCGTATGTATTTTCTGCTGCAGTTGGTGCCATCGGATTTTCCCTATCCAAGCTACGTGTGTTTTGAACGAAAAAGAACTACAAAATGTAGTAACAATGCTTGTTAAAAAATTTGTGGATGCTAAGCAGGACAGTCTAGCACGGCCTTTAAAGGTTGAGTACAATATTACCTCTTTGTTACAAATGAGCCACGCTTTCGTAAGCTAACCTAACTACCAAAGTATCTTGAACTCATTGACAATTCTCATCGCTTGAGATACACAACCCCCTCCCATCATCCCGTCCAAATTTTCACTAAAACTTCAATATTAATGAAGCAAATCTCACAATGCTGGTTGAATATTTTTCTACCTGGGCATCATATCATCCTCAATAATGGTCTCAACATGACTGATGCTAAATGAAGTCAAAACTGTGATCTTGTTTTAATAGTCAAACCGGACATGCAAGTTGTTTGGAACTTTCTCAACTTTGTAATTGAAATTAAATGATACACAGATTATGAAATATATACTTCTTAAACGAATGTAGTTCCAAGTAAGTTTCAGACAATAATTTATTTACAATTAGATGTTTAATGTTAGTGATTTTTAGAGCTGAATACTATTTTTGAAAATGTCCTAGGTTTGATATATTTTTGCATTTGCTTTATAGTTTGCTGTTGGGTTCAACCGAAGAGGAATAGAAGAAACAAAGTCTGTGAAAGAAAATTTAAATGGTTCTAATAGTTTGCTGGATCGTAATAAATGCTTTGCCATAGTTGCTTCAGCTGTCAATAATGTTGTGAAAGATTCAGCTGTAGATCTCAGGTCTCCAGAGGTATGTTGTACAGCCTTAAACAAATTTTAGCAGTTATTAACTTAGTATTCACATTCATACTTGCACCGAATTGACACTGGTGTGTGTTGCAGCTCTCTGTTCTTGTTGAGTTGCTGCCCCTTTCTGGAGTACCTAATGGATCCATAGTTGTTGCTGTGTCTGTACTCCCCAGTAACCTTGTTAGTACAAAGCCTCGACTCTGTGTTAAGGCCCTGACTTCAAATACTAAGGAAGGGTCTGTTGCTCTATAAGAAGGACTTGTTCTACTGTTTCACTTCAGCAGCATGCTTTGGGTGGTGGTGGGTACTGTTGCATTGTCAGGTTGGTTGTACTTGAAATATCCGGTGGATTTCATATGACCCTGCAAATGGAAATTGAAAGAACCATGGTGCAATGTAGTCCCTCATTAACCAGCTAATAAGAATTCACCTGCCATAGATTATTCTAACGCTTTCTAACAAGGAAAGGCTGTGGCCATTTTTGCTTTACTCTACCTATTTATGATTTGGCTATCTTGTTATTAAATGTGATTTGTCAACTCAAGCAGAATAGGCGTTGTTTAAGTTAACCCTTTTTTTTATAGGTTTTTTCCTTCGCATATTTTGTGGTTTTTTAATGCTATATAATGTCAGGTTGCTTAAAAGCACGACATATAAAATAGTTCATGTGATTACTTTTTTAAATTCTATATATACAGATTTTGAGAGTCCCTTGAATTTGTAACCTTTGCATGAAGCATTTAAAAGATTTGTGATGCCATAATGAAAGATGGGAAATGGTGGAACGAGCTTTGTGAACATCAATTGAATTGTTTTTAGTTAGCTTAGACGAAATGGTAAATAAACACCACATATACACACTACCACTGCTCACTCTTGGGTTCAAACTCGATAGCTAATGTTCCAAATCATGGAATAAGAATTTGGTTCCTGTTCATCAACAGTGGGGAGTGAGGAGACTGAAATTAGTTAGGGGATTGTTGATGTAACAGGAACCAAATTCTTATTCCATGATTTGGAAAGTGCTGGAGTTGCTGAACAATGTGCTTCACTTCGTTTATTTCTCTAGTAAATGATTGTATCTTGTTATCGTCTACAACCTTTTTAGAAAAAGTGAGTAGAGAAATGCATACAAATGATGCTCAACGTCAAATAGAAAATGGTTTGATTGATAGATTGTTGAAAAATAATCCCAACATAATAGCAACCAAATCTCAACTACTTCGTTACTGTCTGTCTCCCATCATATTAGCCTCTCAACACCTTTCTGCCTAGTAATCATCTCTAAAAAAAATCTTCTAGATACTAACATGCACTGATCAAAGTAGATTAAAAATAAATTTAAATTCCGATTGAAAAAAAAAAAAGTTACCCAGTGGAAACTACACTAGTAACCTAAATTGTAAAACCAAAACGAACTAATAAAAAAAAGACCTAAAGTGGATTGTGCCTAAAGTAAAAATATATAAGATGTTAAGATGAACTAGCATCAAACTAATTGCCGCAAATGGCTAAAGATAAATCTAAATTAATCTTTTCTTTGACATTAGATAAACTAGAGAAGTCTTTGTAGTTGCTAAACCCAGGGAACGATGAGAATGCTTCACTGATCTCACTAGCTGAAGAAGAAGCATTAGAGGAGGGATATGGCAATGTGAGTGATAAAGACAATTCATGCCTTCCTAATCCTTCAACTTCTCCATGTGCTTTGTCACCATTCTTAAGTGCATTAATTGGCTGTGAACTGCTCTTTCTTTCATTTGATTGTGTGGCCTGTTAAAAGGGAGCAACACCCATGAGAAAAAGGTGATATACAAAATATATATGCATAACATTCTCTCATTATGTTCGTGTTAGACATCAACACCGACACTTCAATTACAAATATTTTTCAAATTAAAATTAGTGTCACCATATTTGTGTTAGTGTTGTGTCTGGTACCTGTGTCAGTGCTTCATAGGCTACAAAATTTATCCATCATGTTGACTGCTCTGAAATTTGTACCCAAATTATACTAGAAAGAGAATGAACAAAGAAGTGCAAACATTTCACTACCAAAAACAGCTAAATTAGCAACTAAAATTATGACATCACAAAACTTAGTGACAAAATTAAAGACATAATTTCAGATTTTCAATCACTAATTTAATTTCTCTATTTTAAGTATTTATTTAATTAAAAAAACAGAGCTACAGCTAGTCAAAGAATGATGTCAGCATTGTTGTAAAAAGATAATATGTTTTTGTATTAAAGATGATGAAAAAAAAATTGGTACATACCCCACATTTTAATATAGTTTTGGATTTTACGGTTTGGGAAGGACTTGTGGTATAAATGCAAGAAGTCATTCGAATAATTTAAGTAGGACCAGTGAATGTGAATAATTGAAATAAAGGAGCGTTTAATGTAGAAGACAGTATGTTCCTTTCAGCCACAATATAATGCAAAATTTTGAACACTGAAAAGAAAAGCACCCTAAATTCCCACCAATATATACTTAGGTCATAGTAGTAGTAGTAGTACTATACAAGGGGACCAAAACCATGCAACCACTTCCTAGGGCGATTAAATGTAGAATATAGTATTTATTTATGTTGAAAACTTTACACCAAACTTATTTTAGTAAGCGTGTTTATATTGAGTACAAGTGTGGTTTTCAAAAAACCAACTCCTTGAGAAAATGAGGTAATGCGTAGAAGAATGAAAACACACAGCTGCAAAGGGAGGGTGAACAGAATAAGTGTCTTTACTTTCCAAAAGATGGTTAAAAAGGAATTCTGAGTGTTTCTTTTGATATACTAGTATTGTGTTAGACTAACAAGCATTTCAAAAGGGTTTCTAATTTCGAGATGCAAAGTGTGATCAACATAACATTTTAAAGGATATGTCAAAACCTTAAACTGCATACAAATAGAATACATTAATTACTTGCACGTCTACCAGGGGTTTCGCCGCCCATCCAAACACACGCTAAGTTAATAATTTTTCAAAGAGAGTAGGGGCCAGGTGACTACCAAGGGTGGGTTTGGCATTAAGCATCCAAAAAGGTATTGATATTTGGCAGGCAAAACGTAAGATGTTACTGAACAAAAGTAAAAGTGTTAGCAAAACCGTCTCTCTACCTAGCCTAGCCTAGCTAGCTACTACTAACATGGCAGCAAAAATAAACAATAGTAAAACCAAAAACCAACACAACACTCCACTCCACTGTAAAAAGAAAGAATAGGAATAGAGCAGCTTAGTCACCTGAGGGAAGTTATGAGATTCTTGTTGGAGAAGCAAAGGGAATAGTGTTGTTGTTGTTGTAGAAGAAGAACAATAGTACTCTTTTATTCCCTTATTGTTATTCTTCTTCATCTTCTGTTCAGTTTCACCCATGGTATGATCCTCCTCCTGCTGCTTCTGCTTCTGCTGCTGCAGATTATCATAAAAGCAGTACGGATTAGCTACTGCATCATCATCATCATCACATATTCTCTCCCTGCATTGCAGACTACTGCACCAACTCCTCCTCGTCTCGATTCTTGTTCTGACCAATATCCAAACCAAACACAATTTCAATATTAATAAAAAGTTAAAGTTGGCTTACAAAAGCAAAAGATCTAACAAATTCCAATAATCCTTTTTGTTTCTTTCCCATATATTGTATAAACTTTACCACTTTTTTTTTTGAAAAGGTAGAAATTATTATAATTTTTTCATCAAAGGTAAAATATTAAAGCTAAGCTAA
Source organism: Oxytropis ochrocephala (assembly GCA_020916435.1). Classification (NCBI taxonomy): domain Eukaryota; kingdom Viridiplantae; phylum Streptophyta; class Magnoliopsida; order Fabales; family Fabaceae; genus Oxytropis; species Oxytropis ochrocephala. The sequence continues at coordinate 2,117,822 of CM037090.1, read as the reverse complement.
CCTTTTGGAGCACAAGTTGCTGTTGCTAAAGAGGGAATCAGATTCTCTATTCCTCTTCATCAGGAGTTTTGAACAAAAATCACTATCTTCATCAACACACCCATCATCATGTTCTTCAAAACATTGTTTTTTTTGCTGGGACTGAGAAGATGTCCTACCTCCTGCAGATATAGAGAACAAAAAATATACATTAATGCAAGGGTTGTTATTGGAAAGATAAAAAAAAGTTGTGGATTTCATAAGAATAATAATACCAGTAGAAGAAGATTTACAAGGACATGTGTTTGATATTCTTCCTACACTATTTTGGAAAACACTAAATGCAAGTAATAAATGAGCAATATATATATATATATATCAGATTTCCCTCTTTGATGCATAAAAGCAAGTAGCTGCTCATCACAGGCTTTGTAATGGAAATACCAAGAGGAGAAACAACACAAGAATAGACTTTGTCTGTCTTTGCAACATTCAATGCAAAACAAAGCATGCAACAAAGTTTCCAAAGTAATAGTAAAAGAAATGAAGAAGCGTGATGATGAAGAAAGTTGATAGTACCTTGTCTCCCCAATTCACCTCTCATGCTTCTGTACATCTGGTTTTGATAAATAATAAGAAAGAGAAAAATCAATAAACACCACCACCGATCGACCGAAGCAAAAAAGAAGAAGAAAAGAATGTTACCTGAAGATGGCTTTTGACGTGTGAGATTGTGAGGCCTTTGACATCCATTAACTGAAGAACAAGCTTAGGAGTAGCCTCTGAAGAAATTAATAAGAAAACTATTATTAGAAATAATAATGGTTTATTGAGAAAGAACGGTGAAGTAGTAGTGCTTACTGTGATGACCACCAAGGTTTTGAATGGCATGTACAAAAGAACGGTGAAGGTCAGGAGTCCATCTTAACCGAGGAACTTTTGATCTTATATATTGTCTCACTGCTCCTTCTCTTCCACAACTACCCATTTCAATCTTCACTTTCTTCTTTCTTCTTTCTTGTTTCTCTCTCAGGTAGCTAGTGATCTCTTTAAATATTTATGTGTAGAGAGAAGAGTAGAAGCACCTTTTTGTATATAAACAGAATCCAGCTGGGATGAGAGAGAGAGAGAGAAAAGGAAAAGACGAAGAGAGCTCTGCAAATTCCTTAAGACATTGGAGTCACTGATAATACCTGATGGTGGTTGCTGTACATTTCTCTTCTCTTCCCTTCCCAATCACTAAAACCACAAAAATATATATCTCTTTCTCACACACTCACACCACAAGTGTGTGAAAAGAACTAACTACAAACATATATGTGGAAAATAAATAAATCATTTATAAACTTTATTACAAAATAAATTTTAATTTTTTTAACTGTTTTTATAGGCAAATAGTTAGTAGTTAGTGTCTTAGTTGTTTGGAGAGGGGGAGCGAGGTTCAAACCCGATATGTTTTTCACCATTAGTGTCTCTTTCACTCAATCATGTGAGAGCATCCTCGATGGAGAAATTCTCAATTGAGTTATTAAATAGGTCCTACATGTATACATGGCATCGACTGTTTATAATTTTTAATATAAGCGATCTTATGTAAGAATTTCATATCTCGATCCAAAACTTCAACAAAAGTTCTTAAATAGGTCCTACTAGTAACTTTTTATTGAAAAGTAAAAAAGCTGGTCATGCAAAGAGGGGAGAGAGAGAGAACTTTCCTTTCAACAAGTTCATCTCAATAAATACTCATTTTTTTTTCTTCGTAACGAGGATACTTATTAAAATTCACTTCTTAAGAAATAAAAAATTTCAATTGTGAATGCTCTGAGCTACCCTTCTGATAATTTTTAACTGTGTTTGTCATAATATAAATTTTTACGTCGATAAACAATTTAATAATATACAAAATTATAATTAGTTAAGCGTGTAAAAAATGTCTACACATGATGTATAGTAAATTCAATTGAATTAGTTGAGCGTGGTGGGTGTAAAAAAAAGTGTAAAATTTGAAAATGTGAAAAGGCAAAGGAGGAAAAAAAGAAAATCACGAGGAGGGTTGTTTATTTCTTCTGATTTCTGTTTGGACTGAGGTTCCAGGAAATGATTACGGCTGGCTATGAGGCTAGTATCTTACAATTACTCAACTGCCTTCCTTTGACCTTTATTTCTCTCTCCTTTTTCTCTTTCTCTCTCTACCAAAGCAATTCATTGGACGTATGACTACTGCCACATACGCCAACCTCTTCATCATCATCACTCTGTAATGTAAGATAAGGATCAATATGCTTTTCTTATTTTCTTCTATCACTCCAACACAAGTCTTACTTGAATATAGGGTTGGAAATAAGTGAGATCGCTTATAATAGAGAAACTGCGAACTGCTTTCTCTGACGAGTCAAATTAAGTCGAGATTTTTTGAAAATAGATAAGGTTAAGGTTTTTAGCTTATTTAGTTAAATAGTTAAATGCTTATATGTAAGTCGAAAAACCTTTTGGTTCTATCAGTATTTATTTAAATAAATCTAATTAATTTTTTTAATTACTAATATTATTTTGTATTGAATTTGATACTTTGTGTTAAGTCATAACTTCACTAACATTTTTTGTTAGTTTAAACATATTAACCTACATCAATTTTTGACATTGTTGAAGTTATTATTATAAAATAGAATTTAAATAGGATGTCATATAAGATATTTTCCTAAAAGGTTTTGTTAGATCTCAATTAGAACTTTATCTCATTGACCTATTAGTTTGTTAGTCTATTTAAATGACTTATGCCATTGAAATGTTGTTGACCTTTTTAAGAAAATAGTCAAATAGGCTTTTAAACAGGCTTTCAAGTCTTGTCGAACTTTCAAAGGTCAGGTGGGCCAGAAGAAACTCGGCTCTGACGACAGTGACGAGGCGGAACATAGGCTACTAACATTTTCAATGTAGATCGGTAGCCAAAGCCAGCTAGCTTCGGCCCAAACCTATTCCCACCCCTACTTGAATACCAAGTTTAATACCCACTTTTCTTTATGATATTACTCTTGTCTGCTCCCTCCGTCCTCATATTATATGACTTTCTAAGTAATAAAATTTGTCTCATAATACATGACTTTTTACAATACCAATGCAATATCAATTTTTATTTTTCAGTCATACCCTTCATTATGTAATATCTCTTCTTACCATTCTACTTTTTATGTTTCAAATGTCTGTAATAAATGATAATTTGGTAAACTAACTCACAATCTCTCTTTCTCATACAAAATTAACTACTTTTCTTAATTCTTGTGCCACAACCTTATTATTATCATCCCTCCAAGTCTTTCTAATATTACTCTTATCTAATAAATAAATGAAATATTAAATTTATATCAAATATAAATTAAAAATACTATTTAGTTAATTACATTCTCTTACTTCCTAATTGCTCCATATCCATTATTTTTATATATTTTATGAAATGTTTCTAAAGCCTATAAAATTAATTTTAAAATAAGATGTTACACAAAGCAACGTCCGACAATTCTGATTTTGGCCTTATTATTTTTCCTTTTAATAATTTTAAAATAACGTGTGTAAATATTATTATTGTGTAAAATACTTCTCTTTAATATATCCTTTTTTTTTCTTTTATATGCTCTATCTAGCAAGACAAATCTCTAGCATTTAGCGGAAAACATATACCGTATAAAGTCGTGGTAAGTGTTTAGTATTGCTAGCGTATAGCATTTTTCAGGCGCGTTTGAATTTATAGTGTATAGCAGTTCATTTTTTATCTTTTTTTTATCCTAATTCTTTTAATTAAATTTCTCATTTATTAGTATCTTTTTATTAAATGAACATTCTCTCTCGTTTTAAGAAATAATTACAAAAGGATTCTTTTATGAAATTTTATATTTATAAGTTAATTCAATCGTTAATTTTCCTAACACTTTGACTTCGATCTTCTAGCTTATCTATTGTCTGCTACCTCCGCTGTAAGCTAATTTTCTCAATTTCTAAAATCAATGTTTCTTCCTAATTTGGTCAAATATTTTGTTGGCTTGTTACTCATTAATCCTACGTGGAATGACACTCAGAACTGTCATTAAATTAAAGAGAGAGATTGATTTTAGAAATTGAAAAAATAAAAAAAATAAAAACTAATTTTGGGAGTAAAATCGTGAGTTATCATAATAGAGAAACTAAAACTATAATTAAGCCTATACTAACATACTAACATATAAAGTAAACTTGTTGCACAATATTAAGGGTTTTTGTTTTCGTACCCCCCTCCTTCCCTATCACACCCCCATAATCCCAAAAATGCCAATAATACCCCTGCATTTTTTAAAAAAAAATTAAATTAAATTTTCGGAATTACCTCAAAATAAGGTAATTCCGGTTCAAAAAAATTAAAAATTTCGGAATTACCTCTAAAAAATGTAATTCCGGTTCAAAAAAAATTAAAAATTTCGGAATTACCTCTAAGGTAATTCCGAAATTTGTAATTTTTTTTTTTAAAAGTTTGTATTTTGGTCTTAAGATTTAAACGCGTTTTATTGGAAATATGATACGAACGATTTACGATTTAATAACAATACGTCAAAATATATAAAATGACCAACATAAAATAGGAGTACAAATACAACTATGGGTCCAAAATGTCTAAAAATGACTGAAAATAAGCACGTGAAGTAGGTGAATAGGCGACATCTAGGGCATCCCGGGCCAATCCGGGGCCTTGCGCGGTCGTATATATCACGATTTGTTTTAATTTTTATTACTAAAAGGCTACTAAAAATAGTCAAAACTACTCTAAAAAATATAAAAACACCACTAAAAATCTAACAAAACCAAAATAAGGCTATACAAATTTTTAAGATTTTTGGAGACTATGAAAAATTTAAAAAAATCGTAAAAAATAATAAACGATGGAATTTGGGATTTTGAGGCTGTTGGTCCCGTAAGAAGTCCCTTCTAAATTAGTAACCGTTCCGAGTATGTTGTCGGAAAACCGATTTTTAGCCTAAATTATTAGTTCGAAATAAAAAAAAATTGTAATTTTGAATTACCTCGAAAATAGGTAATTAGGTTCACAAATGTGAACCGGAATTACCTCATTCTGAGTAATTCAAAATCTTTCAATTACAGGGTAAATCAAAATTCCATTATTTTTGAGGTAATTCCGAAATTTTTAGAGTAATTCGAAATTTGTAATTTTTTTTTTAACAAAACCATGTAATTTTTGTAAATTTTCAGGGGTATTTTTGTCCATTTGGGATATTATGAAGGTGTGGTAGGGAATGAGGGGGGTACGAAAACAAATTGCCCAATATTAATTCTTCAAAATTTAGAATATGCGCATTTGAATAAAATAGATATAAGGTTTGAGGAATATTGTATCACATCTGTTTGTCCTAAAAGAGACGAAATGTTCAAATACCCTATGAGTAGACATTTCAGGTATAAACCTAAGGAATTTCGTCTTGTCAATGCTCAAGGGAGGGGGAAAATGGAAAACCAAAAGTCAAACACTCATGCAAAGGAATTTGGATTAACAAGTGATTAATTACTCCCTCCGTTATATTATATGACTTTTTAAGAAAAAAAATTGTTCCATAATACATTCTTTTTAAAATACTAATGTAACATCAATTTTTTTAAATCATCTGAATTTGTTATTTAATATATCTCTTCTACAATTTCTTTTTTTATGTTTTGATATGCCATTAATAAATGATAATTTGAAAAACAAACTCACAATCTCTTTTTAAAATACAAAATTAATTATTTTTTTAATTAACATGTCATGACTTTAAACGACATATAATACGAGACTGATGGAGTAATTAACATCAGCGAAACAAGAAAATCAATAAAAAGGCAAACCAGCAGAAAACTGTTGGGGTATGAATTTTCCCATCACAAGCTGGCTGGCAGTAATAAATCTGGCACCTCGAAATTACGCTATGTGAGATCAACGGCTGAGATGGTTGGAAGGATCTCTACGTCAACGTGATGAATAAATTGAATTCTGTATATTAATGGAATTTCAACTCTGAACTGTTGTCAATCTACTGTCTTTCAACAGCTTGGACGTCCCCTCTAAATCAATCAATCAATTCAAATTCCTGCTTTTTTTTAATTATATTATAAGCAAATTTTTTATTATTAAAGGAGATGCAAACAGACACTCCAATCAGATTTAGAAAAATTAATTTGTCTCGAATTATTTGTTGTTCTCCGTCCCCAACCAGTATGAATTTAAACTCCATCCCATTTTACATGTAGTTTTAGCAAAATCAATTTGTCTCAAATTATTTGTTATTTATTTTTTCCACGTTTGTTCTTTTTAATCATGACAACTTTTTAAATTTAATAAATGATTTATATTTATCAATTTAGAGATAAATGATTAAATGGACAAACAACATTTTTATAAAATCTGAAATTACTAATTATTTTTCTTAAGATGTGTCAAAATCGTAAACTACCTATAAAGTGGGACGGAACTAGTATATATTAATGGAGACAATAATAATAATAATAATAATAATAATAATAATAATAATAATAATAATAATAATAATAATAATAAGTTAATATTTTTTACTGAAACAAACTCAGATTATTTTACTAGTAATAATGTTTTATTACACGTAAATGAGCAATATAATGAACTTTGAGCACTGCGTAGAGTGTGCGATCTTTCTTCTAAAAGTATGAAAGCATTAAATTCGTTTCTTAGAATATAAATTGTCAATATATACTTGAATAATGAAAAGAAAATTCTTACAATGAAAAATTATAGCACCGGAGTCAGAATTGTTGGATTTTGCTTTAGCTATAGCATTAACCACTAGAATGCAATCCATCTCAACAACTACCATTTTCTTCCACATGCCATGTTTCTTTTTTTTTTTAGCTCAAATAACGCAGCATTCACATTGCATTTAAGCTTACTTGCATCTAGTTTCCTCCACTTATGTTGATCACCGCACGTGTCCCTATGCCTCTCTTTGTGTTGGTTCGATCTTCTCCTTGCAATCTCCCAAGCATGAAGATGATCTAGTGCGAGTTGTATCGAGGCCAATACCGGCTTCATTGAGCCTTCCTAGACTTTATCATTACTCCGCTTCCATAAGACCCACACAGCCATACCTCATCACATGGCACATGTCGCCGTCAAAGATTTTCTCGTGTTGGTAGACAACCCCTCCTCAAACGCCATAGTAAGAGCTTGACATTTAGAGGTATTTTGAGTCGCCAAATATGCATTCAATTACCCGGAACTCGAAGGTGAAAATTATTGATCAAATCCTCCATGACGCCAAAGTAAGCATACCGAACCCAATATAAACCACCCCATAATGAACAAAAGCAACTATGGTTAAGAAAACTGAGATACAAAATGCATGTGAGAAGTAACGATCTGTAAAATAATCAAATATAAATCATTTAACAAACCCTATTTTGTCATTATTTTTTACTAAGCAAAAAAATTACATATAATGATAAAAATTAAAAATAAACCAAACTAAAGCATACTCACTAAAAAAAACATTAACTAAGTTGTTTTAGGCTCGGTCGTACCACAAATCTATTATACTTGTCACATAGTAAGTTGGTTTATTTTCTTTGTTGGGTATAAACGGGAACGAGAAGAACGGTGAACTGTGTAGTAGTAATGTATGTCGATAGAACGAACACTGTTGAAAAAGAATGAGGAATAGTTATGTACGGATTTGAATCATAAATGGTGGTATTTATTTTGGGCACAGTTAGCTGACTCACCATCTATAAGAAAGAAACAAAATGGTAAACTCACTCAGCTAATCAGAAGGAATTGTTCTAAAAAATGGCAGAAACTGCAGAGTTGTGGGGTGTGGTGGGGGAGGGGGGGTGTATAAGTAATAAAATGGCAAAGGCAAAAAGAATAGAGAGGAAGAAGGATCTGGTATCATGCATGCAAGTGTCAGTATGATAATGATGGGAATTGGCAAAAAGGAATGATGGGTTATGAAACCGTCCAAAACTGCATTAAATTTTAATACACTGTTTTCTACTGATAGGGGTGCATGAATTGCAACTTTGCAGTGGCTATACTATACTATGGTCACCACTAACATCATTTGCTAGGGTTTGAATTAAATACTGCTAGTACTAGTGTATGTATTTGTCTTATTTAAAATTTAACCTGGATAAAAAGTGACTAGTGAATGTGAATGTGAAGGGAAAAAGAACAGAGTGAAGAGTGGGATGGCGTCGAGAACGCCGGTACATTTGGTGGCGTGACCACACAGGCAGGCAGGCAAACGGTAATCTAATATGCATGCCTCCCTCGGCATATGTGCCTCTTCACCATTTCTGCTTTTTCATTCTTTGTCATGTAAATTATGCGTAGTTGAGTATTCGTGGTCAGCTAGATTTTTCAGCGTAGATTAGTCATCAACAAAAAACTGCATATTAATGACATGGCAATAAAAAAATTACTCAATTTATAATTGTCTTTTATACACACCAAAGAGAGAATAATTGATTTGAGTATTGAGTAATTATGCAAGTCCAGTAGTATAATGTGGAATGGGTATGATGCAAAATTAGGGCTTTGTGTGCAAATTGTTTATTTTTCCAAGATGCGCAAAACAATTTTTATAAGGTGAGAGCATCTCCAATGGGGAGGGAGTCCTTACTTGTTAAGAGTTTGAATTTAATAGGTAGCTCCGTCGAGGAGAATGAAAAAAGAGCTATGAAGTCCGAAAACGATATCACGATCGACCACGATCGTGGATCTGAGAAAAATTTTGAAAATCAAGATCACGATCTGGCGAGGATCTTGATAAAAATTAAATTAAAATTTCAAAATACAAAACATAAACATACTTGTGATCAAAATAAGTAAGCATAGTACCAACAAAAGTTTTTACCACCCCAATGTCTCGGGTTCAAATCTTGGATGTGACAAAAACTCTATTAGGAGGAGTGGACTGTACGGGCCGGCAAAGGCGAGTACTCGTGTCCAGCCAAGTTCCCCGACGTATATTAGTCATCGACAAAGTCAGTGAAAACTGCGCACAAAATCTTGTATTCTTTTTGGATTCATTTTTTTCCCTTTAAAGAATGGATAAAAGAGTAAATATCTGGTCGTTTTTTTATTTAAAAATAAATATCAATTTTAGGATACTCCCAGGATACGTATCCGGTAAGTATCCAGTAAGTATCCGATAAGTATCTGGTTTCTTTTGATTTAAAAATAAACATAAATTCCAGGATACTCCGGGATACGTATCCGAGAGTATCCAGAAGTATTCGACACGTATCGGTATTGGATACGGGTATGTGTCCTGTTTTGGAGTATCGAGGTTTCATAGATGAGTACCTATTGGGGAATAACTCTTAAATAGTAAACTCTCTCTCTCTCTCCTCTTACGTGCAACTCATAGCATTACTTTTGAATAAAAAGCTAATAATAGATTGTAACTTCCATGAAAGTGGGACCAGGTTAGTAAATTTTATTCTGAGTTGGAGAGATAAAGTTTTTATTAAATACTACCATTAAAAAAATATAAAATTGTAATATGGATACATGAGACTCGTTTAAGTACTCAAATACGAGTTTCTCAATTGTGGATGGTCTCAATAGGTTTACTTTTATTTTTTGGAAGTGTGTGCTTAACTTCCCTAATGAGAGAATAGTTTCGCCTTATAAGTTTTAAAAAACAAAATCTTCATAAATTGCTAGCCTATAATTTTTTTTTAGACAGACAATTGTTAGTGGGGGTGGGGAAAATGTTGGTTTTCGGGACTTAAACTCGGGACCTCCTTCTTGTACTCATTTGGTGCACTCATTTGCTAGCCTATAGTTATTGGATGCTTCTAGGATGAGAGATCAAACCAAGTCCCTCACTAGTAAACCACTAAAATTGATTGTATGATATTGCTTGAGATTTTTTTCGACAAACGTTGCACGAAAATTTGATGTCCCAAGTTTGAGAATTTGGTATGTCCCAAGTCTTGAAGATCAATTTTACTATTAATATTGAACGAATGAATAAGGCTGCATTGCATCTCCTTAACTCTCTTCATTAGAATTTGTTTCGGATTGAGCCATGAGGTCTTCTAATTCCGACATTGAGCCCCTGATCAGCCCACTTACCTGGGTTGAGATCCAAAGCTACTCAGCATTACAGGCAAATCCCTGTCCACTATAGATGCCCTTGGGCATCAGCGATAAGATGCACCCAGAGGATTCAACGGGCAAGGACAGCCGAGATGCCTATAAATACGACACACCTTGTAGAAAAGTGTACATGATTCGTTTCCTGCTTCAGTCTGAAATTATCATATATTGACTTGAGTGTCGTAGTGGATTTATAGGAACGACACTCAGTGTATATTCCAAGACCCGACTCAAGCAGGAGCTTTACCAACTGCTAACTCAGTCCGACCCGAGCTAAGGCAAGGTACAATACAAAACCCATATTTTTCAATTGGGAGATTTTGATTCTCTTAACCAAGCATGTTGGGACCGTCTTAATTTTTAACTATGTCTTTCATCTCTATATCTAAAATATTGGATTTTCATTTTTAATTCAAATAATTTTTTTTTTCAGTTTTTAATTTTCACTTATATTTCTATTTATAATTTTGGCCTCTTACATTAGATTAGAACTCAAGCGGCTAGCGGATGGGCACACTAACACATTTCATGTTATTTTTTTAAATGATATCAAAAGAATTATTGAAAAAATAACTATAAAAAGATCATTAAATAATTGTCAATATAATTAATTATTAATAAAATAAGTGTAAAACTGTTAAAAAAATTATTAAAAAATAAGAAGAACAAAATACTAATTAAAAAAGTAACCAATAAAAAGTAACCAATAAAAAGTATTTAAAAAATAAATTATGATTTGAGAGGTAATTTAACATTTTTTTTAAAAGAAATGGATATGGAGGCTCATTAAAACATTCCAATTCAAAATCCTCATTAGGAAAAAACATCAAGAAGTAAAAAAGTGCTACCCTTATATTTTATTAAAAAAAAAGGGCAAAAGACATGAGAGGGAATTAGACCAATACACATGAGCACAAACAACATTACAACCAAAAGAAAATAATAACAATCCTATTAAAAGGAGGAATTTAGTCCAAAGAATGTTAAAATTAACATGCAAAAATATCACTATAATGACTCTCATCCCAATTAGGAAAAGTCATTAACAATCATTTGCAGCACATAAAAATATGTAATTTGTCATCTAAAATTCTAAATTAATTTCTTTTAAGCAAAAATGCAAAGTTAATAATATATATATATATATATATATATATATTGATATATATTTGATTTAAAATTTTTATAAATTTTTAATTAAATATCAGAGTTTTAGGTGATGTGCATTTTTCAATTATTTGTGTACCTTTTGACTTCCAAGATGTGCATCGCAATTTTTCAACCCAATTACCTTCTTTAACCCACTCATCTATCCTTTGGGTTTGCGCCCAATTTTTAGGTTGGCCATTGGAAGTGTTTTTATAAATTGAATACACAATTCATCAAATCTTTTAAATATACCATTTTATTTTCTGAATTTTTAGAGTCTGAAATATGAATTTATTGTTCTAAGACTCTTTTATTTGAACTTCATTTATACCAAGACAATTACAAAGAATATATTTTAGTACTTAGCTAACACAAATTAATGAGACATCAATTTGTGTGTAAGAAATAAGTCAAAAATACTAAAGATTAATTGACTTTGTCATGGGTTTTACTATTTTTCCAAAGAGATGACTATTACAGATAATTTTCATATTTTAAGAAAATATCAAATATCTTAAGAAAATATTACATGTAATCGGAATGATTAATTTTCATATTTTCTCTTTATGAATATATATTTTCTTTTAATTCTAATAGGAAAATATTGCATGTTTGTTATATAATTTCTGTAATTCTTGACTGGAAAACATTATATCTTGGAATAATAAATATTTTATATTTTTCCTTTCTTATCTTTGGATCTTATAAATGAATATTTAACTTGAGTACTAAACGAACATTAAATTAATGTTGTTTGTATAACTTTAATTGTTGTTGAGGAGTCCCCATAGAAAAGTAATATTTATTATTATTAATATAATTATTTATTATATTTTGTTAGAAATAATTCTATAGTCTACAAATGAATACTATTTTGTATTCAATTCCCAACAAGAAAACATTACAACTTGCCATTTATAAAGATCTATTTTTTTTCAATATGTAAACATACTAGTTTCACTAAAAAAATCATAGCCCTTAACAAATGAAACAATGAACGGCCAACATCGTTGGTTCAGTGACTAATCTAACTTGGGACACGAGGGGCCGACCCAGTACTCCAGAGTCGATTTCCATCGTGGATAAAATTTGATTTTAAATACGAACAAATATTAGTCTTTTGTTAAAAGCGTACGTACATCACTAAGCCTTTTGTATCAACTGACGTAACGAATAAACAGTTTCCTTGGTGATCCCGAAAATGCAATGCCATTGCCACGCACGTGGTGTTGTTGTTACCTGCTACTACGCCCGAATTGAGGTTTGTTTGACATTCTTTCACATACCCATTATTTTGTCAAAAAAGAGACTATAAATCCAATTTCTTTCAATTTCCTTCCTTCCTTCCACACACTCCTTCCTCCATTCAAGGACACCTAACACAAATTCATTTTCCGAAAGCAACACTTAAATCAAGGCATGATATATTTCAACCCCAATCTTTAATTTGTTTGGCTTCAAAAAGCATTGTTCAATCATCATTAATTAATTATTTAATTAATCAATCAAGGTTGTTTTGGTTAGGCATTAGGGAAAATACAAGGTATATACTTTGCCCACTTGTTTTGACAAAGTTCAAGATTAATTAATTAAAGGGACAATTAGTCCTAATTACAAAAGACAAAAAAACGTCAAATTTGACATGCATGCATTATTGAAACGTGAAAAAGACGTATGTCTATTTCTTTAGGTATTATTATGATTGTAAACATTTTCATATTGATAACTCTCTCTTGTTAGAATAAAAAAAATTAAATTGAATAAACAAATGTATGCAGCGAATTATGTCCATATATATATATTTCTCGAGCCTTCTCATATATGCAATTACGTGCATGAAATGACCGAAGACGACATTGATCAAAACAAAATAAAACCTTTCATTCACACACAAAAATCCTACCTAATATCCTATCCTCAAGGATTAAATTAAATAAAGAATGTGGGACAATTAAAATGGGGTCTATATACCCCACTGATCATTTACATATTCCCTAGCTAGAATAGTAGAAGAATGGAATTGGAGTTGCTAGAATGCTTAAAAAGAGGAATATTAGCGACCAATAGTTTACTTTTCCCAATAAAGAAGTTTTGACTTTTGATTAATTTCACTTGCATGTGCATGAATATATAGTATTTGATAAAATGTGCATGCATATTTTTTTTATATATATAAATTAAGTATCACATGCACGCAACTATAAAGACTAATCTTTCGAGCTAGATAGGACTATAATGAGTGAAAATCTCTCCATCAATAATAATCTTGATTAAATTAGAAAAAAGTCTCCTATTATCTCATCCAAATGCTCTCGGATGATGCACATGCATATTTAAATACACTATTATGGAAAACTTTTTTTGTTACAAATAATAAAGAAGTATGGAGTAATTATTAGATAGAAACACACAATTTTCACATAATGAAACTACTTTAACCAAAGGATTCTATTAAAAAAAATACCAACAACTACTGTATTAAAGAATTAGAAATAACTTTCTTGTTACAATAATGTTATTTGGACATTATTGTTAGACAAAACCATACAAAAACCAACTTACAACATGAATTAACTAAGTTTTTTAGACCATTTAACCAATCTGCTTTTTCACAGTTTTCGAGGCATTGATTAAAAACTTGGTTAATTGATCACTTGTTTAATGACCTAAAAAACTTGGTTAATTCACTACAACAGATCTAGTAGATGGGCAGCGTTTTTTTTCATCCATGGGCAGCGTTTTTGGCGGCTGCTGAGCGTGTGTGGCCCAGGTATTCACTCCAACAATGGCGCGCTTCCTAAAAAGCGCCACCCATTGCAAAACACGTCCTCCCGGATCTGCGGCGCTTTTAAAAAGCGCCGAATATTTGAAATCGTCCTCCCAGATCTGCGCAGCGCTTTTTAAAAGCGGCCCGAATATTTGCAATCGTCCTCCCAGATCTGTGCGCTTTTAAAAAGCGGCTGAATATAGCCCCATTGCCTTCCCGATCTGCGCAGCGTTTGTAAAAAAAGCGGCTGAATATTTCCCCTATCGCGGCGCTTCACTAAAAGCGGCCCGATATTGCCTATTTGTGATACTAAATACCAGTAACTTCATTAAAAGCGGCTGAATATTAATCTAAATTTTTTTATTTTTTTCAGTTTTGTGTATTTTCCATTTTATATTTGCAACCAAAAAAATTAAATCATACATCCAAAATATTTTTTAATAGTGATATCTATGAATTTGTTGTATTTAAACCTGAATTAAATCATACATCATAAAAAAAATTAAATCATACATCCAAAATACATCCAAAAAATTAAATCATACATTATTATTTTCATCAACTGGCTCATTACATTATTCTTACAAACATAGCAACAGGAAACCCAAAAATAAAAGTAACAAGTTCAACTCATTACATTATTATTTTCATCAACTGCTCCAATCCTTGAAGACAAGCACATGATGCACTAATCATCATCTCCATCTGCAATGTAATTAGTCTCCTGTCTTCCAAACAACCACAACCATGGTTTCTTTCACTCAGCTTTTATCTCTTGTTTTCCCTTTGCTGGCAACTTCATTTGTTAGACTTTTTGCCTTTGAAGTTTCTTTCACTCAACTTTATATTAGATTTTGTTGTCAAGAAACAAAAAGGAATAACCGTTATTAATATTATACATTCCACCCAAGTGGTTATCTCATTTGATTACTTTTGAACACCAAAAGAGATACCCAAGTGTATGTTATTTAGCAAGAAAGATAATTTCTCCCTTAACTTACTTAATCAAGGAGAAATAAAATACAATGCGAAGAAGCGCGAGTTATACAATACAAAGAGATAAAACAAATAAAGTTGCTCAATTTGAACACCAATGATGCATGATTAGCGAGAGAACAATATGTGAACTTTTAAATCTCTTGAGGTTCCACAAAATTGACAATAGCTTAGATACAACTAGAGGAAGCGAGAACAACTAAATTGACAATAGCATGAATGAAATCAAGTACCTATGATTAAATCACTGACAATGAAATGGGAAAACACCAATAAAGTCATGCTATTTTTACAAGCTCAAGCAAAAAGCGGTTTAAAAAGCGCTTAATATCCGACCCAAAAGAAAAGAGAGAAAAAAGACTCACGGTTTCTTTGAGTAGCCCGTCTGCATGGACCTCAAAGCGTGAGGGGTGATCGCACAATGTTAAATGAATGAAAATTATCTGAAATTTACATGCTCTCGAGAAATGCCCGCAAAATATACAAGCAAAGTCAAGGGTACCTCGGTATTGCGGCATCTACAAACAATTCGGATCCCTTTTTGAAACCTTCAAGCAATTTACGTCAATCGAAATGTAACCATGTAAGTGTAAACATTAGCGATATGATAGAAAAACAATAACATGTGCATCAAACACAAACAAACCTGTCCACGTGCATAATAACCTACTTGGTTCCATCACGGCAATCCATTTTCTTCAAAAACTAACTTGTGCAACACCGATCCACGAAAAAGAATACAGCGGATAAACAAATAAGGATAACATCACCAAATGATAAGCAACGGATACACACATTGAAGAGGGTAGGGTACTAACTTTTAGTTATCTTCCATTGACTCTTTTTTGTGAAGATAGATGCTTTGAATTGAAGTAATTCTTTGGGGTCTTAAACTTTCTGACGGTGACACAGTACTAACAATTGATTAGAACAAAGCGATTATATTCGGTGGGAAACAATTACCCACAAGCATATATCCCAACTAGCCAAAAAATAAAGGTAGATACAAACTTTTTTCATCTTCAACATAATTTTCTTTGGGGTAGACCAGGCCTGAAGCACTCTGGAAGAATTTGAAATTTATTAACCCTTTTTGATAACCTTAACAACAGTTGGTGGCATGTAAGTTAAAAAAAAAAATCAACAACAAAGCAGACCACTTTAAAGTCAATTCATGGAATCCATGAAATTCAAATCAGTAAACACATACAACATTGGTTAGCACAAAAAAATAGTATGCAAAAACATGAATAATACCTCAAAGACACCATGGAGTTGGTGAGTGGTGTAGTTGTAAAGCAAAAGGGGCAAGCCAGGTGTAATTGCCCTAACTGAATCCCTGTATCGTGGAGGCAAACCTAAACACACAATCATCAATCATCTATATCAAGTTACTTTAGGCATAACAAAAAAAGCATCTGCTAGAAAAATAGGGATAAAATGATGATTTTAAGATAATTGATACTGAAGGTTAATTACTGATAATTCAAGATTCCATTAAGTGTGAAGAACAGAATAATCAGCAATCAAATTCACGAGTGATCTACAACCAAAAATTGCACAAACATGGAAAGAGAAATAAAAATTTGCGATATAGAGAATCGAGAGAACACAAAAATCCAAAACCAAAATAGTAATTTTTTTGTGAAAAAAGTAAATATCAGAGATACTAAAAATAGTAACAATTGAGAAAGAAGGAAAGAAAAATACCAAAGAGTTGTCTTTTGAGATTCTCAGCCATGGTATCATTGTTACAAACAAAGATATAACCACCAATGGTTTCATTCCTTGGAGAGACTACTGTTCTTTGGCGATGTTTTGAATCTCTTATCGATCTTCCCTTCCTTATTCTTGTTGCTACTATCGTTGTTGTTGTTGTTTTCCCCATGCTTCTTGTTGATTATTATTCTTCTTAGAAACAAGATCTCATGAAGCTATACAAATTAGGGTTTGTCTCAATAAACTAGGTTAATTCAATTTTAACCCGAATAACCCTAAAACCAGCTAAAATAACACACGATTCAGCATTCACAACAAGAACAAAAAACTGAAACTTCAATTTCATTCTCAAATGTCAACCCAAAAATTTCCCCCTCCAGAAAATTCAAAAAAAAAAAAAAAAAACCAAGTAACTTCTGAGACGTAGAAACAAATTCACCTTCAATAAGCACAGGATAATTGTTCTAAAATTGTGAAAAGAAACACAAGAAAGTTAAAATCTGACGACAAGAAAAATAATAGAAAACAATTTTAGGGTTTAACACAGATTTGAAGAGATGGTTTCAGATCTATGAGAGAATAATATAATTTTGTGAACTTATTTATTAAAGATCACTCACCTTAGATAGGTTTCGCAAAATCAAAATAACAATGAATCAAATCATACTCTTAAACCAAAGGGAAAAAATCTATAAACATTCTGAAAAAACAGAAGGTGAGATAAAATGAAAGGTTACCTTGAAAGCTACATAGCTATCGGTCTTATTTGACAATTGAAGAGAACACGAGATCTGCTTCTTCAACTCAACTGAAAAAGAGAAATGATCATGCAAAATCAAAATCAAAATGAAATACGACACAAACCCTAGAAAACGAAAAGAGATCCAAAAGAAAAGAACGTACAGATAAACTTGAGTTCGAGAGGTTCAATGTTGAGAAGCTCGCCGATGGTCATCATCTTGGATCTGCGAGAATCGTGTGAAGAGAAATGGAGATTGTGCAGAGAGATTCTTTCAATGGCGTGGAGGAGAGAGTAGAGAGATCCGATTTAGGGTAAGCTCGGCAAAGTGTGTGTGAGTGAGAGAGAGAGAGAGAGATGCGTTTTGAGAGAGATAACGAGCGCCAAAAAAAATTAAAACAAATACTCGAGCGTTTTTAGAAGCTTTTGAATATGTGATTTTCGTTCTAATATCTGCAGACGTTTTCTAAAAACGCTAATTATTTGGTTTTCGTCCTCTCTCTGTCATCAGCAGCGTTTCCTCAAAAACGCCCGATTATTTGGCTTTCTCCTCCTCTCTATACGCAGCGGCGTTTCCTCAAAAACGCCGATTATTTGGCTTTCTCGTCCTCTCTCTATCTGCAGCGTTTCTTTGAAAAAGCATTTGGGTATTTTCCTATCTCGTCCTCTCTATCTGCAGCGTTTATTAAAAACGCTGGTTATGTCTAATCTCTTCCTCTCTATCTGCAGCGTTTATTAAAAAGCGGCTGGGTATGTGCGCTTTTTTTAGCCATTACGGCGTAGTGATTGATATTGTAAATTGGTTTTTGTCTATTTTGTCTAATTTTTTTGTCCAAATAACATTGTCCATCTTGTTATAGCTACGGATGATATAACCAACAATGATTGGTCTGAGTAAAAATGGGTTCAAATTCCACTCTAAAGTTTCAATAGTGAGTCTTGAGTGTAAAAACCAAGTACACATGACCAATCTGATTTCCCAATATAGACTAATCATTGGCAAAACCAGAGATACTGCACATCAAAAACACGATAATAATAAAAAATACTACGCTGATTTAAATAATTTAGTGCGTATTTCATTTCCTTTCTCTCGTTCTTAGAATTTTGAACCAATTTCAACCGCTGATAAATTTACCTATAAACCACATGTTTCATTGTCTCGCCCTAGCTGTTATTGAGAAACAGATGGGTTGGTACTAGGTAGTAGTTTAGTCTCTTGAATTTTAGAAAAATTTAGTTTTATCCCTGACATTAATAATATTTTTAATTAATCTCAAGTTTTTACAACATAATTGCAGTTTGGTCCTGATATTGATTCTTTCTGCATGTTCATATGGACCAAACTGATGCTAAATTGTAAAAAATTATTGATTCATTTCATTAATAAAATTTTACTTCAAATTCAGATTTTAGTGATTTTTCTCTATATCTAATGTGTAGCCAATAGATGAATTTGCTGCATGCGACACTTGTCAACATTTTATATAAAGAACACAATTCTTTTTTAGTTTAGTTAGGGAACATTTTTGAGTTAACATTATGTTATATAGATGGAAGGACTCATATCAAATACATTTGAGTCCAATCCTTGTGCATAAATTAGCCGCAGAGAATACACCATCTCAAAAAAATGGAAAAATAAATAAAATCAAAAGCTAAATACTATATTAGAATGAGAGAAATATGCTACTTCAATTTTTTTGTCACTCCAATTCTCTCATAAGAGGAAAATAAGCTAGAAGTCTATAACCTATTAGCATTATAACTAGAGCTAATGCAGCAAGGACTAAAACTTTCCAACTTATTTGTGCCACGAACACCTTGAGTAAGACATAAAGAAGTTGATCATGCTAGGTTTTAGTCCTGCCATCCAATAATTTATGAGAAGAAACATAAAGTATCATTAGCTCTTGATACTATCCTTGACATAAAGTATGAGGATGTTCATTCCTGATGATCTTTCTTTCTCTAGCATCATTAGCTCTTGTAGAAGAACGTAATTGTCAACGATGAGCAGGGACAAACTGGTAGCAGATATTCATACAAAGGCCGATATGAATTTAAACGAAGCTTTTCTTTGATACATTGGGGATGGGACCAACAAGTCGAATTCACCTAAACAAAATAAGTTTAGATGAACTCTCGATTTTGACACGTGAGTTGCGAACTTACCTCTACAAACTACTGTTGCTCCCCGATAACAGTATAACCTTTCGATTATTGTAAAACGAACTTAAAATTTTCAAAATTATCTTCCAATATCAAGGGCCTGCCTGATTTGGTTTTAAAACCTATTTTTGTTTTAACAGTTTTTAAAAAGAAAAATCAAACAGTTCTTAAATCGTCAGCTCCGACACAAATTAGGAAAGTTTTTTTATGCCTCTATCTCAAAACTGTAGCTGGCAACATGGTTTAAACTTCATTCAACCGCCAGATTAAATAATATGATCACTAGGAACGAGTTCAAGATGCTATAACCAAAAAAATTAAGTCATCGACTACTGTATGTGATTAGGGAAAGGGAATTGGTCCACAATGAATTAATCAGTATTTCCCATTATGAAATTTAACAAGAAATTTTATTTCAAGTAGAAACATGGCTTCACGACAGGGTAAATAGCAAGAAACAGAGTATAAGCAGTCTGTAGAAGTCTCTGGACAAACATTGCAAGGCAACTTTGACTCCATACATAACAAAAACATGAAAGAACATTGGACACAAGCAAAGGTTCCTGTCGAGAGCTGAACTGCGTCAAATATAAAATGAATCAGAAAGCAATTAGAAAGTGAAAGAAATACAAGCACTAAGAAAAACAAGATAACACACAAAGAATCAAGGTGGAAACCAAGTCTACAAAGTGAGAATTCATGTAACACACCAACTGTTACACTTGCAAAAAATTAAAATTAAAACGAAAAGAAAATTCCTTTCTTATTACTTATAGTGCAGAAGGAGGCTATATATCATTCAAGTTCTCCATTCAACAAAAAGTCCAGCAAGAAGAATATTCATAAATATCACCTCGTCTCCAGCCAGACTAAAAATCCAAGTGAGAAACGAAATTACAGTGTGTGCAGTATCCTAAAGTCATCTACTCATGGCATACCTTGTGGCAAATTATTTATTTGAATTTTTCTAAAAAAACAGAGGGAGGCAAGATTTCTTACTAATTAGTGCAGAAGAAGGTTATATATCATTAAAATTTTACATTCGACACAAAATCAAGGAAGAACAACATTCATAAATATCACCTCACCTCCAGCCTGAAGAAAAATACTAGAGACAAACAGAATTAAAAAGTTTGTAAGAAGTCTTATCACCTCTCCACAAACCTCCCACCCCTTGATATAATAGGTGTTGTGGCTTATGGTGGCTAGCACAAAACACATCATGCCATAACACCATGACACAAATTTGACAATATTGTGTTGTCGTCGCCTCAAAGAAGTCAAAGCCCAAGGTCTACAATGGTGCATGCTGTGGTTCGTTTGAGTGCGCTTTTGAGATGACTGCCTAAAAGAGGAATGATTGCTCGTGACTGTTTGGGAGTGCACATGGATGACAACAATACAAAAAAGGAGAGGAGAGTCAGTGGTGGGCAGAGGGGAGCTGGCCGAAGTTCCCAAAGGCATATACTTCTTTGTTTTTGTTATCATTATATTAACTGAATGAATTGGTTGCAAAGGAAGCCTCTTGTGTTGAGGGTTTGGAAAGAGTCAAGATCCTCTCTCCATTTATTCTCTCCATTACCTTAGTTTTAGGGTGTTTTAGCCTTTAGGTCTATAAGAGATATTTGAACCCCATTTAATGTTATATTATCATATTTATTTACTAGAGATATGACTTAAGTGGTGCTTATAAGGCTTGGGTAGTCCTCACCTTACAGTTGGTCTTGGGGGATTAAGTTAAACCCTACGCTCAAATTCTAAGATGCTATTAGAGCCTATCTAAGATATGTTTTGGGGCAAGATCTTCGTTACTCCTCCTCCATTTATTCCTCTATGTTATTCCACCCATATTAGTCCACGTTTCAAAATGTCAAGACTTGAAATGAGGTGATGTGTTGAGAGCCTCATGTCGACTAGAGGTATGGCCAAAGTAGTGCTTATAAGGCTTGGACAGTCCTCACCTCACAAGCCTATTTTGTAGGGTTGGGTAAGGCCTCTACTGAATCAAATTCATTGTTGTAAAGCCTCGAGAACATGAGCATGAGACAAAACAGCTTCTGTTTGCAACACAAAAATGATAAAGCCAACAATCATTGCAAAACCACCCATCCCCGAGAGCATAAATCAAAAGATTCATAAGGGGGGACCAAAAAAGTGGAAAGCATAATGAAGTTAAAACACAACAGCACTGATCAAGTTCTACCATGTAATTCAAAACATTAGATATATCATGACAGGTTTCCACTCCAATTAATAGCATAACAATACATAGATTATGGATTCAGTAACATTTGTTTCAACAAGTAATTGTTTTTTTACTATGCAAACTAACTTGACCTTCCCATACAGTCCAAACGAACATATAAAAACATTCAAAACATAATTTACAGAAAATTCACTGTTACATTCACATACCAGTGAACAAGCTCAAAATGACACTCTTACTCCCCTAAAGCCAACATTGGATCTAACGATATACTACAACTACATACTCCAAACCATCAATCCAAAGTAGTATTACTCGAAATCATGCCTAACCATCACTATTTGCATTACAACAATCAATTTCATAGTGAAACAGCATTCGTTAAACAAAAAAAAAAAAAAGGAATCAAGCATAAATTCATGTTATGTCCCCAATTTGCATTCCCATGAAGTTAAGCATAAATTCATTTTATGTCTCTCTCTAATTTTTAACATGAACAACTCAATGCCATTAAACAAAAAAAAAAATAGAGTAATATGAGGGATTCAATGCAAATCCAGTAAAACCCTAATTGGTGATGCAGATG
The DNA here is from genome assembly GCA_020916435.1 of Oxytropis ochrocephala. Lineage (NCBI taxonomy): Eukaryota > Viridiplantae > Streptophyta > Magnoliopsida > Fabales > Fabaceae > Oxytropis > Oxytropis ochrocephala. The sequence goes on along the minus strand of CM037090.1, from coordinate 2,095,356 downwards.
AATTCGTAGTAATAATCGAGGCAATCAGGGAAATACAAAACGCAATAGATGATATATCAAATGAATTGAAAGAAAAGAAAACTTACCGAGAGAAAGAGGAAGAGGAATCAAGCATTGGCGGGTTTAGGGATGAGAGGAATGGTACCAGTGGTCTCGGTAAGGGGTTGTTTGGATTGTTCACGGATCTTTTGCATCTGAATCATTCTCTCCATAACGAGTTCGTACTCGCACTTCTCGTAAGAGTGACGTTCGTTCTCGCACTTCCATGGGAGATAGAACTCGGCCTGTCTGCATTTGTTGAGAGGGATTAGCAAGTGCGCACATTGATCCCTGTATGGTAATGGAACCCTAGCTTCCACCATCTCCGCCTGTGTCGCTATCATCTTCTTCGATGATCCTTCAACTTCCATTTTTGAATTCTCAATTTCACCTCCCAGATCCTCCAAAGGAAACGCGATTCTTATTCTGATTTTTCTCTTGCTTTGCTGCAAATTGCAACGCTGGTCAGGCAGGGGTATTCTTACTAACAATTTTTTATTTATTTTTTTATTTCGAATCATTTTTTATAATTACAAAACAATACAAAACAATTACAAAACAACAACAATAACAATATTTTTTTGTCCAAACAACAATAACAATATTGTACTCTAAAAAAACAATAACAAAATTTATACTAATAGTCAAATTATTATAAAAGAATACTAATAATCAAATTATATAATTTATCAAATTATATGGGCATAATACGGTGGGAAACCAATTATCATGTCTAGTTATGCCCTACAATATTTGTAGTGTGTTGTATGGACATGCCTCCATAGGACACAAACATCGTGAGGCGATACCGTAAATATGAAGGAGATTCTTATCAATAGAAAAGAGAGCATATCTGACGGTAGAATCGTGACGCAAATTCTACAGGCAAATTGTAGTCTCCTTTGTCTTGGATTATGCTTGTTCGCGCATTGGGGAATGTAGTACCATTGCCATTGTGGATTGCTCGGGCTAGGCATGTAGCTTTTGAAAATGGATTCTCTAACTTTAGGTTATTTTACACTTAAAGAGGAGAGAAAATGCATACAAATATGATAGAGACGATAAAAGATGAAAGAGAGACAAATGTATTTGTCTTTTACTACTCTAAAATTAGATAATTCATACCCATAGTTTTTAGCCCTTGTATGAGTTATCCTAACATACTTGAAAAGCTTTTTAAAGCCAAGGTAATGTCTTAGGGAGTACTTAAACTTTTATTTTTGTCAACAAGAAGTAACTTTAAATCTAATGTATTGTGTTATATTTATGACCCATGCTTTCCCCACTCCCCATACTCCTCACACACCCCCTGACCCCGTGAATTTACTAAAATAATCTTACCAATATAAAATATTTCCTTCCCATCCTTTATCATTCTCCTTCTCCTTCAACACTACACAGTCCTCTCAAATACCCCACATCTCCCATTTCTCCACTCCCAACCCTATTCACCATACCTACTTCATTAACCTTGTAAACATCTTCTCAACATTGCCAACCATTATAAGGTTTTATCCCCACAAATCGTTTTACATTTTGGTTGTTGCTTGTTACTGTATTTGGGTTACTTTTTCAAGAATCGCGCATGGTTCGGTTGCAAAGAACCCTACCAATTAAATATGTAAAGGGGTTTGTTTGTTAATTTGTGGTTCAAGTGATGGCAACCAAACCGATTCGACTGAAGGCAGTGGAACCGGTTCGACCCCTCCCAGTCGTATCCACACATCACATCAGCACTCCATCTTTTTCCAATCTTACAACGTCCGTTTAACGGATGCCAAACCGATTCGTGGGTAGTAGAGGTGTCAATGGTCGGGCTCGGGCGGCGCCGCCCCGGTGCCCATCCCGGCAAACAGCATATATGGGCGCGGTCGGGCCATTAATATTCTAATGGGTTTTGCAAAATGTAGGCCCAAGCCCGCCCAACATCACGACCCATGGGCAATGGGGCGATGGGCCCAACGAACCATAAGCCATTGACTTTTAAAATTTTAAGTATATATTGTTTCTATCAATGAACAACATACATAAACAAAATTCAAGAACACAATATATCTTTGTCCATAATCCAAAATAGCATACATAAATAAATTAAATGCTTGGTTTTGCAAACACATTGTCCATAATCCAAAATAGCTCAAATAAATAAATTCTTCTCTATTGAAATTGTCCTATTTCCAACCACTATGTCTAGAACTTCAAACACAAATGCTTGAACTTGCATATCAAGTTGATTTCATATATATGAAAAAAGGTGGAAAGTTGATATCTTCGTGATTAAATTCTCATGATATTACCGACTAAAATTTGAGTTACCAAATCTTATTCGCTTTGCCTCTAATTTATTTGTTTCTTGAGTGTGATTCATTAGGATTAGGATTAGATTAGGATGTTGGTTGCCTTTATACCGAATTGGTATTTTTTTGAAATAGGACAATTTCAATAGAGAAGAAACAAAGACATCTCGAACAGCTTATGGATCGGTATTTGGTGGTGGTGTTTTTTTTTTTTTAGTCGAATCGCTTCAAGAATTTATGAATGGAATTGCAAAACGGTTTGAAGAGAAGACGAAGGGCGATCCGTTAAGCTCCAAAATCGAATCGCGTGGAATAAATAATTGAGTTGTCATATTTTGATTGGATAACATTAAAAACAGCATGTATAGCACTTGTCATATTTTAAAATTAAAAAACAAAAACAAAAAACAAACGGGCCGCCCATGGGCCATGGGCCGGGCCGGGCCGGTCCAATAACATCATCGGGCCAATCGGGCCGGGCCAAAAAACATACCATTGATTTTGGGCTACTATTTTTAGAGCCCAAGCCCGCCCAAAATATCGGGCCATTGGGCCGGCCCATTGGTCCGGGCCCAAATTGACAGCTCTAGGTGGGAGGCAACCAAACCTATGGAAACATGTCGTCCATGAGCGTTGCACGTGGGGGTAAAATTAGAATATTTGAGGTTTGGGGGTGTGTGGTGAGTAGGAGGGGAGGGTTGGAAAAACCATGAGCCTTAAATAAACATATAAATGGGCTTGACCAGTTTATTTAAGCAGGCCCATTAAGAATTGGGCTTTGCGGCCAATTTCGTCTATAATTCCCCGACTACTTGTCCTCCTTGGTTGAATTAGGGTTTAGAGCTTCGTGTTGTGTCGTGTGTGTTCCGCTCGCTCTTTCTGCTGTGCCTGCATCACTCGCATTTCACCCTTCATCAATGGCGGAACAGGTTTAGATCCATAATCACTTTTAGGGTTTCTTCTTTTAACTAATCAAAGCTCACACTTTTACTTTTTCTGCAGACCGAGAAGGCTTTCTTGAAGCAACCCAGGGTTTTTATCTGGTAAGTCTCTTTGCTACCCTCTTGATTTTATGCTTGTTGTGTCCGTTTTGATACTGTGAATTGATTTACGTATCGTTTTCGCTGTGTATTTGTATAACACTAGATAGCGTGAATTTTTTGTTGTTTTACTCTTACTGTTATTGATCATCATTGTCGAATTTGTTTTGTGTGACGCAGTTCTAAGAAATCCGGGAAGGGGAAGAGGCCAGGAAAAGGAGGGAACAGGTTTTGGAAAAGTGTTGGTTTGGGATTCAAGACTCCCAGAGATGCAATTGAAGGTTTGAGCTTCAATCAATTTTCATCTAATTTAAGTGTACCTATTGCTTATATTACATATATTTATAATTTGTGTATCTAAAATATCCATTGCTTTTGATTAATTGCCTTGTTAATTACTTTGTTGAATTAAGCGCCCTGTTTTATAATCTTCGTATCAAATGCCTTGTACAACTGTATAGGATTGTGCTTTAGCTTAGCTTAGCACAATGAGTTTGCAAATTAATTTTTGTTGCATGGTTTTTCTAATCTGAACTTTTCAGTTTTGCAACTGCAAACAGATGCAATTAAGATGATTGCTCTCTGGGGTTGGGCATTATAGACAGTGTTTTGAGCCATGTCATGCTTGTTTCATCTGCTTGCTATTTCCTTTTTGTCTTTCAAGTTGAAGATGTTAATGTTTCTTTTGACTGGAATATGCGAATGTTGTGATTGAATACACGATGCTTATGTTGTTAGCAATTAGTTAATAACTAGATACGTAGCTGCTTCATGTTTATTGTGGTTACTTGCTGAGTGTAGAAATGAGATAATTTACACATTGATGTGAATATCTGGTATCATCATTCTAACAAGAGTGAGTGGTCTGCCTGTGTAGGGACATACATTGACAAGAAATGCCCATTTACCGGAAATGTTTCCATCCGTGGTCGCATCATTGCTGGCACTTGCCACAGTGCTAAAATGAACAGGACTATCATTGTTCGCCGAAACTATCTTCATTTCATTAAGAAATACCAAAGGTAAGTGTCATCACCTCTCAGTAAGTTCACTAGCCTTGTTTTTCTGATATATCTAATAATCTGTTTTGGTATCCCCTTAGGTACGAGAAGAGGCACTCAAATATTCCAGCACATATCTCCCCATGTTTCCGTGTGAAGGAAGGAGACCATGTTATTATTGGGCAGTGCAGGTTGGTGATCGGACACCTATTTTAGTTTGAAATACAATCTTCAACTTCTGTGTTTTTTTTTGGTTTATTCTAATTTATAATTTTGTTTCTCTATCTAATAGGCCATTGTCAAAGACAGTGAGATTTAATGTCTTGAAAGTGGTTCCTGCTGGATCTTCTAGTGGTGTCAAGAAAGCTTTCACCGGAATATGAGCATTTCCATTGTTCGCCATCCCCCGTTTTAGATTTTGCAACTCTTGATATGTTACTTCATCTTTAAACATGTTTTGAACGAATTAATATTTGTATGCTTTTTTAATTTTCTATTGTTGTTTTCTGCATTCTGTGTACGGATCATTATGTTTTTCAAGTGGTGCTACATTTTTAAAAGCCTCGGATCATTAAGTTTCGAAGTGAAATTCTAAACAGAACTCTCGATGCCAAATTAACCATTCTTAGCCCAACTTGTTAGAGGCGTAGCTTCAAAATGAAATTAGGTTTGTTTATGTAGTTGACTAGTTCTGTTTTTCTTTTGAAAATTATTGTTTCACTATTACAGCTAGTCTCAATAGACAACAAAAAGTTACATTGGGGCTATAGAAAAACTTTTTTTAGTTTTAGACTTATGTTCGTAAGAAGTTTAGTTAGAAATTGAATCTGGATTTGGTATTTGTGATACAATAGCTGTAGTATATAAGCCATAGATGTCTATAAACAAGCTTCTATGCTTTAAGAGGGAAATTACAAGTGCTCATGTCATCACCATCAAATAGACAAGTAACAAACTTCCCTCTGCTATCTTCTATATAGCAAACAAGCCAGCCTACCAATTTTCAAGACAAATGGATTCACACAACTAAGTATATTTTTAGACTCTTAGAATCAAACGAAGGTCTTAGAAGGTTATCAAGGTGACCAACAGATAAAGCTCTCAAATTTACCCAAAACAGGACACTAGTCAACATCTTAGCACGAGACAAAGTTGATATATCACCACCCTAAAAAATTATTGAAAATTTAAACAGATTAGTAGATATTGGTTTTGTTGGGTAAAACTTAGTTGATAGCTGATAAATTAGCATAGAGTGACGAATCCATAATTTTGGGTCAGGGGGTGCGAAATTTTCATATACACGCATTGCTAAAAATGTAATAAAAGTAAGAATTTAACAGATTCACCATTCCATTTGTATTGCACTGGATCAACACAAATTAAATAACACCAACAAGTTTCTAAATACAATTTAAATAGGACTAAGAGAATTAACATATTTACAAAATACAAGAACATATTCAAATTAAATAATAATAAATTAAATAGCACTAACACAAAATACAAATTAATTAAACATTAAGATATATTTTTCAGAGTGAGTGATTGTGTACGTGTGGTGCAAAACTAGGAATTTGGCAAAAAAAACTTTTTTCCGATGGTATGAGTGCTAATTTTATTTTTTCAGAAGGTTCAAGTGAACCATCTGAACTGCATGTAGGTCCGCCATTACTAGCAAATAATGCATAAGACAGGTTATAACAGATAACTGATAATGAATAAACTAGCAGTTTGAATTTAAATATTTGGTAAAATTAGCGGTTGAAGTAACTTCAAGTAATATCTACTATAAGCACTTCACTAAACACCGGTTATTTGATACTGCAAAACATAGGCTTGAGTAGGGGTGTTCGCGGTGCGGTTTGGTTCAGTTTTGAGACAAAAAGTGAACCGAACCGCAAGGTAAAATTACATGCGGTTTGGTTTGGTTCGGTTGGCTTCCTAAAATAAAACGAACCAAACCAAACAAATGCAGTTTGGATTGGTTCGGTTTGTTCGGTTTTTTCCAATACGAAAATAGTTTAAAGTGGAGTTAAAATTAACTAACATAAATCTTTAAGAAAAAATCTACTCAAATATATGTAGTATATAAATCTCTCTCTTTTAATTTTTTTCAAATAGCTAAGACAATGTTTAAAATAATTTGAATTAAATATTTTGTTGTAATTTTTAAATATAAGATAACAATATGGATTGTTTGTATGTGAGTCAAAAGAATTAATTGGATTTGAAATTTAATAAGTGAGTGAGAGTTGAGTTGTAGTTGCATTTGGGTTAGTAAGTTAGTAAGGAATGTTGTAATTCAATGGCCTTGAGTATTCTTCTTATGGTTTGGGCAGGTTTGAAAATCAAAACCACGAACCGAACCGAACCATGCAGTATGATGATGAAAAACCAGAACAAAACCGATCAAAAGCGGTGTTTTGCGGTTTTCGGTTTGGTTTAGTTCGATTTGCAGTTCTCTATTGGTTTGGTTTGGTTTTGAATACCCCTATACTACATCCATCCCTTTTCATCTCTATTTTAAGGTTATTGCGAATTTTTTTTTATGTTTTAAAGTTGTTTTACATAAACCAGCGAAACAAATAAATTTTAGTTTTTTGATAAAATTATATGTCATTTTTCTATTGAGTTTAATTTGCATACACGATATGTGTATGAGTTTTTATAACCACTACCAATCACAATTTATGGAGTGGGTGGTTACTAGTTGACTAATTAGTGGTTATCAATTGACCAATTTCTCTTTAATAATGTGTCACTATGTGATTGAAAGATAGTGTACAATATAGATACAGCTATAGTATAGGTAAATTAAATCCTTTTTCTATTATACGCTTAATTGTTTATTACTCAGCCACAAAATGAAGGTTGATTATTGTGTTTGGAGAAGTTTGGAATAGGATGGATATTATCCATTAACGAGAGGCCCAAAATATTGATTGCTTAAACTCATCTCTTCCCTTCCTTTCAACGCCTTACATTATCCCAAACGAAACGGGGACGAATCGTCTAGTCATCAACACCGCATAGTCAAGTCAAAATCTATCCAATACATTAATTTCATTGGCTGGAACAAATTCCTATTGTGTAGTAACTCACACCAGATCACCACTATTAATATCACCACCACCACCTTATACTCTTCAATTTGTTTCCCGTTACACACACTATCTATCTACTCATTTCACAGAGCAAAGCAAAGGTAATTTGAGTTGATGGCGAAACCAGTTTCGATCGAAGTTTGGAATCCAAATGGGAAATACAGAGTTGTTAGCACTAAATCAATGCCTGGAACTCGTTGGATCAATCTTCTCATCCAGCAAGACGTTCGCCTTGAAGTAATTCAATTCAATTCAATTCAATTCTTTTCGTTTTGTTTTGCTTGATTCTTGTAACTGCTTATTGTAACTGCATGCGTGTGTTTTCTTATTTGTTTCTCTCTTATTCAGATATGCACTGAGAAGAAAACAATTCTGTCGGTTGAAGATATCATTGCTTTGATTGGTGATAAGTGCGATGGAGTTATTGGACAGGTATGTAATCAGATAAATAATTACAATATTTTCGTGTTAGTTTTTTTGATCAATTTCCAAATTGACTGAAAGTCTTGTTTTATTTATTTATTCTTATAATTTTTAAACGATGATTTTGGTTAAGTGTGGATTTTCGATGCGTTTGGGGGCGGTTAATGGATATGTATCCTGTTGCAGCTGACTGAGGATTGGGGAGAAGAGTTGTTCTCTGCATTGAGCAAAGCTGGAGGCAAAGCTTTCAGTAATATGGCGGTTGGTTATAATAATGTGAATGTTGATGCTGCTAACAAGTATGGTGTTGCTGTTGGAAATACTCCTGTAAGCTACTATTTCTCTTTCACACTTGCATCTTAAATGCCTGTGGTTTTTCTTTTTGTAAATTGTGAAGTTAAGTTAGGATTTATGCTTGGAAGAAGGATTTGTTCTAGGATTTAGTTTATATACAATATTTTTTACAACACCAGCCAATACTATGATTTTTGATTGGTTGATGGTATAACTAATTTTACAGCAATGGTGTATGCCAATCCAACCATTTTTTAATATAATAATATAAGTTACTGATTCTGCAAAGACTACTACTAGTAGTACATGCATGTGTGTGATATTTCTGAGGTGAGGTTGGTTGTAATGTTGTATGTTGTACTCTGGTGTTTGTGATTTATGAGGAATAGTGATAGTCTTGAAGAGGAAGTTATTTGTTCTCACATTAGTTTCATTCCATATTTTTGATAGGGAGTGCTTACGGAGACTACTGCAGAGCTTGCAGCTTCACTGACTTTGGCAGCTGCTAGAAGGATAGTTGAGGCAGATGAATTCATGAGGGCAGGATTATATGATGGATGGCTGCCTCATCTGTATGAATATACTGTTGCATAGAATAGTCCTTTCTTGTTCTATTTAAGACTTTTGTTAAATTAAATACTTAAATACTATGGAAGCACTTTTTTGTTAGTCCCCCTACTACACTGAATTGTGAGTACCATAGTCTTCCAAAAGCTGAAATGACTGTAGTTTTGTTTATAACTGGCAGGTTTGTTGGAAACTTGCTCAAGGGACAAACAGTTGGTGTTATCGGAGCTGGTCGTATTGGATCGGCTTATGCAAGAATGATGGTATTTTTCCAATAAATCTGAGTCTTGCACTAAATGTCTATCTATTCAAATTTAGGTTCACTTTGACTTGGATTTGTTATATGTTAAATTTGTCAGTAATAAAAATTACTTGGTTTCTGGCTAGTAACTTCACACAATGGTTATAGTCCCTCAAAGTATTGCTATACCAGTTAAAGATCTAGGACAAGTTAAAATATAGTCTTCTCTTGACTCCTTTTATATTAAATTTCAGAAGAATATTTCTGTTGTAATGTATTACTTAGCTGATGATAATTTATGATGTTTGATTGTTCATATGATCATCGTATTCGAATTGGCTAGGATATTTGGCCAGCCTTGCAAATACTGTAGCATGGAATCTTGCAAGAAAGTACATTCTTTAGCTTAGTGATGTTAATGACTTTAAGTTGATGGTGTTGGTTCAATGATGTAGTCCATATAATATTTTTGCTATGGCGATGACAGAAAAATTTCTCTTTCTGTTGTATCAGGTTGAAGGGTTCAAGATGAACCTTATTTACTTCGACCTCTACCAGTCTACACGACTAGAAAAGTTTGTCACAGGCACGCTTTCCTACAAAGTCCTATTTATAAAACCCAATTGTTATGAACTAATGGTTTGCTTTTCCTCACTGCAGCTTATGGTCAATTCTTAAAAGCAAATGGTGAAACACCAGTGACTTGGAAAAGGGCAGCAACCATGGACGAGGTTCTCCAGGAGGCAGACGTAGTAAGAATTCGATGATGATAATTAAACTTAGTAACTATAACATACTGCATTTGATTATTCCAAATCACCTGGATTATCACTGGTGCTTTTGTAGATTAGTCTTCATCCTGTCTTGGATAAAACTACATATCATCTTGTCAACAAGGAAAGACTCGCCAAGATGAAGAAGGCAAGAGTTCAATAAAGAAACATTATTATTTTTTTCATTAAATCATGTTTGGCATCAAGTGATGCAAATTCCTCTAACTTAGTGATAGTACCTATTACAGGAAGCAATTCTTATAAATTGCAGTAGAGGGCCTGTTATTGATGAAGCTGCACTTGTGGAGCATTTAAGACAGAACCCAATGTTTCGAGTAGGCCTTGATGTGTTCGAGGTAATTTAACCTTGTCTGTTGTTTTTGGATAATTGGATTTGTCATTACAATCACATTTTTAAATCGCTGCATGTGTATTTTTTTATTAGGATGAGCCCTTCATGAAGCCCGGGCTTGGTGAGTTGAAGAATGCCATTGTGGTACCTCACATTGCATCTGCTTCCAAGGTAATTAAAAATAGTCTTTTCACGGTTGAATCACTTTTCAAAAGTAATCAATCTTTTCATGTACACGTGTGTGTGTGTGTGTGTGTTTGCAGTGGACCCGCGAGGGAATGGCGACACTAGCAGCTCTTAATGTGCTGGTACGTATATCATTATATATCTTGTCATCTTGGATTCATTCCTATGATCACTGTAAATTCTCAGTGTCTTCTTCAATCTTTTATTTAAAACTGAATGAGACTCCTTGTAATAAAATACAGGGGAAGATCAAAGGATACCCAGTTTGGTTTGATGCCAATAGGGTGGAACCATTCCTCAATGAGAATGCTCAACCTCCTGCTGCATGTCCAAGCATTGTTAATGCAAAAGCCATTGGTAATAACATCATCTTTCACACTTTGACTATGTTTGGTATAAATTAACAGATAGTTAGTTTATGCGGGTTTATCTGTTATAATCTATCTGCTAATATTAGACTTGGGCGAAATATTATTGTAAATACAGAACCTCTTAATTGTTAACATTAGACTAATATGTTTTCTTTCTAATTGCAGGATTGCCGGTGTCAAAGCTGTAGTATACCCATACTGTGATTATAAAATTATAAGTACCGTATCGTTCGTATCAATATATTATTGTGCTTATAGACTATTTGAAATTCTCAAATGAACCTTGACCACTTTAAAATAAAATATGAGAAAATTTTGCCATCCCTTCTAAAATGTTTGTCACTTTTATTCCAAAGTGTTGCGCAATCAGATGAAAATTGCTTAATATCAACCTGCCAGTTATCCGTGCTTTTACACGGTTTCATTGGTATCCATGCAGAGTATCCTCTGCGCGCAACTGCAGAGATTAATCCCTCGAGCCGAGTAGGTCGTAAGACCACAATGGGTTGCAAAGCTCCCCCTCAAGAGATTTAACACTACTGCATGCCCAAAACTTTGAACTCAGAATATTGGTTAAGCTGGAAGAGATCATTACCATCTCATCCAAGTGTTCTTAGGTTTCCATGCATATATTCTGAAAATCAACTGTGTTTATATATATAGAAGTATTTATTTGAGAGTACATATTAATAAATTACCTTCGTCTTAGAATGGAGGTATTATAGTTCTCTACCCTCTTACCTAGGACGTTTTCTATGGTTACTAAGGTTCAAATTCAATATCTGCTGACTAATTGAGTAAGTCCTGATGGTGATCTTCATATGCGCAACCATGCTTGACTTCAATGTTGATTTTCAAAACGTTAGGTTGTGCACAACGGTGCTCATCTCATTCTACAACTATGCTTACATCTAGAAAGCTCAAAAATGTTCCATTCAACCCCTAAAGCACCTCTTTTCATTTCTTTTCAATGTTTTCTCCTTTTATACATGAAATAGAGCAAATTAGATAATATAAGAATAAGAATAATTAATTCAATTATGCTCTCAATATGAGATAACGATGTGTGTAGATTTCCCAATTGAGTCTTAATAGCATCAAAAATTTCTACATTCTCTTTATAATTATTATTAAGAGCGTATAGAACATTTATCTTTCTTTCCTCTTGACTTTGCAGTCTGTGTATATGGTGTCTTGTAGACAATTTGATTATTTCTCTTCTGACCTGTCGATTAGAAATTAGAATGATTCTTCCACCCCAAATTGTAACTTTGCAAGTAGTGAAGTGTGGATTATTCTAGTCGTTGCTGCTTACCTGATCTGGGCTTCTTCACTTTTCTTTGGCCTAAGAATACCCTTTGCATTCTCCTTGAGGAATGAGAAATTACAAAACTAGAAAGGTTTTTAATTATTTAAACGAATCAATTAGTGTGTGTGTGTGTGTGAGCAGTGCTTGCAGAGAAAGCAATACTAGCGAGAGAGATCAATATTGAGAAGCATAATTGGACATGTTTTCAAGTACACTGTTTGGTGAACATCGGACAACACAAGAAAAAAAAATGTAAAATTTACTATAATTTTCTTTATGCGGTTTATAATGATTTTATATAACATATATTATAATATAATTAGAAAATTATGCTGAAAATAATATGAGAGAGATGATAGGGGAGAGAGAGAGGGGATAAGAGAGAGATGGAGAAGGAAAGAGAGGTCATGATATGAGAAGATATATAGAAGAGAGCGGGAGGAAGGGAGGAGAAATGAGAGATAAGAAGGAGATAGGAGAGAGGCGGAGAGGATATAGAGAGAGAGATGGAGAGAGGGTAATGATATGAGAAGATATAGAGAAGGATGAGATATGGGAGAGGGAAAGGAAGAGAGAGGATAAAGGAGAGAGAGCGATAGCATGGAGAGAGAGAAGAAAAGAGGAGAAAAATATGGAATAGAGGAGAGAGAAGATAGAGAAGAGAGATAGGAGAGAAAAAAATTATTGAGTATGAAATAAAAATAGTATTTTTGTAATTTTTGGGGTGGACAGAAAGTTGTATTGTGGGATAGAAAGTTGTACCGTGGTTTTGTGAGGGACAATAATTTGGAGTTTTGTCCAATCCCTTGCCACCACTCTTTGTCCCAAAGATACCAGTGAAACAGTTTTTTCAAATCAAACAGGATACAGTTGGAGTTGTCTAGTCCAGTCTCCTGCTTTTTAGCAAATCAAACGATATCACTTGTAATATTGAGATCAATATTGAGATCAACAATGGAAAACACAAATAATTATTGTCTAGACATTGGGAGTGCGGGCTCAAGCCCTTAACATTTTCACCTTCTGCTTCTAACCCCTAACCATTTGTACTACGCTAAAAAAATTAAAGATGGTTCTAATCTTTATTTTTATCGTGTTTGTGCGCATTATCTATTGATTTTGCCGGTGACTAAACTACTCTAAAAAAGACTCAAACTTGAAACCATAGAATGAGGTTCGAACTCAGTTACCACTTGGACCAATCCTTCTTTGTGTCCTAATCCTTTAACAAATAAGTACTTATTTCGATATCTATTTACATTACTTTTAGAGGGTTTTTAATGAGAGCATTAAAGACACTAGTAAGTATTTAATATACTCTATTAAATATTTCAAATTCCTACAATAAATACTTTATTTTCGAAAATTGCTATCCAATCATATTCGTTTTTTTCTTAAAGACGTCATTCTTTTAAATTTTTTATGTTTTTATACTTTTCTTCATTTATACATTGTACTTCGATTATTAATAGCTATATTTAATGAATTTTTAATAATTTATTGTTTAAAGTATCATAAAGTATTTTGAATACGTATAAATAGAGTATCAAGTAAGTAAAGGGTAGTATACTTTCAATCTCTATAGGGGGAAGATGGCTTCGTCGTCGTCATTGAAGAAGGTGGAGGTGATGTGTTCTGCGGGCGAAGTATTGGAAATCGATGATGTTTTGGTGAATGAATCTCAAACTCTAAAGCGTCTTATAGAAGAAAAGCGAAACAAGGGTCAGAATGAGATTAGTTTGCCAGACATATCTCGAAAAACCCTATCCAAGATTGACGAGTATGTGAAGAAGGATGTTGATGTGAGGATGTCTGCCAAGCGCCTTGGGAAAAGTCTCTATGACTGGGATGCAGAGTTCAATAAGGTTGACCTGTGGACGATCTGTGACCTGCTTTTGGTTAGTTTGATCTTATCTCTTTTCTCCTTTGTTGCATCACTATTATTTCACTGTCGCATACCCACATTAAATATTGGTTTTTTTTCAAAAATCTAAAATGTGGATCTGTTAATTTTTCAAAATATATAAAAAAAAATATATATATTTTTTATATAAACATGATTCATTTGAATGAAAGATAAAAAAACCATATAAAAACAATATTACAAATCCCTAAGAACTAAATTGAATAGGAGAATAAAATAGGTATTAAATTATTCATAACTTTCTATATTCCAAATAAAATATAATAAGAAATGTATGAAAAAATTAGGAAAACGATATTAAAATAGCCAAAAATTGGGAACTGGATAATAGAAAATAGAGAAAAATTCAGTGTTTTAAAACTTTGATCGGTCATCGACTCGGTCAAGCTATTGAATCACTAGTCAGATCGATGAGTCATTAGTTGAACTGTATGTACCAGTCTTTTTTTAATCAAATAGGCTTCATGCCTTTATTAAAAATAAAAAAGAGAAAAAGAAAAACGGCAAAAAAGAGCTCAAGGGGGACAAGACTAATACTCTTGGCAAAAGAGAAGATAAAATCAATATATGGAGCCCCTAAATGAGCCCCCTAAAACACTCCATCCTAGATACTAAAATAAAAGTGCTAACTTACAATAGTTAGATAAAGGAGACAGAGACAGAAGATGTCCTTAAATGGGAATTATAGCCAACAATTCTCTGGCCAAATTCTGTTTTTCCGAAAATTCAAAAACTAGCTTACAATAGTCGGTTCAAAAAGAGGTAGAGACAAAGTTTTTCTTGGAACAGGTCCTATAGCCTACAACTTTCTAGACTAATTTCTTTTGTTGTCGAATTTTTTTCTTTTGGGTCTTGGACACCACCGGTTCAGGCTTATCATACTGCATATTTTCTCACTGGGTCATAGGATCATCAGCGTCATCTAACACATCACTCCAAAGCTGCGTGAAATTATCATATCAAATGCAACCCCTAGATTAGAAGTAGCAACGAAGTTTGATACATTTAGCGAATCTAGCCTAATAGTGGGAGACTGATTGGAGGATGAGTCAATAGAATCACTACCACTCCGGCTAGCTACAGAGGTGGAAAAGATTTGAACAGTCTTGTTTTGAGATGCTGCCAATGTGCTAGGGGTAGTCAACTTCTGGATCAAGTTCAAAGATGTTTCATGCGTGTGCAGCAAGTGACATTTGCTTACTGTCATCCGAAGCAACAGAGTCATGGACATCTAATTATTTGTTAGATTGCATGACCTCTTCTCTAATCCCATTAGGAGTAGATTCTCCTTGCATGTACCAGTCTCTTTAAAATTTATATATAATTATTAATAGAAGATATATACATTATATTTGTTATAAGAATGTAAATCGCAAAGCTGGTGCAATGATGTCATCACCTGTTTTGATGCATAAACGATCTAACAACACGGCCGAATCGCCTAGGGCTTTGAGTTCACTTTCTGTTTGAACAAGTCGGTTCAGCCCGAGTCTTACAACACTTGGAAAATCCATAAGAAAACATATAAAATATCAACACTATTAAAAAAAAAAAAGAGAAAAACTTATTTTATGTTTTCTATTAAATGATAACATTTTTTTTTTCATGGTATATGCTTCTATCATGTACCCAAAATGAGTATCTAATCTTTTGGAACATTTTTTGTTCACTGTATTTCACCTAGTTAGTTGTTGAATGTGTCTCACATATTTTGAAAGCCATAATATTTTTTAGATTGACTTGTCTTGTTTTTTAGGCAGCAAAAGATCTGAAGCTTGAGAGCCTTCTGGATTTGTTAACAGATCATGTGGCAGGAATGATCAGGGGAAAGACCGTAGAATGATTTTACTCCTGAGGAAGAAGAGGAGAATGAGAGGAGAGACAAGTGGTTTTCTCAGTTCTTTTCTTAATTAATTATGATGGGTTTTGTAATAATAAGAGGACAAACATTGTTTCTCCAAATTTAAACTTGACAGTTTGTTGTTTTTAATTATCTAAACTACATGCATGGGATTGATTATATTTGCTTAATTTTTGTTGATTGTTTGTTTGATCATGGTTGCACGCAAGGTTGTTAAACTCGTAACACGACTAACATTGTTTTCCTTTGATTAATCATTTTCTTTGGTCATTCAAGAGATTTAAGTCTAGAGAAAACATAAATTTCAAAGAAATTAAGGCTAAATTTAAAACTATAACTAGTGTTTATTCATTAACAGTTATTAGCGTCGTTTAGCTTATAGATGTAGTAGGGGCTGTTTGGAACAGCTTATTTACAGCTTATGTGAGCTTTATCTTATGGAATAAGCTCTTATATCATAACAGCTTATTATGGTGGTCCATAAGCTGTATTTTCATAAGCCGATATTAGAAGCTTTTGGCAATGAGCCCTTCGATTCCGATTCCACGCTACTCCTACTTTCCGCACCGTTGCTTTTTTTATTTATTACTTTTTTATTTTTTATATTTTGCCGACTCTCGTTCAGTCTTGTCAACAATTGGTCATTTTCTTGCTTCATTTTTTACTTTTTAATAGCATAAAATAGACATTTTTTTTACGGCTAAATGTCTTTTGGTCCTTTTTCATTGATATAAGTTTCATTTCGGCTCTTTCTCATTTTTTGGTCCGTTTTGATTCCTCATATTTTATTTTCGTTTTATTTTGGTCTTTGCCGTTACTTTCTGTTAATAGACGTTACGCTCGCAGTTAACTGCTGACATGACATCTTAAGTGTCACTGCAGAATTGGAATTCTTTAAATGATGTGGCATTTAAGTGACTGAAATGAAACTTTTTGGTCCTCGTGATTTTTTTAAGTTTCATTTTGGTCCCTTATATGCCATATCATTTAAATAATTCCAAGTCAACAGTGACACTTAATGCGCAATGTTAGCAATTAACCGTTAGTCTGACGTCTGTTAACAGAAACTAACGGCAGGGACCAAAATGAAAAAAGAGAGACCAAAATAGACCAAAAAAAGATAAAGGATCAAAATAAAACTTAGAACAAAGATAAAAAAGTAAAAGTGACATTTAGCCTTTTTACCGATAAAATAGACACTTTCTAAATGGCCACGGTGAGATCAATTTTGGTATTTTTAACAAATTTGATTGGTTTGTTACTTTCTATATAAAAGCATAATATGCAGAATCACAAAAATATAATTAAAAATAACCTGAATATATTTATTAAATAAATAAATTATACAACTCATAATTAGTCTAGTGATGTATGTGTGCAATTGGGTGCAAAATTAGGATCTTAATGCAAAATTACACTCCCTCCGTCCCATAATTAATATGTAAATTTTGTATATAGAAAGTTAGTACTATTAATAAAGATATATTTTAAAAAATATTAGTAAATGTATCTAGAAAGATATAAATGGCTTTATATTTTGGGACAAGTAAAAGTGAAAAATGAGCCTTATATTTTAAGACGGAGGGAGGAATTTCAGGGGGTTCAAAATAATCTTATAAAGGGGATAAATAAAAAAAATTATATAGAAGATAAATATATATTTCAGGGGTTCAAGTTAACCCACTCACTTACAACTGGATCCATCACTGCATAAGTTGGTAAATTTATGTACTATTTTTTTAATATTATAATTGTCGTTTCTTTTTTTGGTAAATATACATATTTGTCATTTTAATTTTAATTTTTGAATATTTATTTTTGGAGTATCATAAAGTATTTTGATTATGTATAAATAGAGTATATCAAGTAAATAAAGGATAGTATGCTTTCACCATTATAGCGGTAAGATAGCTTCATCGTCATTGAAGAAGGTGAATGTAACGTGTTCTGAAGGTGAAGTCATACAAATAACCTGAGTATATTAAAATAAATAAATTATACAACTCATAATTAGTCTAGTGATGTGCTTGTGTGAGATATTTGTGTGCAATTGGGTGCAAAATTAGGATATTAATGCAAAATTACACTCCCTCCGTCCCATAATTAATATGTAAA
This sequence comes from Oxytropis ochrocephala, assembly GCA_020916435.1. NCBI lineage: Eukaryota > Viridiplantae > Streptophyta > Magnoliopsida > Fabales > Fabaceae > Oxytropis > Oxytropis ochrocephala. Next base: position 2,077,456 of record CM037090.1, on the reverse strand, counting down.
TTTTGTATGTAGAAAGTTAGTACTAATAATAAGGATATATTTTAAAAAATATTAGTAAATGTATCTAGAAAGATATAAAGGGCCTTATATTTTGGGACAAGTAAAATTGAAAAATGGGTCTTATATTTTGAGACGGAGGGAGTAATTTCAGGGGGTTCAAAATATTCTTATATAGGGGATAAATAGAAAAAAATTTATATAGCAGATAAATATATATTTTAGGGGTTCAAGTGAACCCACTCACTTACAACTGGATCCACCACTGCATAAGTTGGTAAATTTATGTACTATTTTTTTAATATTATAATTGTCGTTTCTTTTTTTTTGGTAAATATATATTTGTCGTTTTAACATTTGAATATTTATTGTTTGGAGTATCATAAAGTATTTTGATTGCGTATAAATAGAGTATATCAACTAAATAAAGGATAATATGCTTTCAGTCTCTATAGCAGGTAAGATGGCTTCAGCGTCATTGAAGAAGGTGAAGGTGACTTGTTCTGAAGGCGAAGTCATAGAAATCGATGAGGCTTTAGTGAATGAATCTCCGACCCTAAAGCGCTTTATAGAAGAAAAGCGAAACAAGGGTCAGAATGAGATTAATTTGCCAGACATATCTTGGGAAACCCTATCCAAGATCGACGAGTATGTGAAGAAGCATGTTGATGCTAACATGTCTGCCAAGAGCCGTGAGAAAAGTCTCGATGATTGGGATGCGGAGTTCATTAAGGTTGACCCAACTACGATCTTTGACCTACTCAGGGTTAGTTTCATCTCTTCTCTCCTTTCTTGCAACACTATTATTTCTGGGTCGCATACTCGTATTATTCATATCAATATTAGGTTTTTCAAAAATCTAAAGTATGGATCTCATTGTGTTGAACACCAAATATGTGTTCAATTTGACCTAAAAAATCAATCAAGAAAATCGCAGTAACTAGCTTCTTTAAATGATATTGATGAATTGAATTCTAAGATTGAATATGAAGCAGAATCTTGTTTGCAGAATTATATGAAATGTAGAAAAAAAAACCTAGAGTAAATGCATGCAAGAATAATGGAAGAGAGAAAAACTAGAGAAATTGGTAACCCAGTTCAGAGATTACTCATACTTTGGGGGATTGAATTCGAGCAATGAAATCCACCATGAATCAATGATTATAGCTTGTATGATCTTCTCAAGAACCAGAACTTCTATAACCTAGTTTCCTAAGAACCCCACTCTCAATCCTTTTCCCTTAACTCAATGTTTTCTCTCAGTACATGCTATTTTCTTTTGTTTACAATGAATTATTAGATTAGATACAATGCAAAAGTTGTATATAAAGACCCTAACCCCAAAAACAGAATTGGTTACAAGGTAAAAATAGAAATTACATAACTAACTTTGATGAGTAGCTGTAAAGAGCTGAGAGATACTTGTTTCAATTTAGGGCCGAGGCAAGATAAGATGAGCCCAAACAAATAAGGCCAATAACTATTTGTACCAATCATGAAATCTCTAACTTGGTACAAATTTTTCTTCATAGTGAAATCATTATTGAATGCTTGAATCCAAATTCAAAAGACCACTTTAATTGATGTCAATTCATCCTCTTAAGTCCCTTTCAAATACCTCAATACCCATTTTACTGTTTGTCAATGCTCCTTGTCCAAATTACCCAAAAAAATTGCTAATTACACTCATAACATTTGAGATATAAGGTCTGGTCATCGACTCAATCAAGCTATTGGGTCACTGGTCAGATCGGTGGGTCACTAGTTGAACTGTGCATGAACTGGTGGTCTCTTTAAAATTTATAATTATTAGTAGAAGATATATACATTATATTTGTTATAAGAATGTAAATCACATAACTTGTGCAATGATGTCATCACCAGTCTAGATACATAAACGATCTAACAACAGGGTTGAGCCGACTAGGGGTTCGAGTCTAGTTTCTTATTGTGGGTCTTAACTTCTGTTTGTCACATCATGCATCTTAATTTACAGTCCAATAAGGATTGCAGGGAATTGAATTTGTGAGTTCGGTGTAGTAAATTCGAAAATTACTATTACATATGCACCACTTTTAGATTCTCCTTGTGTATTGTTTCCCCAAGAATTTTACTCATTTTGTGTTAGGAAAATCTTGTTGAATGTAATTCACTTTATTTCACCTAGTTGTTAAATATGTCTCATTATATTACATGTAAGATATTCTTTTACTTTGCAAATTGTCTTGATACATTTTTGTGGATCGGCTTGTCTGGTTTTTTAGGCAGCACATTATCTCAAGCTTGAGAATCTTATGAATTTGGGATGTAAGTATGTGGCTGGAATAATCAGAGAAAATTCCGTAGAAGAGATACGTCGGATTTTCAACATTGAGAATGATTTTACTCCTGAGGAAGAAGATGAAAATCGGAGGAAATTGATGTTGTTTTCTCATTTCTTTTCTTAGTTTTGAACAATTTGTGCTCCAATGCATGCAGATACTACTAATGATATGCTTTGTAATAATGAGAGGACAAATATCGATTGGGCAAATTTAAACTTGTCATAATAAGATCCTTTAAACTTCTTTTGATATCATAATAAATAAAATGCATCGGATTATATTTACTAAATTTTTTTTGGTTGTCTGATTGCATTTCTCAATCTTCCACATTGATGTCTTTTTACATTGATTTGCTTATGGAACAACGTTATGCATTGGTTTGTTGTGTCTTGGGATTGGACAAAACCCCAAATTCACGTCCTGACAAAACTAGTACAACTCTTTATCCCACAATACAACTTTCTACCCATCCTAAAAATTTAAAAATACTATTTTTGTTTTATACTCAAATTATTTTCTTTCCTATCTCTCTTTCAACTTTCTGCCCACCCTAAAAATTTAAAAATACTATTTTTGTTTTATACTCAATTTTTTTCTCTCCTATCTCTCTTTTTCTATCTTGCCGGTGTCAAAGCTGTAGTATGCCATACTGTGATTATAAAATTATAAGTACTGTATCGTTCTTAATCCTTGTTGCTAACCTGGTTTGGGTTTCTTCACTTTTTTTGCCCTAAGAATACCCTTTGGAGTCTCATTGACGAATGAGAAATTACAAAACTAGAAGGATTTTTAATTATTTAAACGAATCAATTAGAGTGTGTGTGAGCACAATGCTAGCAAAGAAAAGTGAGAGAGAGAGATCAATATCGAGAAGCTTAGGGTCATAATATCACTTGTAATTTTGAGATCAATATTGAGATCAACATTGGTAAAACACAAATAATTATTGTCTAGACACTGCGAGTGTGGGCTCAAACCCGCAACATTCCACCTCCTGCTTCTAACCCTTACCATTTGCTAGTCTAAAAAAATGAAAGATGGATCTAGTCATCTATTTTTTTCTTTTCGTGTTTGTGTGCAGTATCTATTGACTTTGTAGGTGACTAAACTATGTCAGAGAAGACTCAAACTCGAGGCCCTAGAATGAGATTTGAACTCAGTTACCGCTCGGACCAACCATTCGTTGTGTCCTAATCCTTTAACTAGTAAGTAATTATTTCGATATGTATTTACGCTAATTTTAAAGGGTTTTAATGAGAACATTAAAGACACTGTTGAGTATTTAATATAGTCTATTAAATATTTCAAATTCCAATAAAAAATACTTTATTTTTCATTTCTAACCTCTATTTCCCCTTTTTTCCAAAATTGCTATCCAATCACATTCGATTTTTTTCTTAATGACGTCATTCTTATAATTTTTTTTTATATTTTTATACCTTTCTTCATTATACATTGTACTTCGATCATTAAGAGCTATATTCAATGAATATTGAATAATTATTTTTGAAGTATCATAAAGCATTTTGAATGCGTATAAATAGAGTATCAAGCATTATACATATCTCGGAAAACCCTATTCAAGATCTGCGAGTATGGCTTCATCGTCATCGAAGAAGGTGAAGGCGATGTGTTCTGAAGGCAAACTACTAGAAATCGATGAGGCTTTGGTGAATGAATCTGAGACTCTAAAGCGCATTATAGAAGAAAAGCGAAACAAGGGTCGAAATGAGATTAGTTTGCCATACATATCTCGGAAAACCCTAATCAAGATCAGTGAGTATGTGAAGATGTATGTTGATGCTAGGATGTCTGCAGAGCACCCCGAGAAAAGTCTCTACGACTGGGACGCAGAGTTCAAGAAGGTTGACTTGGACACGATCTGTGACCTATTCATGGTTAGTCTCATCTCATCCCATCTCATCTCATCTCATCTCATCTCTTTTCTCCTTTCTTGCATCAATACTATACCCTGATAGGCCCTTGGTATGGCTAGGTGATATCATACCCAAATTGAGTATCTAATCTTTCGAAGTCATAAACTTCTGTTTTTCATGTCATACATCTTAATTTACAGTTAAATAGGGATCGCAGTGAACTGGATTTGTGAGTTCTGTATAATAAATTCAAAAATTATTGCATATGCACCACTTTTAGATTCTCCTTGTGTATTGTTTCCCCAAGAATCTTATTCAATTTGTGTTAGGAATATCTTGTTGAATGTAACTCTCTTTATTTAACCTAGTTGTTGAATATGTCTCACTATATTATATATGATGTGAGATATGTTTTTGAAAACCATAACGGACATGTTTTGATACCTTTTTTGTTCGATTGACTTGTCTTGTTTTTTAGGCAGCAGAAGATCTAGAGATTGGGAACCTTGTCAATTTGTTAGCTGAGTATGTGGCAGGAATAATTAGGGGAAAGACCCCAGATGAGATATGTCAGATTTTCAACATCGAGAATGATGGGTTTCTCGATGATTTTCCTAGTTCACTATTCAATGGCAATGCGAATAATTAATTATGAATTATGATGGGTTTTGTAATAATTAGAGGACAAACATTGTTTGTCCAAATTTAAACTTGCTAGTTTGTTGTTTTTACTCTAAACTCCTATTACTATTAGTATCGTGATAAAATACATGCATGGGATTAATTATATTTGCTTAATTTTTGTACAGTTAATACATTGAGAAATATTAACTAAGTGACTCTGTCTATCACTCCCCTCACAAGCTCAGCAGTTCTTAGAACTCTGAGTTTGTCTCGGAAAAGACAGAACATGTTTCTGCTGAGAGGTTTGGTAAGGATGCTTGCAATCTAAGCTTGACTAGGAACATAAGCAACAGTTAATGACTCGTTGAGAACCTTTTCTCTGACAAAGAAAATGTCCAGCTTCATATGTTTGGTTTTGTTGTGAAGAACTGGATTGTGGCTCAATGCTACATTACTTTGATTATCACAATAGATAACAGGGGCAGGAATAGTGACTTGAAGCTCTTGTAAGAGGGACTGGACCCATAGGACCTCGAAAGCAGCAAGAGCAAATATGTGGTATTCAGCCTCTGCACTTGACTTGGCAACTAAAGTTTGTTTTTTAGACCAACATGAAATGAGATTAGGGCCAAGAAATATGCAGGCCCCAGATCCAGTGAAAAGGCAGAATTAAGTTTGTTAATCACTAAACTCTAAACTCCTTTTGATATCATAATAAAATGCATTGGATTATATTTTCTTAATTTTTGTTGGTTGTCTAATTGTGACTGTGATTGTAATATAATGTGCATTTGTCAATCTTCCACATTGATGTCTTTTTACATTGATTTGCTTATTGAACAACATTATGCATTGGTTTTTTTTATCAGTAAGAAAACAAAAAGACAACAAACAACTTAATTAGGGTCTTAATCTAGCAATTTTGATAGCATCTACAAGCAGAAATGTAGAAATGACCTAAGGACAATTATACCACAAATGAACTCCATACTCCATTGATGAGCCTTGTTTTGTCAACCAATCTGCACAAGAATTCCCCTCTCGAAGGGAATGTTGAAAGCTGAGCTGCCAACCACGTTCCTTAAAGGGGCGGATATGATAAATAATCAAGGAACGGATATGATAGACATTGAAGTGTCATGGTCATTTCGTACCCTTTATCACTGTTTGGTGGGCATCTAGTTCCGTTCATCACTATTTTTGGTTTGTTTTCTTTGTGTTTATGTAGTTTTCTCTGTCGCAAAATGTTTAGCATCAACTGACGATAATCTTGAGTTAATACCCTATTTAGTCCTTGATATTTCACAAAAGTTCAATTTAGTCATTGATATTTATAATATATCAATTTAGTCTGACTTTTATAAAAGTGTTTCAATTTAGTCATTTTTTGCAAAATACAAGGACTAAATCGATATAACATAGAGACTAAATTGAAATGATTTTCCAAAAATCAAGGACTAAATTGAAATATTTTAAATGTAACGGACAGAATTGAATTTCGTGAAATGTCAAGGACTAACTAAAGTATTAACTCAGTCTTTTTGGCATGTGAAATTTGTACGCAGACGATCATCTTTATGACAACTTCTGAATACAAATTAAATCTCCAATCCGATGCATATGATCCCAATCGCAAATTGAAAAGAAAAGACCAATACTATTTTCCCTCGAACTCAACTACTACAAACCTATATATAATGACTGAAACGATTGCTACTCAAAAGAACCAATATCATTTGAAGCAAGCATTAGCATTTTTAGTTATTGAACTTACAAATGACTCCACAATGCAATATATATGAGCATTGCAAAATATTCAGCTATAATATTACATCTTATAAAAAAAGACTCCAAAAGATGCAATCCAGCATTTAGAACTGATTAGTATCAGAAAAAGAAGACAAAACAACACACCAGTGTATCAGCATGTGGCTCAGTCCGGCAATGCAGTTCCTCGCTCAAGATTATTTTTAATCTCCAGTGTGTATTTGCCAAAGGCTCGTTCAATCTTCTTGTTGAAATGCTCATTGCGGTCATTGATAGAATCAATATCTTTCTCTTCACGGTATGTTCTTCTCCTGCTAAATGCCTTGCGTTTCTCATCCCTATCCTTTAGCTCTTGTACCATCCTGTCAATCTTCTCCTCTGAGATTTTTGGTGCCTATAATGAAAGAAAAGACCAATCGTCACAAAATGTTCAATGCTGTGGATAGAAAGAGATGATTAATGCTTTGGTAGTATACCTTTCCATACTGAAGACTTGAAGCTTCACGATAGAATTCCGGATCAGCTTCTCTCATTCTATTGTACTCCTCTACATCAACCTCGATATTCCTGGTTCGCTTTTTGTAAGCATTGTATAACGATTTCTGATTAAAAACTGACAAAAACAAAATTTATCGTTAGTTCCATACGAACTACTCCACACAGTCAAATACATAATAAGTAAAAGGAAGGCACTTATCATATGATAACAATCTCCTAGATTTCAAAGCACAAAAAGAATTTCGGTAATAATATCTATGAGTAGAATATAGTGAAAAAGAAGTCTAGGAAAATATTACGGGGTTTTTCTGCCTATAAGCACTTCTTTAGTACTTTATCAATATTTTAGCATACATTGATGCAAAATTGCAAACGCCTATAGTTAATCTAATAATTTCTCATAAAAAGAAGATATCATATTCTTCGGTAATAAGTTATGTTACTGTTGGATTCATTTCATCCACTCCACCTAAGGGAAAAAGGTTGTTGTTGTGAAAGCTTTCAAACTCCACAGGAATCTGAAAATCTTGATATTTATTTTATATCTATAAATTTACACATATACAAGACACTAACTACTCATGGCAGCCACTGCCAGACAGGTAACTGTGCTGATTGTGCAAGAACATTTCATGGACAAATATAAAAAAAATACCATCCCAGCCGAATGGAGCAGGATCTTTCTCCCATTTCTTGTATTTCTGTTCAGCCGCCTCTTGTGTGTCAAGCATATATGCTTTTGTCATCTCCAATCCATTTGCATCGAGAAGTTTTCCAATCTTTTTCTTCCTATCCTCAAGCCACTTCTGCTTAGAAACACCCCTTGACTCAGTTGGAGATTCCATCCTCTTTTTCAGCAGCTATTTCAATTTGATTACGCTTTTTTGCTTCTTGCTGCCAAGGAAACAAATCAAGGACCTTAAGATTTCTTCAAATAAATAAACAAATTAACTAAAGTTATAAACATGATATATATTTTCATCCCTTACCATCTTGGCTCTCAACTCCATCCACTTTTTCTGTCTCGTGGAGAGTTTAGGGAAGGCTCCATCGATGTTCTCTACAGCAGGCTGATCAGGGTCACTATCAGAATCTTCTTCAGGTTTGGGTCCGTCATCGTGTGTTCCCTCATCGGGATATGATTCATCTGCGATGGCTTGCTCACGGCTACTTCCACCACTTGCTTGTGCAACTTCTGATAGACGCAAAAATACATAAAACACATAAACGTTAGTTCTAATTCTAATCACAACTAAACAAATCAATTCAATAACCCAATCACTTGAGAAAACTAAAAAACTAACCAGATTCCTGTTGCTGCATCCGAATTATGGCTTCAGCTATTACTCTAAAGCAGTAATCACTACATTCATGATAAGGATTGCTGGCATTCCGGCAATCCGGATGCACTGCTCGTTCCTCAGACATGTTGAACAACAATCGGGACGAACTGCATAGCAAATTTGATATTAGATTTTACGCAAACGCAACAAAATTCTCGGTAACCAGAAAGAAAAAGAATCAAAACCCTAATTTATCAAGCTTTGGTGGACATCACTTCATTTCATTTTAATTTTCGGAAAATTGAAAGAAACAAGACCTAGGAAACTTGGAATTGAAAGAACAAAGATTAAAGCTGAAATAAAAGTGTTTTAGGGTAGGGAAAGATTGACAGAGGAGAGAAACGAAGCTAAAAAGCGTAATTAGATGATTTAGGTTAGAAAAGAGAAAAGGGGGGGAAATAGGAACCTGCAGTAGCTTAAGCTGCAAACCGCACCGGAATCGCGTTGGAAGCGTAGTATTGCAGCCGCTACACCAAAGTTTCTCCGGCCAAAACTGTTCGTATTCTAGATAGCTTTTGCGCAGCAGATAATAAAGACAGAAGCGATGAGATACGAATAAAAAAAAGTGAAATAGAAGGAAGGGGAGAACCTTTTTTTCTTTGGACAATGAAAGATTGAGAGCTTTTTTTTTGGTTTTTTTTTTTACCCCACCCAATCCCCCCCATATACCCCCATCTAAACGGAAAACCCCAAAACGCCCTTCTGAAAATGTAATTTTTTATAAAAAAATTTGGTCAATCGTATATACACTTGGGGGGTGTATATACGACCCTATTTGTTGCCCATCGTATATACACCCCCAAGACGTATATACGATTGGCACACCCCCACCATAATCGTATATACGCCTTGGGAGGTGTATATACGATGGACAAATAAGTCGTATACATATCCCCCGGTGTATATATACGATCCCTATAATAATTTTTAATTTTAAGTCAAATAAAAATTAATTAAGTCCTCGAAATAAGTTGTGTGTGTAGTTCGTTAAAACGTGGCGATGTTATACGTCGAACGAATAATTTAGGCTAAAAAAATCGGTTTTAGGCAACATACTACGATCGTAATGAAACCACGACCATTAAATCCAAAAAAAATAAGAATCAAGATTCCTTAAAAGGAACTTCTTACGGACTACTACCAAAAATCCCAAATTCCATTGTTTACTATTTTTACGATTTTTTTAATTTTTCATAGTCTCCAAAAATCTAAAAAAATTTGTATAGCCTTATTTTGGTTTTGTTAGATTTTTAGTGGTGTTTTTATAATTTTTAGAGTAGTTTTGACTATTTAACGAATTTTTAGTAGCCTTTTAGTAATAAAAATTAAAACAAATCGTATATATGTCATTTTGGACATATATACGATGCCTACTGCTAACACAAACACATCGTATGTATGTCCTTCAGACGTATATACGATTGCATCTTACACGGCTAATTGTATATACGTCTTGAGGACATATATACGATGGGTTAAATTTGACCATCGTATATATGTCCAAAATAATATATATACGATTGGCATTTTTAAAAAAATAGATTGCAGAAAGCGTTTTGGGGTTTCACTTTTGGGTGGGGGTATATGGGGAAGGGGTGGGGGTATGGAAAAAACATCCCTTTTTTTTTTTTTTGGGTCAAGGAGAGAACCTTGAGAGCTGGGTGGGTTTCCTTGTAACGGGCTTGGCCTAATACCACTTTTTTTTGGGTTTTACTTTCCCCACTACCCCTCCTACTCAAACACACCCGTTAACAAATTTTATTCTCAAAATAACCTCGCGTGGAACGCTTGGGAGGACATGTTTAATGACAGTTCGAACTCCCTTGTTCGAACACGTTCGAACACCTGCATACGAACGCAATAAAATTGGTGAAAGTGGTGTGAGAGTCCATTAGTGTTGCCTCGATTAACATCATACGAACATAATAAAATAGGGTGTTCGAACAAGTTATCCGTACAAGTTCAAGTGACTACATTCGAACAAGTAAAATTACGCACAATAGGGTGTGTGTGCCAATATTTAACACACTCGAACGACTTTGTTCGAACGTGTTTGAAGGCTCGTGTTCGAACACGTGAAATTTCTTAAAAAAAAGACGCTTTGGCTGGCTTTTTGGCCTTTTCCCACCCTTATGGGTTGTGTTTTGAGTAGGAGGGGACCGGGAAAAGCAAAATCCTTTTTCATCCTTTTTCCAACCTCTCCTACTCATCACACACCCCAAATCTCAAAAATTCCAACGTGGAACGCTCTCAAACCTCCCTACGCAGTGCTTTTTTTTGACGAGTACGGTAGGAACGTATCGAATAGGTACGGTAGGAAGGCCGAACGAGTACTGCAACACTCAGTAGAGCATTCATTTGTTTTGCTTTGGTTCGGCAAACAAAGACCGAAGAAGAGGTCTCAAACCTCCCTACGCAGTGCTTTTTTGACGAGTACGGTAGGGACGTATCGAATAGGTAATTATAGGAAGATGATTAAAAATTGAAAGATAATAATGAGAAAGAGTGAAATTAAGAGAGATAGTCGGATAGAGAGGATAAAGATAGATGTAGAGAAATTATGAAGAAGAGGATTCAAGTCCAAAATAAGCAGAGCCTTGTGGCTTGTTAATGAAATGAGAAATAGGAAAGGTTTTAGTAAAAAAACATGTATTGATAATTACAAAGTAGATTAAACAAAGTATAGTTATGCAAATAAACGAAAATTTTCTATAATAAACGCAAGACCTTTAACCCAGTATTGTTGGGATAAATAGCCATAAATAAAAAAATTGAGTTTATTCAGTTGCATGCATGACTATGTATTACCAAGCTAGAAAATATAGATCCCATGCATTTATTATTCAGTTGCATATTCTACTTGCTAAAACATTTGCCACAATACTAATACCATTTATTTACCTAAGCAATTACATTAAAGTAGTTCATCTAGCAAGGATCTGCTATCCAAATTATCAACCTTGGACTTAATAGATAACATGTTCTTTTCCAAATCAGAAGACTTCAGCTCAAGGTCCTCCAATCGCTCTCTAATCCCTTCAATTCTTGTTTTAACATCAATTATCTCTTGTTCTTTGTGAGCCAAAGTTTTCTCTTCTGATTCTAGCTCTTTCCTCAGTGACTCCATTTCGCGATCAGAATTAGCCTTTGCTACCTCAACAGCGTGGTGGTCATTGATGAGTTCAATGTTTTCAGCAATTTCATTGACTATGCTACGCAACCACGCCACGCGAAGTTGAGAAGATTCTACATCATTAAGAATAGCCAACAATTCCTTGACTTTTGACTTTGTTAATTGCATTACTGATGTAGATTGTAACTCTTGAACCACAAAGCAGACACATTCTATGTAATATGACCTCATGACCACTGATTCCAAGTGACAGCTTTCTCCAATATCACCATACTTGTCAAAGATGGATTTCAGGATTGGAGCAAAGCTTTCTTTCACATGGTATCTTCCAACTGGAACACGAGACTCAGAAACCACTGACTCGGTCTCCTCTCCATCGCTTTCGTCAGTATCATTAAGAACACCAGAATAAGAAAAATGCTTGGACTCAGCAGCTGATGCAGTGAGACCTTCACCAGTGTCATCAACATAGGAGATTGGAACAACTTTGGTTGAACCGTTTTTGTCCCCGGCTTGCTTTGTTGGTATTGGGCCACTTAGTTGCTCAGATTGAACTTTGTTATTGACAGGCTGTGAAAGAAAGAAGGAAAAGAGACAGGTCAACAAGTCAACAATATGCTATATATTATGCTTGTTGAATGTGATTGTATTAGGGCTAAAGAAACAAGGCCAAGAGACAGGTCAACTAGTCAACTAGTCAAGTCAACAATAAGCTATCTATTATGCTTGTTGGATTTGATTTTGAGGCCAAAATTTGAAGAAATTTCTGAAGAGGATGTGAGCAATTACCATGACAGCATCTGCGGCATGTATTTCTCCAGAAGCTGGTACGACTAGCTCATTGCGTTTTGGCTCCGATTTTTTCTTGTCATAATAATTTGACATTGGCGATGCAGCATCGGTGAGATAAATAGACCCAATTTTTGAGGCTGGAATATTGTCAAGAACAGGAAGTTCAGGCTTGGAACCTAGCCTCCTTTTCCTGACAGAGTTTACCTGAATGGCACCTGCAATTTTTGAAGATTGTATTCAGAAACATACATTGCAACTTATTTTTGGTATATCAATGATCCGTTTATCATCTAAAAATAATTTCTGAACTAGTCAAACAAAATAGCAGACAAACCCTGCTATCAAGTTCATTAAAATATTCGAAGTTTATGCTTCAAGGAACCCTTAATTATTTATGAATGAACATTGACTATGACCCAATTTGGAATAGCTTCTAGCTTAATTCAAGATAAACATTTGATTCTTAACTTACAAAAGAGCCTTTGTAAGTACTTAATGAAGAAGACAGACAGTATATATAATAATTGAAACCCCCCACATGTAAAGAAATTCACAAAAGCGATGAAACTCCCACATGTATATATAACAGTTTTTTTATATAACAGAAAAACTGTTATATATACAAAAACATCACAGGTAAATAAATTCACAAAATCAGAAAAACTCCCCACAGGTAAAGAAATTCACTAGAAGATGACACACAATATAACAATTGAACAGATGAAATTGAGAAATTTGTCAGTGAAGGGAAAACCTGAATCAGCTTTTGACATGGTTTTGTGGCAATTTTCATTACACTCATGGTAAGGATTAGAAGCTTTAGGACAACCAGATTGAGCGCGTTTTTCTTGATTCATCTTTTTGCCAATCTCATCAGCTGTAACACTTCTGCGATAATCTATGGTACAAAAAAGAAAACAGATCATCTTACAAGTGTTCACAGATTTACAGTTTAGGCAGTTCTTTAATATATCAGCTAGGAGATAATCACAAATCTTAAAAATCATCAGCAAATTCAAACAAAGCTCTCACAGTATATAAACAAATCAAAATCAAAAACAGTGAAAACATTCCCAAATCAATATTTATCAAAATACATTGAGAAAGGGAAAAACAGAATCAAACAGCATAGCAACAAATAGTTACAATAAACAGCACTATATAGAAGTGAATTTCTTGTACGCATAAAAACAGGATTCCCTAAACCCATACATGATACAACAAAATTATAGACGGATTAGTCACTACCGCTAGAAACTCACACACAACTCTGTGAGGTCTCAGATTCGAACTCGGGACATAATATCGAGCCTAACAATTTCGACATTTGCCAGTTGAGCTAGGCCTTACAGATTATTACGCATATATATATATATAAAAGAGTAAATAGAATAGAAATAAGGAGTACCTTTTTTGTTTTTAGGTGGCTTGGAGTTGTTGGATTCCTTGAGTTTTTGAAGGCAAGCTTCAGTGCATTCATGGTAGGGATTAGAAGCATATAAACAATTAGGCATAACTCTTAAATTCTGAGCCATCTCTTTCACAGTATCTTCAGTTGCCTCACCTTTGGTACTAATCAACCTAAAGGTAACTGTTGCATCAAATAAACAAAAAAAAAATCAAATTAATAGTAATATATCATATATATGATAATATGAAGATTCTTGAAAGAAGCAACATGAGAACGCGTAAATATATTAATATGAATAGAAATTTAAGCGAGAGAAATAATGAATCAAGTTTAAGTGTGAAAGCAAAAAAGACATACGGCAAAAAGACACACCCATGGAAGAGAAAAAGAAGAAAGAAGAGAGATAGCAAAAAAATGAAGGAAGATAGAAAAAGAGTCGATGATGATGATGATAAAGTAGTAGTAACCTTAGAAGTCAGAGAGATGGTAGGTTAGGGTGTGGAACCCAAAAATCCAAATCGAACAGTGACAAGTTTGTTTGTTGAAATGGAATTGGAAAATGGTGATGGAATGGAAATGGAAGGAAGCGTCTGTTTTTTGACTATACATGTGCTACTAGAATTTAAGAACTTCTCGGCATTGCTTTGACTAAATGAAATATTATAATAAATAAAAAAATAAAAAAAAAGGCGAAAGAATCTGGCACCTTTTTGAACGCAAAAAATGGGATAGTCAAAGATCTAGAAAGTCACACTCGGCAGGCAATTACACAACAAATTTCCGCTTTGGTTACAAAGGTGATGACATGACAACTCCCCCTTCCATTACCCTCACATTTGTCAAAAAAGAGAGTAGGGGGTAACACTTAAACCCTGTAAAAAAATCCGTATTACCCTTAAATTTGTAGTGTTGAAATATAAAAAACGGATTTACTTATTAAATAGATAAATTTGTTGGTTAAAAATTAACACAATAGATTTATTTATTTTTTAGGTAAATTCATTTTTGATAAAAAGAAATAAAAACAGAATTACCATTACACACACGGAAGTATTTAAAAATATAAAGACGAAAGTCAATAGGTGAAGGAAGAGGATGAATGAAGAAATGGGATGTTTTTTTTTTATGTGAATTACTAAATAAAGAAGAGGTGAATTGAACGGTTTGAAAAATTAATAAGAGAAGGTAGCAAGTGTTTGACTGAATGAGGAGTATATATTTTTTTTTTATTATAACACTATTTTAAAAATAAATAAAAAACAACAATTAGGGGATCCTACTATTATAACACCATATTTTTTGGTTATTATAATACTAATATAAAAAGGGTTGAGTATACTTTTTTTTTGAACTCCCTAAAAAACATAAAAAATTACATGAATTCAAAATAGACATTAAATGTTGAGGAAAAAATACATTATTCATGAATTCAAAATAAATAATTATAAGGGCCCAAAATGGAAAAAACAAAAAAATAATATTGTATTCTAGTAAAAAAATACATTATTCATGACATTTAAAACGGAAACGACAAGAATACATTACATATTGTCTCTGGTCAATAATATAGTAAAGTTTAAATATGACTTTTCGTTTGGTCAAAAAAAAATATTACTTTTGGTCATTTATCTTTGTTTTAGATTTTATTTTGTTCTTTTATCTCTTTTTTGGTCTGCGTTGACTTCAACTTAATTCTTCTTCTCCGGCAAGCTACCATCACTTTTGACGAGCCGCAACTGTTTAATTGAAATCAAAATAAGCACATGATTAAGTACATGATACATTCGTTATTTAATAAATTTTAAAAGTATTTTTTTACTTATAAATATAAGACTAGATAAAGTACTATTGTCTATTGTTTTAAAAATAAAAAAAGAATAGTAGTATCGTTTAATATCAGGCTGCTGGAAATAGGCTGCTTTTCTTGAATGAACAAAAAAAGAGCATTTAAATAAGGCTGCTGGGACTGCTTGCCTAATTACTTCCCACCCAGTTCCCATAATCCCAATTAGCGGATCGAACTTGTAAATCTATAATGCACTGACATGGACACGTGATTATCTTAGGTTAATTATAATTTTGATTTTTATGTTTATGTTTATTTTAAGTTTTGATTTAATCTCTTATTTTTATAAATTAAAACATTTGGCCCCTATTTTTTTAGGCTCTATTTGACAATGTTGATCCGCTAGTTTATAACAGATGTGCTAGTGTTAAGTGTTTGATAATATTAGCTTAAAACATTTTTTGAAACACTACCTGTTTAAGTTTATAGCTTATATCGTTTCATTTTTTCTCCCAATTTTACTGTCATTACTTTAATTAAATTTCTCATTTATCCTCAATTAAATGAATTTCTCTCACATTTTTAAACATTAATTACAAATGTCTATTTACGTAATTTTATTTTATAAGCTACTTCAACCGCTAATTAATTTTACAAAAACTTTAAATTCAATAAGCTAGTTTATCCGCTACTTTTTTGCCAAACAGAGTCTTAGTCCCACGTTTTTAACAACTTCAACAATTAGTCCAAATGAGGGTTTTGCTTATAATTAAAGTGACGTGAAACTCATTAATTAACGTGACACCTATTAATGTAGGCAACAAATGTGTCCGCCACGTCAATTAATGAGAGACATCACCGTGTCACTTTAATTAATCAAATATTTAAAATAAAAATAAATTAAGACAATAAAATGAAATTAAAAGAAATAAACCCAAAAACCCTAATTAAAACCATGATCTCTCTCACTCTTTTAAATACCCACGGATGATTCAAATTGTTGAGGTAATGAAATATTTTAAAATTTAATGTGCTGAGCTGAAGTATGCAAATTTTTGTTTCTCTTTAGGCACCGACTAGCCTTTTACCGTCCAAAGTTTGTTGACGTTTAAAGAAAAGATAGTACCACATTTTTAAAGGAAGACTTAGAATGGGAGAAGTACTACATAACATAACAAACATTGTATTAGCATATTTCCAGCTTAACTATTTTTTTAGATTATTATTATTAGAATTAGAACAACCCAGTAACCATTATAAAATCCCCAGAGATTACGATCGACCACTATAAAAATGAACAAAATTTTGGGTTGTTAAATGGTGAATAGAAATATATAAATTGGGGTTTTTTTTTTTCTGTATAAAAGAATTGCATATATAGCACGTGCAGTGGGAGCGTGGGTGACATAAGGGGTCAATTTCATGCAGAAGCTAGCAGATTAAACAAGTACTGTAGGAGTAGTCACCAACTACAAATAATTAATTAATGAGCCTAATTAATTAATTAGTAATTTATTAATTGCCCTCATGCTATTTAAACAGCATCCCTGACCTGACCAACAAGAGAAATTAATGGGGTCTCTGTAATGTATAGTGTGAATAGAGGAAACTATTTATGCGACGAATTTGGTCATGCACCGATAGAATAGAATACAACCTTCAACGACTTTTTCCACAAAAAAGAAAAGAAGACGTGGCAGTTGAGAAAGAAACGTCCCAGGATCATGCCATTATTATAACCACATGTTACTTTGTGGGTTGGTGGTACAAGGAATTCCATGACCATATATAGGCAACAACGTCGTCAAAAGAAAATACTACATGTCCGACCATTCCATTTATTGCATGCGTAAATTAATCAAACACCTAGGGTAGCGTGATAGGGATTTCTGATTTTTCGTTATCGTGTTATTAGTAGAGCCGTCAATTTGGCCCAGGGACCCAGCCCACTCAGAGGGCTATTTGGAGTCTAGACCAAAAGCGCGTACGCCAAAAAGTCCACTATCCAAACGCCCGCCTAAGTCATATAGTTGAAATTTGGCCCATGGCCTCCTTAATTCTTATTTGGGTGTTTTTTTTGGTACCCCCACCCATTCCCCTAACACCCCCACCCACCGTGTGAAAATACCAAAATACCGACGACTTTTACAAAATCACAATTTCTTCACACATTGGTCATACCTACGTTTGACCACCTTCACTCGTATTTACGCCAAACTTAAACGTATATACGATCAAATTTCCAGAAATCAACCAATCGTATATACCCCACTGACACTCCTATATACGATTTAACACTTTTACTCACCGTATATACCCTATTCAGCGTATATACGATTAGCGAAAAATTCATCCAATCGTATATACCCCACCGCACACCTATATACGACGAGCAAAAAGTAAGCATCATATATACACGTTTATACGATGAGCTTTTTTTTTTTTTTTTTTTTTTTTTCTTTTTTCTTCACTGCGGCGGTGTCCTGGTGAGCATAGAGGAGACGTGAGGTCTCTCCGATCGTAGAGACGGGGAGTCATCTCCATCGCTCCGAGCACGAGGACTCGGAGGCATAATCACTCCATGCTTGAAAGACGGAGACAGAGACGAGCACACTGAGGCGGTGAGTATGAGCACGAGGCGGTGAGTATCACCTGAGCCACCGATGATCGGCTGCTTTGAGCTTTCTATCTCGGGGATTACTGCAGCAGACGCAGCAGGAGGATTAGCATAGGGGAGGCCGGTTTCTCCGATATCATTCCCACTACTCTCCTCGATATCATCCCCAAGATCCCCAGTATGATCCCCAACCTCTTCATTACCATCCCCACCTCCCGAGTATCGCCAGCGCACCCTGTGTCGATGCTTATTACTCGAACCGACCCATGTCCGAGTATCATGAGGTGCCTCAAAGCGATGCTCGGGAGGAGCCTCCTCAGCCGATGATCGGGAGGAGCCTCGGGAGGAGCCTCGGGAGGAGCGTCGACCTCTCTTTTCACCGACTTAGCGGATCATGTCTGCAGCTTCTATACTCACCCGACCGGTAAGTTTTGCATTTTTGCTTAAATAATTTATTTAAGTCACATAGTCTCACACTTTTGCTTACATTATTTATTTATTTTTATTTCGTGAGTATCGTGAGTTGTCAAAGTATGGGCTCATGGCAACAAAGTCCATACTAGACTTCATCTTCATTACCCGACCTACTTGACGCACCACCGCGTGGTCGTGGACTCCAGATTGGCCCCACTTCTCCGGGCCGCCACGCCACGCAGAGACCATGATTCTTTGTCGGCTTTTATTGAGAGGTGGCACTCGGACACTTCGTCATTTCACTTGCCATTTGGTGAGATGACGATCACTCGATGACGTGTCTTGTCTGCACACACCTTCCCATCCAGGGAACTATGCCACACCTCCCGCCCCTCACCGTTAGCTCTCGGAGTTTGCCACCCAAATTACGAGACATATTTAGGTGTGTCACGGGTTGAGGTCGCTAACAACACCCGTGGGGTCCATATTACGACTTCAAATGGTGGGAGCGTTTTATGAGCGCAACTTGGAGGGGGTGACATCACGATTCTTTGTCGGGCTTTTCGCCGCGCCCGACCTGATATCTTCACCACGAAGACCGGAGACAGTGAGGCTAAGTGGTTGATCTACCCGGATGATCCGAGTCCGCAGGTTCTTGGAGGCTATGCATGGGGTGCGGTGCACTAGCCGCCATGTATCATGACTTGAACAACTGCGTCATCTCGGACTACGCAGCGCGGTGTGGAGGGTATGCCACCTATTTCGGTATACCTTTTAACTTCTTGTATTTTTGTTAAATCGCACCGACTTTTGGTAAATTTTTGTGAATTAAATATGTTCTTTATTTTTGCATTTCGTGCTTGGATTATGTGGTATTTCCCGGATGGTGGATAGGTTGCCGGTCATATCCCGGTGCGGAGCCACCGGCCGGGCGCTCAGAAGAAGAAGTCGTCGACCACCTCAGTGAGCCACTACTGAGGAGGATGCTTGATGAGTGAGAGGCCGCAGGATGTCTGCTGGCGGCCATTTGAGGAGGAGCGATGTAGTAGGCACTTTCGGCGAGATCTCCTGACAGAGGCTTCATCACCGGCCGATTTGAGTTGTTACATGCCCGATGAGTGTCTGCGTCGGTTTGGGTACACGCAGATCATCCCACGTGACCCTCTTAGTGGCCGTCCGAGTCATACTGATTGCGTGTTTGGGATCGTCCACTTCATGGCATCTGTGGAGGACATCCTGCGCACTACTCGGGTTGCTCGGAGGCCGGATCAGGCTGTACGTAACTACTTAGAGTGGTACGTCCGGGCTTATCCCCAGACTATTACCGGCTCCACCATCTCCACCATCACCTGAGATCAACCCCGACACCTCCCGAGATACGCTACGACGATCATGACTGGATTAGGGAGCTTGTGAGGGCTTGTAGAGCGGGGATTCGTGACGGCGACATCGCACATGGCAGTCCGGCGTATCGGACACTCCATAGGATGGTGGGGATGGCAGCACCGGATGACGTGGCTGGGGAGCTTAGACGACGGGGGCGAGGACGAGGTGGACGCCGTTAGGGATTTTTTATTTGTTTTTTGATGTATTTGATATTATTTTGGCACTTTATTATATTATTAACTTTTTTCGGATGTTTTATTTATTTTACGAGTTTCCATAAATTTTTGATTTCATTGATTCGATAAAACAAAGTTACACAAGCGATAAAACATAAACAACTTGAATAAAAATAGACAGATAAAATGAAAATACAATATAAACTACTGAGGTGGTGGAGTTAATCGACGAAGGATCTCAGCGACGGTCCTTCTGGTTTCGACGTACAGATGAATGTAACTCCTCCATTTAATTGTAATATGAATGGACATCATGTCTCGGACGTCATCCTCGCTGTTGACATCCATGGTAGACCAGTAAATACTTCCACTAGTCGTTTCGGGTTTCCGATAAACGATACGAATTATCTCATGTTCGTCGTTCTCTGGTTGAACCATCTGCAGTAGTTTCTGCTTAAGAGCAGAAAATGATATATCGTGTTTTAACCTACACGAAACAACATCTCTCCCATCGAAACTTATACCATCATCTTTCAAGATGATACCCTGATGATCAACAAACCCCATATTAGAATGAACAATAGTGAGGGAAGAAGGCTCGTAGTATGACATTAGCGAAGCCTGCATCATCTTCACTTGTGATGTGTGAGAGAAGGAGGAAGTTGAATTTTTGGTGTGAAAATAGTGATGGTGGGAGTGAGTATTTATAGATGAGGTAAAAGATTATCAACCGTTGATTTTGGCGTGCAATCTACACCGTAGATCAACTTTGAAAGCGAAATCATGACCGTTAAATTTTTTTTTAAAAAAAAAAAAAAAGAAAGACATCATCGATATATGTCATTTGGGGACATATATACGATGATGTGTAGTTTAAAGCATCGTATATATGCCTGAAGAAGTATATACGATTGGTGGTGTAACCACCAATCGTATATACTTCTTCAGGGCATATATACGATGCTTTAAAACTACCCATCGTATATATGTCCCAAATGACATATATACGATGCGTCTTTTTTAAAAAAAAAAAAAAGATTACAAAGGGCAGTTTGGGGATTTCAATTTGGGTGGGGGTGTTAGGGGAATGGGTGGGGGTACCGAAAAAAAAACCCTTCTTATTTTTGTAGAAAATGGAAAAATAGTCCACCTAACTTTGTGGGGCTAAGCCCACTCAACTTTGGTGGTTGTGGTGGTGGTGATAGTACTGAGGGAGAAGATGAAGGAAAGGTGAAAGAATGGAAATGGGAGCGGGAAAAGAATTAACCAAAAAAATTAGTTGTAGGTGAGTGGGAGGTGGTGGTGGTGAGAGGTAAAAAGAGGTGGCAGTGGTAATAGTGGTGAGAGAGAAAAGGAGGTGGAGGTGGTGATAGTGAGAGAGAAGAAGGAAGGGAGGTGAAAGAATGGAAGTGGGGGTGTGAAATGTGCCAAAAAATTAGTCGGTAATGGTGAGTGGGAGGTGGTGGTGGTGGTGAGAGGTAAAAGGAGGTAGTGATGGTGTTGGTGGTGGTGGTGGTGAGAGGGAGAAATAGGTTGCGGTGATAACGAGGGAGGAGAGGAAGGGGAGGTGAAAAAATGGAAGTGGAGGTGCGAAAAGAATGAGCCAAAATAATTTCTAGACATCTCACAAAGCCTTGACCCTAACCCATTAGAAATTCTAAAATGTGGGCTAGGGCTAAAAAGAGCCCCATTAAAAGGGGGCTGGAATTTTATTGGGCAAAATAGGAGGCTAATAGGGTTGGGTTGGGGCCAAATTGACAGGTCTAGTTATTAGTACAATGTGTCCACATACTTTATCAGTGACTAATCTACGTTGAGACTTGTCTGATCACATGTACTCAATTTTATCGATCTGCGTTCTATTCTCGGGATAGAATTTTTGTCATACCCAAAAACTCAAACTTGAGACATTGGAATGGATTCGAATCCAGTTACTTCTCATACCAAGATTTGTCGGTAGGGAATTCGAATTCGCACCCCTCATCCATTTATTTTATTCTATGTAAAAGTTAGTGTCTCCTTCGCAATCACATTGTTCTTAGAACTAGACTTGGTTGAATCGGGAAGTAGACATTATGCTAGTTGGCCCAACCCCAGACAAACTGCGATCTGGTTGAATCTTCCTGAACCGAGTTGGGCCCAATTGAATCATGATTGAACTGTCAATTGACCTAAGTTGAACTGCCTGATATAGACAATTTAAAAGGCAGTTCAATTTATTATATGGTCATTGCCAATTTATTATACATATGCACTTTCTTAATTAATCAACAAAGTGTTATAGAAAGTAAGAGTATTAAGTGTGAGAAATGTCAATTTAACATTTTCAATTAAGGTCCTCTAAAAAACATTTTAAAGGAGAAAACCTTACATGCAATTTCCATTTATGGTTAATATTAGAGTTGAGTAGTGTAGAGTAGAGTAGAGTAGAGTAGTTGAAAGATTGAGATATAGTATTAATTAGTAGGCAAAAGGAATGAAAAAGTTAAGGAAGGTAGTTAAGGTTTTGTACGCCATCTTTGGGTCATGCAATATGCTCCTCCCATCATCACCAACTCATCTAAATAATCTAATAATATCTTTTAATTAATTCCACACATTTCTTTCCTCATTTCTCGTTTCTCTTCCCTAACAGAACACAAAGCAAAGCAATTATTTTACTATCTCTCTCTCTCTCTCATTCACCCTCTGCATTTCACCTACCATAGTAACAGCCACCCAAACTTCAATATATATACACACATAAAAAGTATATTCTTGTGTGAAATAAAAGAAAGCTATATATGACATTGATATATATCTTCTTGTCTCAGTTAATTTGCTGAGATATGGGACTTTTGACATGCAGTTAACTGTTGCTATCAGCTGAGTTAATTTGTATGGATTTCAGTTTTTGTTTCTTCTTCTTTTGTACTCTTTTTTCTTCAATTTTCTTCTTGCTTTTTTTGACTTTTCTCAAAGGAACTTTCCATACTCATTTTCTTGCCTTTGGAAGCTTAAAGAACAAGTTTTACTATCATCCTTACTCAGGACTCAGGTCAACATCCCGATCATTTTTTTTATCTTTTCAAGAATGGGTTAATAATTTGCAATCAACATTTTCTTTTAAGAAAAATCTTTACTCGAATATACGTCGTGACATCATAGTTTTTGATGTCTCTGCAACTGCAATTGAGACTACATTAATGATATCGAATTACCTCAATATGTGTCGTGACATCATAGTTTTTGATGTCTCTCCAAACTGTCTGTAATTGAGACCATATCATATCAGCAATATCAGATTACCCCAATATGTGTCGTGACATCATAGTTTTTGATGTCTTTGCAACCACGGTTGAGACCACATCAGCGATATCGAATTGTGACACTATTGAAAGAAATAGTACATTTTATACATTTTGCCTTGTTTTTTTTTCCTGTTAAAACAAATTATAAGACAATATCATATGACATGTATTATTTTGATATCTGACAAACTTGATATTGGTACCATGTTTCTGTCTGCTAGCTAAATGCATTTTATCAATTATTGCAGAGACATGAACATGATGCAAAACTTAACTGAGAGACTAAGACCTCTAGTAGGTTTGAATGGCTGGGACTATTGTGTGTACTGGAAATTGAGTGAAGACCAAAGGTTATTTACTCATTAATTCTACTTTTTCTGTCACATTTCTCTCTCTATTCCATATACTCCATCCGTTATAGAATATAAACAAAAACTGTTCAAAAGAAGTTGATATATCTGGTCCAAATTTTGAACCAGATACATCAACTTTCGTTGACCAATTTTTGCTTATATTCGGTAACAGAGGAAGTATATATATATATATGATGAATATATCTCATTGTCCCAATATTTGTTTTAGGTTTCTTGAATGGTTAGGTTGTTGTTGTGCTGGCACTGAAACAAATCAAAATGGTGGAGAAGAAAATCTTTTCTCTGTCTCTTCATGCAGAGATACCATGTTTCCACACCCTAGAACAAAATCCTGTGATCTTCTTTCACAACTTTCAACTTCCATATCCATAGATTCTGGGTAACTATTCTTTCTTACATTCCCTTTATCAAAAATTGAATTATATTTAGACCAAGTTTTCAATATACTCTCTCACTTGGAAAACCAATGAGCAGGATTCATGCACAAACCCTATTGACAAATCAACCCAATTGGTTAACTTATCCTAATAGCTTGGACCCAAATACTTTGGAAGTAAGTTAATTTCTTCATCTTTAGTATGCAAAATGAGTTTAACTTTTTTTTTTCCATCTAATTCTATATGTTGAGTATTGATTTTGCAGGAAACAATTAATGGGACCCATGTTTTGATTCCAGTTCCTGGTGGACTAGTTGAGCTGTTTGTAACTAAACAAGTATGTATATGTTGTTATTTTCATTTTTTAGTTGGTAGCTATGAAGTATCGACACAGACACGACCACTAGATACGATACTAACGTAGATATGTAGATACATATCGCTTTTAATTTGAAAAATGAAATTAATTGAAGTGTCAGTGTCGGTGTCCAACACAACGCGTATCAGACACCAGACATGTCTTCAACCTGAAGTGTTGGTGTTACATACTGAATTAGCATTCATAAATATTAGCTTATAAATATATTAATAAACATTCTCTTTGTGTATTTTGTGACAGGTTTCTGAAGATCAACAGGTAGTAGATTTTATCACATCACAATGCATTGCCTTGGTTGAGCAAGAAGGGTTGAACAACTCAATCAACTTCAATATTGACATGAATTCAATAAGCAACAATAACATGCAAGTAGATGATGAAAATGAAGCAAAAAACACCAACAACAATAATTTCCAAAATGACATATCTATAATGAACTTCATGCAGCATTTCAATTACAATTACAATTACAACAGAATGAAAAATGATTCAACCTTCTCAGAAGAATATCAAGGTTCATTCCTTCATGAAAATCAACTTCCCAACCCTCTAAAATCCACCACAGAAGAAGAAGAACATGATACTCAATACATGTTTGTTGAGCCATTAGATCCTAATAACAAAGAAAAACAAGAAAATAATATTATTGGTAGATCAGATTCAGTGTCAGATTGTAGTGATCAAAATGAAGAAGATCATGATGATGGAAAGTATAGGAGAAGAAATGGGAAAGGAAACCAATCAAAAACCTTGCAGAAAAAGAGAGAGAAGGAAGAAACTGAATGATAGGTTATATAACCTTCGTTCATTGGTTCCAAGAATCTCAAAGCTTGATAGGGCTTCTATATTAGGTGATGCTATTGAGTATGTGAAGGATTTGCAGAAACAAGTTAAAGAGTTGCAAGATGAACTTGAGGAAAATTCAGATACAGCTACTGAAAGTAATTGCATTAATGGCAATAATATTAATCAATGTGTGGTTGGTGTTCAACAAGATGTGACAAAAGAAGAACATGGTAAGAATCAAAATGGGTTTCATGTTGGGACATTAGAGAATGGTTATGTGACAAAACAAAAGATGGAAGATGTTACTGTCACTGATAAGCAGACACAGCAGATGGAGGTACCTAACCTAGTTTATGTTTTACATTGTTTAATGTTTGTTGTGATCCAATGTTTTGAAAACCAGATCGGACATCGAATCGAAACGGCTCCTGTGTCTTTTCCGGCGGATTTTTTGGTGTCGTAAATCCATTGGAAATTACCGGTGGAAAATCCGCCGGAAACTGTTTGCTACGAGCGTTCTACCGGCGGATTTCTGGCGAGTAAAATCCGCCGGAAATGTCCATTTTTCTTGTAGTGTTAGAGTCATGGTTCAATCTTGTAGTGTTAGAGTCATGACGAAACCACAGGTGAACCGCTCAAATAACTGAATAGTGGATGGTGTCCGTCATGGTTTAACTAGTTGAACCGTTCTGTTGGTTCAATTTTTTCAAATGCTGGTTGAGTCAAAGAATTATGCAGCGTCAGTGTAAAACTCCCAAAACATATTTCATCATGACGTCACATTGTTATATTATTTTCTAAAATGTCTCATAGAAAATACTCCCTCGTAAAAAAAAAAAGCAAAAATGGCACAACGAAAGTTGATGTATTTGATCCAAATTTGGATTAAATACATCAACTTTCGTCGACTCATTTTTATTTATATTCTGTTACAGAGGAAGTATGATTGGATAACTCTTATGCATATGAAAAAATTTACACATTGATCACACAGTCCTTTAACTCTAATTTTTTTTGTTTTATAGTACAGACATGATGAGACTAATAATGTTGTCTTGTTTGTGAATTGTGGTCTCTAATGAATTTGGTGAAACACATGAATATTATTGGATTGCAGCCACAAGTGGAAGTGGCACAGATAGATGGGAATGAGTATTTTGTGAAGGTATTCAGTGAGCACAAACCAGGTGGGTTTGTTAAATTGATGGAAGCTTTGAACACTCTAGGCATGGATGTTGTACATGCCACTGTAACCAGCCACAAGGGTCTTGTCTCAAATGTTTTCAAAGTTGAGGTAATAATAATAATAATATACCTTTTGAACACTACAATTCTATTCTCTATTCAACATATGTTTAAAGTACTCTTATTTTCTAAAGAGTGAGTCTATGCAGCACCGACACTTCCAGTTGAAGACGTATTCGGATGTTCGACACCGACACTTCAACTACTTGTATTTTTTGAAAAATTTCAAAATAAAATCGGTGTCTGGGTGTCCGTGTCCAAATTTGTGTCGGTGTTTCATACTCAAATAAATACAAGTGTATTAATTTGTTATTTAATTAACAGAAAAAGGAAAGTGAAATAGTTGAGGCTGAAGATGTTAGAGACTCACTACTAGAGCTTACAAGGAACAGATCTACTACTGGGTGGACTAGTCATGAGATTACATCAACGGCTGAAAATGATCAGCAACATCATCTCCATAACCACCAGATTGGTGCCTATCATCCTCACCAATTTCATAGTTAACCTTTTCAAAAGATCTTTCTTTAATCACTTTTTTCATAGTTTGTTACAGTCTTTAGTTCAACAATAATAAAAACGATCCAATTCCAAAAGGAAGGAAGTTCACAATCACTTTCCATATTTTAGAGATAAAATAACTATTACAAGAATTATTTGAAGGAGTTGGTTGAATTTGTGGATTAAATGAACCATCTATGTTGTTTCTATCTTTTACTTCAATTCCAAATCTCATTCCTCCAAGACAATGTCCTGCTATGTTGCAAATGAACCAATATTTCTTCACTTTATTCAAAATAACTTGATCTTCTCCACTCTCATATTTTGCTAACACTCCATTACTTGCATTGCATGATCTAAAAGTGTTCTCTATAACTTCATACACATTGTGTTCACCCTTCAAGTACTTGAAAACTAAACCAAAACAACAATAAGCAACATTTTAAAAGATAATGATGTTACATGAATATCTTTTATTCATGAAAATTGTATTTGCAATTTTAGTATACCGTTGGTTGCATTGACAATTTCAGCGATATGAGGATACCACTCTTAGACTTGAACTCGAGTGTGAGCATTCGTAGTGTGTGTGGGTGATGTTTATTTGCGATTTCGTCTATGCTGACGAAAAAAAAGATGAAAACAAATGAACAAAAAAAAGTAAAGATTGAATTAAATTAAGTAATACCTAGAATATCTTGGAGGCTAAAATTGTATTTCTCTGCCCATGAAGCATAGTTTGTTTGGCTACTCCATTCTTCTTGGTCACCAACAACATAAACACTAGCCATGACACAATTACATAGCAAAATAAGAATTGCTAGCAAGAAGCTACAATTTTTCAAAGAACTTGTAACACCCATTTCTCTGTAAATGTAAAATGTGATGGATTTGAATAAACAGCTCAAATAAGAAAGTCTAGTTCTCAAACAATTTTGTTAATATTGGGAGGACTTTGAAGTCACATTTTGTATCATATGATTATGATGGACCTGAAAAGTTAAATACAAGCTTGACATTCAAACAAACTTAAATATTCCACTATAAAATGTGCATAACTAAATACAAAAGTGTCTAATGGACCCAAAATTGAATTGAAGTTTTACAGCAGCTTAAGTCGAAATGATTATTAACTTAACTTCACACCTAACACACGCCAACCTATCTTGTTTTCTGCTCCACAATACATAACTAACCTTTGGTATACAAATATATAATATTTTTTAATGAAAATTTCCATAATCATCATATTCTAATGTTGATTTTTATTTTCACTCTATCTCTCACCCGGCGATTCATCGTGGTCACAATGTCATACAGTGTTTAGTCAAAATTTTAAATTATGATTACTATGTTACTAACTTGCAAGAGAAAGTTAGTAACAATAAAAAGTTAGATATTTTTTTTGTCGTTGGCGAACTTAGTTGATCACGTGTATACCTAACTTTACCGGTCCGTATAGTTCTCCATTCCCAACATAGATTTTGCCACACCAATGATTCAAACTCCCGACTTTTGAGTGGGATCTGAGCGTAGTTACTATTCTAACAAGTCCTTGTTGTGGTATACTTTAAATTTTATTATCCAACTAACACCGTTGGCATAAGCTACCCTGAAATACGAGGTCGATCCGGTGCTCCCGAGTGAAATGTGCTTCTAAGCACGAACAAATAACTTAAAACCCATAAAATGTCAAACAACTTATTTAGGTACCAATTCTGAAAA
Source organism: Oxytropis ochrocephala (assembly GCA_020916435.1). NCBI lineage: Eukaryota > Viridiplantae > Streptophyta > Magnoliopsida > Fabales > Fabaceae > Oxytropis > Oxytropis ochrocephala. The sequence continues at coordinate 2,048,634 of CM037090.1, read as the reverse complement.
ATACAATTTTGGAGCAGAAACAAACTTAATTCTTAGTCCCTCTCCAATTCTTGAAATGCTTTGCTTTTTTGCTGAAGCCAAGTTTAGTCTTAAGTTAATAAACAACGTTCTGCATTGGAACCTTAAACTTCATTTGGCCAGCCAGCCAGCCATCCTCATTCCACCATTTACATACTTAATGTTTTTTTTTTGACATAATGTTAAAATCAATCCTTTTCTAGCAATCTAGTTAACTAAATATAGCCTTACTAACCATTCTTTGAATAAAACATTTTTTCTTGGTAATTCTAAATTAAAGAACTGCATGCATCCCAGGAATAGAGAAATTGCACTATTGCAGTTACAACATAGGATTCGGTAATGCAAAAACTAAATAGAAGCTCGTAAGAGTAGAATCCATTAAGAACGAGGCAGGGGTGAGGGCAAGGCAAGAAAAACAAAATTGGTTATTCTTCAATATATTCAATTCATCAAATCCCCACAAACATGATTTAATCCATCAATGCAGGAAGATTAATCAAACGCTCTCACACACAGGTGACCAAAATGAAACGCTGCTCTGTCAGCTGTTGCTTCTCACAGTAGTTTTCCCACCTATCCTGTTCCTCCAATCTCCTAGAAGAGAAATGAAAGTTTCACCTTTACACTTTGTTGGTACCTTCAAATTTTGAATATGATTTTAAGGAGGTCATGTATCTTTATTACTCTGTTACAACTCTTTCAGATGCTTAAATTCCTCGCAATCAGCTCCAACCTCACTAAGTGACAGGAAAAGCTTTGGCACTATCTTGGCTAACATCAGCTTGAAACCCGTAGAGTTTGAATTTGCACTGCTATTGTCACTCACACAGGCATCTCTAGTCAATGAACCAATCAAGTAACCATTCATATATGCATCACAAGCCTTAAGGATGTTATGCCCACGACTCCTAAAATGTTCTTTGATGAGCACTTCAAAATCCTAGAGAATTCATCAGCAAGATACAATCAAATATACTGAACATACTAAAAGAAACAATAAAGACATGAACAAAAAAATATGCATATTGTAATAATACTTTAACTAATCACGAAAAAACACGAACACCATTCAATCAGATCGATGGGAATAAATAAAACATCTAGACATTATTCATAATCACCTTGGGAGGCTTCCGTATAAGATACATCATGGTCTTGCAGTTCAGTAGAAAAGTATTTTCATTGTATGACAACGAATTCTTCTCTCCTTCGGCTGTACCAACCTGCTTATCATATCCAGCTTCATTGAAGTAAGGCTTAGAGTTGAGTACTAGCCCTTGAAGTGAAACCAGAACTTGAAGGATGCTAGAAGAGTTTGGATCCCATACTTCATTTCCTTTGCCAGTCCATGTATTAAGAAGGCTGAGGCAAACTTTCCCTTCCTCATACAAATTAGGGTTAATACGCCAACCACCTGAATGATAGTAGGCTGACTGCACCATTTGAGACCCAAGCAAATAACACAAAGAGACGTCAGATACATCCACATGGACTAAATTCATACAAATTGAATATATATTTTATTTACATTTAACATCTTCCCTTTTTTGGCAGGGGCGAAAAAATAATGGAAATTAGTACAGCTTCAAAATAACTCCTTACCGGTGGAACATCAGGGTATTCTGGTGGAAGGTGAAAATCAAAGAAAAACAACCCATCTTGGTAAGGGGTTCCATATGGCCCTAAAATAACTGCTCTCAAAAGATCCATTCTATCTTCGTAAACTCGTACATAGATTTCCTCTGTCAAAATGTGTAAAAAAATTTCATACTTAAATAGATGTATGGGTACAACAGTCTACGTAGTACAAAATTTAGATGGTATCAAATAAATGGATGAATGTTCACCAACCGGGAAGGTTACTCTGCAGTATGCTCCAATCTTGCTGCACCTTCTTATGCCATTTCCGGTTGTTCCTCTGACAGTGGAGTGAAAGTCATTTAATGATGTAGGTATAATACAATAAAAGAAATTATATTTGAAAGAAAGAAGAAGACATTTTAATTTAATTCTGTACATACTCACGTGTTTGATGCACCAATATGATCTATATAAGAATCTAACCTAAATTAATATTAATAACCTGTAATGATTATTTGTCAATACTCAGGCAAGTGCATGCCCGTGTGTATTGGCTAATATTCATCAAATAAAGATATTGGATATAAAATAAACACGGAAGTAACAATTCATTCTTTCAGTTCCTACTTCACTTGAGATTAGAAATAAGGTAGTATCATAAAATAAAAATAAAAATTAGAAATAAGGTAGCAGCGGTACCTGTCCATTTACACCAATATAATAATGGTCTAAAGGATCTTTAGTTATGTCAAAATGTTTCAAACTGCAAGCATCATTGTCGCAACTTGCTGGAACATCTTCATTCCTCAAGATACACTGCATCTCAGAGGCTTCCACGTTTTCAGATCCTTCTGGAATAACAGCTTCCTCATTTTTACCACTCTTGCTGCTCGAACTGTCACCATCAATTGCAAAATATTCCTTCAAACTAGACTCCTCACAAACTACTGGTGAAGGCCGTTGGTCTTCACCTTTTGACTGCAAGTGAGCAGGATCTAAGTTCTTCTGTCCCCTGGAGAATATTCCACTGGCAAGTCTGGTCACAAATCGAAATGCTGCAAGGGGCACAGAAAGTGCCGCGGTCCTACCAAAGTCATTCTCTTCTGCTTCAGAAGTAACATTGCTTGAATTGTCCCTCTCAACATCCTGCACGTTGTAGTCTTGCATATTTAAAGAAATGGACTATGGACTAATAATAACTAAAACCAACATCTCTAGTTGGCTAATGGAATGTCTACCATAAAACAAATGCACTTATCCAAGGGAGGAACTGACTCAAAGACCTTTTGAAATGAGGAAATAAATCAATTTATTCTATTACGACATTTTCATAATCACTTCATCCATTAAAAACTGAACTTCCATGGACCCAGCAATGATAGGAGCTTTATAGCACCGCCTGCCTATTTTTTAACACTTAGAGGCAACATTAAGTATATATGACAAAGCCACTGAGAAAAATAAGGCAAGTTGCAAAACAGTCAAACACAGCAAGATTGTGCACTTGTAAATTTCCAGATCCCATATTTTTTATTTATGACTGAACACAACTTTCAGATTGGAATCCTGCAATAAGTACCAGATGACTCTTTTCTCCTTGGGCTTCCTCTCAGACAGAAGCAAATTTAAAACGTACTAATAACCACATAATAGTTGGAAAAAGAAACAAACCTCTATGGAACCCTCAAGGACTTCCATTTCTTCATCATCAACAGTTTCCCAGCTTGCAGCATCACTTATTTCACTCCCTGCAGCAACAGATTCATCATCATCATCTCTACCAACCACATAGATTGCTTGGGGTCCAACCTGGAAGTAAAGTTAGTTATAGAAAGTGAAAATGGAAATCCTGTATCATCAGACGCGATGTGCTTAAAAACACAAACAAAATATATGTGTACACTAACCAGCCTCAATCTTTAATTTTGCACCTTTAAGTCTTTCGACCAGAAGGATAGATAAGAATCTAATTCGAAGTCTTAAAAATCATTTGAGATTGTGAATGGGAATGATTCATAACCCAAAATCCTTAAGCTATTTTAGCACCAAAAAGACCATTATTTTAGCAACCTCAGTAGCATAAAGAAGATGTCTTCACTTGTTTCTAATAGTATCTAGCTTTTCTATTACACGATTGAAGCCTATGGATACCAAACATTAATATCAAGTTATCAATTACAATGTGATGATATAAAACCTTTCAGCCATCATTTGGAAAAAGATCACCCTCCTCCATCAAACAATGGTAGAACCCCATATCTATAACTCCATCTCCATCTTGATTTGATATTATATTATAACAGAGGCAATATATGGTGCTAGACTATGTTGAATTTGAGATTTTCAGAATTGTGTCTAAATCAGGTCACAGTAGGCTGTATTTATAATAGGATAGGATTGCAATAAGCGCAAACTGCTATGTACAGCTAATGATGATGTGTACATGACTAAGATTATAATAGACTCAATAACCTGAAGGTTCAAATTCAAATAATTCAATATAAAGCTTTACTTGATTGAGTAATTTTGTCCTTTCTGCTCATAGGGAATATTTGGTCATTGAATATTACACTGGCTCAAATTCTTTAACTTCTTTGATCACCAAGTTTGAGTGTTCCTTCTATTTCAGCTATGTAAAAACCTACAAACTAAGGTATGTAGTACTAGTTCAAACTTCTGCAATAAGTTTTGACTAGTGTCAGATCTAATCCACATATGATGATTCGAATTCTAAAAATTAGGCAATGTTTTACAAGCCCAACAAGCATCCCAAAGCAAAAAACCTAATCCAACCCCCAACGTTTCACAAATGTCTCCTAAATTACTCTTCACAGAAACTCAAAGGAACCTTTGCTGGTTGTAAGCATCATTTATAAAGTCTAGGCAACACTAACCAAGACAGTTAGTAGAATATCTTACTGACGGAGAAATGTAACATCCCGACAATGTTGTAGTCATACAAATTTTAAAACCTTGAAATTTCCACCAGACATTAATATAACTGAAGCAGTACTTCAGTTTCCATTGACAGAAAATAACATGTATGCTTATAGCAAGTGTTAAACCAAGGATATGCCAAAAAAACTCCATGTTAGAAAATTTCAGCAATTATATTTTATCAACAGAATAGGAAGAAATCATAGATAACAATAAGAAAGTTAATGTACAAAAGGAGCATACCGTGGATACCATCCCATCGGCCCAAGTAACTTCAATATCACCATTCTTAAGGCCAGTTATATTTCCAACCCAAGAAAGGTCTGAGAACTCCACATCAGTTTCACCACCAGATGCATTTTCTACTTTACTGGTGCTTGTTTTGTTTTTTAGTACCGTTTTAATCCCAGCTTCTAAACAGGCAGTGCAAGGTGATAGTTGTGATAGTCGAACAACCACATCCCCATGGCAGTAGTCATAATCTGGATGGCCATCTAGCTCATACACACTTACAACTTCCTCGGTGTCAAACTCTCGAGGATCTTCTCGCCTTGGTAACTGGTTTTAACCACCTCACGCAAGCTGTCCGCTCCTTGGCATTAACACTTTTCACCACCCCAACTCGCCTAGTTTCACTATTATCCTCATCACCATCAGAGGTCTTCTCTACCACATATTGTTCTGGAACAAATTCGTGATCACCAGGATTATCTTTAGGAACTAAACTTGTAGAATCTAGATCACGCTCTATCGCTCCATCCTGCCATGCAACATCAACTTTTGTCCTTGTGTTGGCAATCAAAAGCGCTTTCTCAAAACTTTCCTCTTTCTTCCGGGCCCTCTTTTCTCTCCTGATGACAGATTTCCTTATTTTCTTGCGGTGAAGAGGCCGAGATTCATGGACAAGATCCTTTGATGCTGAGATAGAACTACCACATGAGTTAGATTCGCGTGAAGGATTGCGTTTATCATTTCCATCATTCCTTTCCAAAGCACCCACAGGATCAAGGTCCATAGCATTCTTATTCCCATTTGATTCCTCGCATGTAGCTTCTTCTGAATCACAGCCACTTCCTGACTGATTAGAATCTAATTCAGTGATAACAGAATTGCTTGGCCTGCTTTTGCAGATAGAAACAGAGGATGACAATGCTGATGAGGGTAAGAGACACCAGTCATGCAATTGCCAGTTTGCATGAGCAAAACACGACAACAATTTTAAGTTTTTTGGATTTTGCTCCTCAGCTGGGGCAGTGGAAGGACTAGACCCATAACCTGCAGATGCTATCCAATAAACAAACACCGATCCGACATTAACCTTGGTGACAGTACCTTCTAACCTATTAGCTTTCCACAAGCCAGACAACCATCTTGAATTTTTGAAGACTGATGAGGAGCTAGCTTTTACACGTTGCCCTGGGTAATAAGGGAAATGCCCATCTTCAATAAATTTTTGAGAATCGATTTAAGATTCGATGGATCTGCTTTGGAGACTTTACAAACTGAACCATCATCAAATAAGACAGTCACATTATCCAAAACATCATCAACTCTGCCTAGCCAGGACCCATGCACCACATAATCACCAACAGTGAAATCCCTAATACGCTTTAAATTTTTTGATGAGACATCTTTTATCATAGATCCATCAAGGGCCAACAAATCCACAGACATATTGACATCAACGACAACACCAACTTGCCCAGTAGGGTCTGAAGCAGAGGCAACAAAATCCCCATGTAAAAATCCACGATCAAGAATTTCTATGTCACTAAAGTTATGATTGGTTTCAGACTCGTTCATCCAGAGTACACGTATCTCATTAGTCTGAAGAGTGTGCCCAGAAGCATCATTCCTATCAGAATTTCTGTCAACGTTATTACTTTCGTTGCCTTCCTTAACATCACCATCATCATCATCATCCTCACTATCATCCTCATCGTCAGTAGTACTGCTATATCTGAATCCGAATCAGAATCACCGAAAACTTCTGTCACAATTCCAATCACACCACTAATTTTATTCTTAACAACATCTTGTCTGTAAACTTGCAGTGTATTACTTTTCGTACAAGAAACGCCATCAGGTTCACTAACTTCTCCGCTTTCAGCATTTGCATTTAGACTGCTGTTAGCAGACACACTCACAGGATTTCCTTGGTCCAAAGAACTACTGGCACCGGCATTTTCAGCAGGCTCATTGTTTTCAGAAACTGCTTCACATCGTTGAACTTCCATCTAAAATCATAATATAAATATGTCAATGTCATGATATTGTCATTCCATTAATGTAATTCAACTTCAATAAAGCAACTGAAACAATATATATCTTATCAAAGCCAAGGTCTACTTAAAAAAAAAGCTCAGCTCTTCCATTTCCATAGCTAGCTTTAAAATTTACTTAGCCAGGTATGGGGCAAAAATCTATCCTTTAACTAAGTAACAATAAACGGTAGTATTCAAAAGACATTTGAATAAATTGGTTTCAACAATAACTCCAGTGCTAAACTTGAAAAAAAGTTGACATGGCGACAAAATAAAATGGGAACCGACTTTCATTTATATGCCAACAAACAAAATCCAAGCTCGTTCTGGATCTGAAATCACGTAAAAGAATAAAACAAAAACATGGTTTTGCAGCCAACCGCAACCTAGTTTGCGGATTCAAATTCATACGCACACGGCGGCATCAATTAACCATTATAGTTCAATCAAACAGCATCGAAATTGACATTATCCTAAAAAAGAGATAATCAAATCTGGCAACAAAACACGGATTAACATGCCCTAAGGGAGCTCAAACATCAAAAAACAAAAGAAAAAAGTAAGTGGAGATATTGATCGAATATTTAAAAAGCATATGAAGAAATGAAAAAATGAGCTAATTGTTCAGGTAGAATCGGGGCCTCGAAAGTTAATCATTTGGGAAAACAAATTTGAACATGGATAAATGAAGATCAATATTAGGAAGAAATTCAAGCATTCAAAATGAAACAGAAAGAGAAAACCTATAACTCTGGGAATGAGAGAGAGAGAGATTCATAAAGTGTACCTTGCGAAAGAAGAAGAACGTGTTCAGGTATCGGACGAAGACGATGAAACGCCGATGAAGAAGAAGAATATGCCAAAGCCAAAGCCTCTGAACATAGAAATGAAATGAGTACTTGTAAATGTTGCAGCGGTATAGGGGCAATTTCGGTATTCCGTGTCCTTCCAATTGCTTCCTTCCGTAGCTATGTGGGTAAGCACCATCAGGACCGTTTTTCTAGGTTCATTTTTATAAAAAATAATAATCTTAAATTTAATAAAGTATATAAAAATATTTAAAATAAAAAACAAGATTTAAAAAAATTAATATTACGGTTATACTAATTGATACAATTATATCTAATTTTTTAATACGGGCGTTTGTCAAAAAATTTATTACAACCATTGAGGATGCACAGGTGGAGAGAGAAAAATACAAATAATTATAAATAAATAAAACTACAAAACCACTACTACCACGTAGGATTCTCGATAGACTTCAAACACTTGGTTAATGAAGCATTGAGATCGAACCTCGACACTTGGTGGGGCAGTTGGTCCAAAAATTTAAAGCTGCTTCATATTTAAGGCGATGATCAAACCCTCGACACTTGATTAATGAAGGATAACCCCAACCGCTCAACCACACCTCTTGACTTTGTTACTGTTTTTACAAAATTATGTTATTGTTTCTCTTTTTACAAAATTATGTTATTGTTTCTCTTTTTACAAAATTATGTTATTGTTTCTCTTTTTACAAAATTATGTTATTGCTTCTTAAGAAGGTATATTTAGAGAAAATATATTCTGGGGTATTGTTTTAACTATTGCCTTTATTTTAAGAGGGATTTGAAACTCGTCCCTAAAAATTGGGAGAGTGGCAATAATTTATTATTTTTGGAAAAGTGGCAAGAATAATTAATGAAACTAATATTGGTGATTTTTTTCTGTTCATTCATTAATTAAAGACGTACAAGTTTAAAGACGACACTCCCCAAACGAGAGGATTCGAATAATGAGAAAAAAAGACTTAACGTGTTTTAGGTTATGAAGCAAGGCACTGAAAATGGTCTTTAGGGCCATGCAAGTTTCGGATGTTGAAAATTCATTCAAAAGTAATCTTTCGTCCTAAGATAGTGCCTGTATTATAAGCGGTGTTCTCAGAACCGATCGAACCTGATCAGCTCAATCAATCGATTGAATTGAGAACTGGCTGGGCTGGCGCGGTTGGTTCAACCCCAATTGAACCACAGTTTGATTGAATTGCTCATAACCGCATTGGTCTGGACTGAGCCACGGTTCAACCAATTTGAACCGCCGCTTAACTCGGGTTGAACAAATAAAATGTATTTTTTTTGATTTTTTCCTACCTTTTCTCTAAAATTTAATATTTTTCTATTTTTATTTAATTATTAGTGATCTAGTTCAACCACTGGTTGAACCCCAGGTGGCTAATCGAATCATGACTCAAAAGTCTCGCCGGTTCAATCTCCTGTCCGGTTTTAAAAATATTGATTTTTATTTTTTACCAAATTTAAAAACATTGCTTATAAGCAAACATATGGCACAAATTGATTTTGGGCATAGCGTATAAAGTCTTTATTCTTTTTGCAATTATCATGTTGTAGATAGCAATTAAATTCTCCATGGACTTTTTATGTTCATATTTCTATTCCAAACAAAATTAATTAATATCACATTTTTGTCAAAAGAAAATTAGACTTAAATACGTTTTTCGTCCTAGCAAATTATAGCAATTTTTTAAATAAGTTCCTACAAAAAAATCTTAAATTTAAAAATGCAGTCAAGGATACCCATTTTAAAAAAAAAAGCTATATTTTGAAGTACTAACTCATCAATACCAAAAAGAACACTTACCCACCTCACTTGTGAAAATACGTTTGGTAACAATAGTATTAGTGTACGCATCGATTAAGTTGTGCGTGTTGGCAGTGCAGGATGTCTCCAACACCAACAATACCCAAGGCCTTCCAAGTATTTTCCACATGACTTAAATGTCATTTTAGGAAAACAAGTCCTTTGGGTACTGATGGTGTTGGAGACATCCTCTGAGTCTGCGATTCCTGGTATATCCAGTAAGCATTACATTCTATGAAAACAAGTCCCTTTCAGCCAATACTTTTTTTACTAAAACAATACTCATCTTGAAACATATAGGAGTCTGCTTATGAGCAATATTTGACTAACTCTTAAACATGCTAATCAACATCAAAACATAGAATAAGGGGGGAGGGTGAAATTTTAGTATCAAAAGTATATAAAAAGGACTCAACTTCATTGTGATGCATGGCAAGATGAAAGGCATCAACAATGAAAACAACAACATAATACTGTCACTAATTAAGGGCTATTTAGTTGTCCACAATCAAAATCTGACTTCTTTAACACTTGAGCACCTAGAAAAGTTGCCAAAATTTTATCCCTTAAAAAGGTAACCAAATTTGAAGCACCCTGCTGAACATAACCTGTAAGATAAGCTGTAGTAATAAGATCAATACATCTCCATCTTCTCTCCTTTGCATATTTCTTCAACCCTTTCTCAATCCTTTTGTATTGTTCCTCCTCCTTCTCCTCCTCTTCTTCTTCATTTTCTTTGATATGTTTTTTGGAGAAGGCCTCAGCCAAACACCTAGCTAAAACAACCCCATCCTCTAAGGCACAACAACCACCTTGGCCAATGTCTGGTGTCATAGGGTGAAGAGCATCTCCAGCAACACAAACATTTTCTTTGCTAATGTTTCCCATTACCAACTCCCATGGATGTCTATATCTCAATGGAGCTGCTTGGAAACCATTACCTAATTCAGTTTTTGCAATGAAGGATCTCACATCAGTTGGCATCTTCTCAAGCTTGTTTAATACATATTGTTTCAGTTTAGCAGGTTCCTCTAGTAGCTCCTTGTCTGTAACATAAGCCATTAAGATTAGATTCGAGTTGAAAATTCGTATCTTACATCCACTTGTTGTCGCACAAGTATAGTGCAACGCTGGAACTACATAGCACCGACATTTCAGATTGAAGACGTGTCTGAACACTAACACAACAACGACACATGTGGTTACATTCAATCAGTTATATTTTCTAAAGTTGTTATCGATGTCTACGTGTGAGTGTTAGTGTGTCGGGTGTCTGTGTTTGTGATTCATAGATCAGAACGAAAATTGAGGAATTGACCTTGGGAAGTGGGAGTCCAAGTGAAAAACCAGTAAACAGACTTATCATCACATGGAATTGCTCCAGCTCTAAAACCTTTGCCAAAGAACTGCATGAACATTGGTTCTAAACCATGGCTAGTCTCCACCTCAGCATAACCCCTAGTTGCATATCTACCAGTATAAGAAGCCTCATTGAAGCCAAGCCACTTTGCCACCACAGAATTTACTCCATCACACCCTATCAACACCTTTTCATTTCCAAACAAACAAACATCAACTTAGTATAATTTGTTTCAATTAATTTCTTGTTAACACACATATTGTTTGTTTGTGTACCTTGGTTTTGATGGTTGTTCCATCAGCAAGATGGAGTATCTTAGAGAAACCAGAATCCTCAATAGCAACAACCTTTGACAAGTACCTAATTGTGTCACTTGGAAGTTCATTTACAAGAGCTTCCAACAATAACTTCCTTCTAACACAACGAACTTCACAACCTCCACTGCATATACCATAGAAACCATTTTAAATCAAATTTAAGAACCTTGTCCTCTAAGGTTAATTGAAACATTTGTATACATAGAAGCTAAGACATAGTGTGAAAGTTATCAATAATACTTACTTATTTCCTTTGTTGTTGAAAGAAATGGTTGCTGTTTGTTGCTCCGTAATTAAAGAAGTAGTCACATTCCTGCATTAATTCCAATCCAGCGAGGGGATTATTCACTACATTCAGCGGTGAATAGATAAAAAAAATAGAAATCAATATTGTTAAACTCACTCACCCATCAAGCTGTTCGTGTTGGTGTCGTAGAATGTCTCCAACAGCAATAGCATCCAAAGCCTTCCAAGCATTTTTCCATATTAACAAAGCAAATCCAGTCACCCTCAAACTATCCGAGGATTCTAGTACCAAACTTCGGATACCCAACCTGCCACCACCAAATATTGCTGCTAGCTTAAATTACATTAAACAATCAAATCAAATCATATATATGCTATATAATAAGTTGTAGTTAAACAAAAGAAAGAATTAGAGAATGAAATATGTACCTGTGAAGTCCCAGTGATGTTGTGAGGCCAGCAATTCCAGCCCCAACAATCACAATATCTTCTTCAACTATTCTTTCCATATCTTAAGTCTAGCATTAATTATATTTATTTGCCTTATCCTATGGAAACAATTGTATACTATATATCCTTTTAGTTTTTATAGGGATAGATACTGAATATATTATTGAAACTGAGTGGGCAAATTAAAGATGATGATGAGCTCACTGCTTACGAACGATATTCATTATGGGCCCGTTTGGATTGGTTTATTTGGGTTTATCTACTGATATAAGCACTTGTGAAACTGTTTGGTTGAGCTCAGCTTATGACATGTTCATAAGCTGTTTACAGCTAATTTCCATAAACTCCAAAGGATAGCTTATGAGAACAGCTTATGGCTTATAGAAAATAGTTTTAACATTATTTCATCTTTTCTAATATCTATCTATTCAATTAACCAACACTTAAACTACCTATATTAGCCTCCATATCTATCTTCCATGTGTTTTTTTACTCATAACCTGAAATCTTTAACAAGGGTAGATAGGTCTTTTCGCCCTGAGATTTTGTCAAAAGAGAAACACCACCTTTATTCCTCACTTCACCTAACCTATCACTTCAGTAATTCACAATCATCATCATCTGTGCCATGTTTCTTCTTCTTCACCTTAGCAACTGAAACTTCATTTTTCTTCCTTCATCTTCTTCCACTGAAACGCGAAAGTTTCCATCATCTTCATTGATCGCCTCCGCACAAGTTTCCTTCATCTTCTCCCTTTCCTTTCAATCAACCTTCACAAGCTTCTCTCAAACCCACTATCCCTTCTTCCTTTTCTTCCTCCCGTCAGCGAAAAAATTCCCACACCCCATCAGAAAAATTCTTTCACCTTCCTTCACCATCCCACAACAATGTATTTAATTTATCTTCATAAAAAAAATTGAACTCATCCTAAAGAAGAAAACGAAGGGAACAGAGAGAGGGAGCTTCACACCACTTCTTCTTCTTCCTCTAGAGAAAAGCTGCACACTACTCCATTTTTATCAAAGGTAAGACACCCAAACCTTCTTCTTCTTCTTACCCTCCTCCTCCTCCTCTTACGATTTTTTCTTTTATATACATTTTAATGCTAGATTTTTCCCTCGATTTGCAGAAATACGAAACTGAGGTCATCTATTGAAACTACATTTTCCAAGTGTAGCATATCCGCTTCTAAAACTACCACCACTGCTTGGAAGTTCAAAATCTCACCTCACTCAAAGACTACTTTCGAATCTAAGCTTAAAGGTCCTGCCTTTTTTTATCTTCACAAATTTGTTAAGCTTATCTTCAAAAACCTTGAGAGAAATGATGAGAGGGGAGGGTGTTGTGATGAGAGAAATAAGACAATGGGAGATGGGATGGTGCAGAAAGTTAACCGATGAGAGGGTGTTGGGGTTGATTTTTTTTTTTTTTTTTACAAAGTAAAGGAAAATAAAAGTTTAGATGGAGAACGACATTGGAACCTAGATAGCATGAAAGGCTTCAGATTTATTTGTTTGGTTTATTAAACTTTTCAATAATATTTTATCATACAAAGTATGATACTTAGTAAGAGGGATGTGTATTACAGTTGTACTAGTCTTAGAACCCGTGCTTCGCACGGGCCAAACAGCAAGCCTGGATAGCAATCCTGGACGTAATATTAATTTTGAAATCCAACTATTTAGACGATAATTTAAGTGAATATTATATAAGGTTTATGTAAGAATTAAGAGAACATTAAATTGGAAATTAGAGAATTAATTTGTGAACATATGTAGACGGAAATACAGAGGTTAACTTAAATAGAAACCAAACAAACATTACATTGCAGTGATCATAATTGTAACTCGAAATACTAAGAACATAGTCTCATTGATGAAAATCAATGAAAATATGGTTGGTAAAGTTGATAGGAATCTCCACTCTAATAGGGCACCTTTGCAAGAAGTTGATTTTTTTCAGAATAGGCAACCAGCCTTCAAGCATTCCTTGACCATCAGTATAAGAACTCTTATTGCGTAGCCTTCCTTGGTAGGGATTACCGTACGGATCAATTATGCAAACATGAACATCTTGCCCATCGGGATAAACATATTCGCAAAAATCGTAAGCGCGATTCTTTGCATTTGAATGTAGCCATTTGTTTTCATATAATCGTATTATTGTATTAAAAAATACGATGGAATGAAAAAAGTATCATGAACAACATCACAGTATAAAAGAGAACAATCTATACAAAATTGAAATAAGATGATGCGAGTTTTATTATAAATGGGACTGAAGCACCCACGAAAGTAAATGCAAAAAGAAAGATTAAAAATAAACACCAATTTAAGTATGCTTCTAATACTCGTTTATGCGAAATGGCCAAAATAAAAAAGACAACACAAATAAAAAGTGAAACATGTGAGCATGCAGATTTAAATGAAAATCACCAATAAAATAGAAGCCCCTATATAGTGTTGAAAGAATATGACGGGGAATTTTATTGTAAATGTAGCTGAATTCCCGTGAATGAACTATAAGTTAAATAAGAGAATTATAAAATTAAAAAAATATATTAACAAACACATTGAAATTGAATATCCTAAGTATTTTTAAAACCCAATCTCATTTGATAAGAAAAGAGGTGGATTAAGAAAAAACATCTCACGCGACTCTTAAGAACTCTTAAGAATTTTAATATAACGGCGCGCTTATTCTCAAAAATCCAATTTGGATCCTAGAAGTTTTTTTGTTTACATTAAAGTCTAGGTGAGATGGGATCTAGGGCTCACCTCAGGACAGAAGAGCCTCACAAATTTTGTACACTTATAAATGTACTTACAGATCATCTACCAAAGAGGTACTCATATCGGCTGTGGTAGCTGTACCAAAGAGGTCCTCAGTTGGTAACGGCTGTGGGAGTTGAACCCACGCAGATCCTAGAAGTGATCACACTTTTAAATATGGTTTATTTTTTTAACTATTAAATTCTTTATTTTAAGGTTGCTTTAGTGTGATTGATCAATTAAGTCCCTCACCAACCTAATGACCAATTGACCGTAAGATCTAACATAAGATACTATAAACGATTCCGATTACATACCGACTGAAACAATCTCAACCATCGACGATATTTTATATTATATCGTGTCGTGTATTTGATTGGTACACCAATAAGAGACTTAGTTGGTCTTTCACTTTAGAAGTATAAAAATAAATAATTTTTCTAAAGGTTTAGAAAAATATGTCCTAAAAAATATAAAGATAAGAATTATAAAAAGAAATTGTTTTTTTTAAGTGATAAATTAAAGCACACTGCCTAGCATTTCAATTTATGTATCCTATGACGAAATTACTATATTTTTTCACCAAATCAATTTTTAATGAACAAACTTCGCGCTATTATTTTACTATTAACCTTATGGGCTAAATAAGAAGCAAGGCCATAAGAAAATAAAGATTAGGGTTTTTTTTGTACCCCGCCATCAAACATTATATCCCCTCAACCCCCATGAAAAATTTTATTTGCCCTTGAATTTTAAACAAAACGGAATTATCTTTTAAATAGATAATTTCGTAGGCAAAGTTTAAGTACAAACGGAATTATGTTAATTCTGACGCCTGTTTTTTTCAAAAACGGAGTTACCTCATACGGCATGTAATTCTCTAGTTAAAAGTTAGGGAATATCATAATAATTAATAATTATAACTGAATCAATAAATGGTTAAACAATAGGGTTGGATGAAAACCACCAAGAAAATAGAAGCACTCGTACTAAGTTGAAAGAAGATGATATGTATTATAAATTGGCTGAAGTTCCCGCGGGAGAAAATACTTGAAGATAAGTGACTCATTATTCTTAGAATATGGCCATCAATTCAGTTGTCAATAAATGTGGTTGCATGACTACAAAGAAGACAATAAAATTAGAAAATGAAACAGATGTGTATCATACAAGGTTGGATGAAAACCACCAACAAAATAGAAGAATCTAAAGATAGTTAAAAAAATGTGATGAGGGGTTATTTTATAAATGTGATTAAAGATCCCGTGAATAAAAATTACATTATGACTATCAGTTAAATAAGAAGACTATAAAATTTTAAAAAATACATTGAAATTGAAAACATCCATAGATAATAAGCAAAAAAAAGTGTAAAGAATGCTAATAACATAATTCATATTCACCAAATTTAAATATAAAAATTAACAATTAGTCAGAAACAAAATAAGACAACACAATTAGAAAGTGAAAGAATATGATGGGGTTCTTTTGTAAATGTGACTGAAGTTCCCGTGAAACACATGGGTATCATGCCCGGTTGAACGAAAACCACCAACAAAATAGAAGCATTCATAGATAATTGGAAGAATATGATGAGGGGTTCTTTTGTAAATGTGGTTGAAGTTCCCGTGAATAAAAATTATATTATGACTATCAATTAAATAAGAAGTTTTGATAGATAGTTTACAGAATATGTTGGGGCTTATATTGTAAATCCGGCTGAAGTTTCCGCAAATTAACCCATAATTAGAAAGGAAAAAAAGATAACACAATTAGAATATGAAACACGTGGGTATAATGCAGCGTTGAATGAAAATACCAACAAAATGGAAATAGCTATACAAAGTTGAAAGAAGATGATTGGGGATTTTATTGTAAATGTGGCTAAAGTTTCTGTGAGAGACAATGATGTAACGGGGTGTGCGAAAATAAAAGAAAGATAATAATCTTCAATCACATTTATAAAATAACCCCTCGTCACTTTTTTTCAACTATTTTTAGATTCTTCTATTTTGTTGGTGGTTTTCATCCACCCTTGTATGATACACATTTGTTTTATTTTCTAATTTTATTGTCGTTAACATTATTTGGATCAATACTTTTCTATTTACAAAGAAGTAAAATGTAATAAGAAGTGAGATTCATAAGAAAACTTTATATTTAATAGAAGTTGGTAGAAATAAGTGGTTTAAATGATTTTCTATCTCATGTCATGCTTACCGAAGATAGTTTGAAAGGGAAGTGCTTTGGTTTTCTTCAATAACCACACAGTAAAGTACCCCCAAACAATTTCTAGTATCACAGATTATATATTTTGTCACAGAAATATTTTTTACAAACCAATTATTGAGGAATCAATTTCGCAAATTTTAACTTCTAAAATTATTTGTAGTTCTAAAATATCTCAAAACACACTGATTAGCGTCGTACTTTACTTATTTTGTTACAATCTTTTTCACTGAATCGATAAAATACATATCGCATTTGAACATTTAACTTTTTTCTAGACATTTAAATACCAATAATGCTTAGCGTAGCACTTTATTAAATTTTCAAAATTGTAGGAAGTACAGCTACAGTGAATAAAATGTTATATTAGTTTATAATTTAATTATTTTAAAGTATGAAATTTACTTATTTCATTGTTTGACCGAGGCTTAATCCACTACTACTATCATTATTAAAGTCTGAAAGTTAGTACTCCCTCCGTTCTTAAACTTTGCTCCTTTTAGTCTCTTTTTTTTCCAAAAATTTGGTACTTTTGAGATACCAATGTATAATTTACTTAATTTTTCCAAGTTTACCATTTATCTTTAATTGTCACTATTCACAATATGAACCTTTGAATTCCCAAGTCAGTAGGTATTAATGCTACAAAGAGTTACTTTAGTCATTAGGTATTATAAATTTATGATTTCTTAATTAGTGTGAAACACTCTAAAAAGACCCAAAGTTATAAACTGAGGGAGTATTTCGTTACTATTAGTTTTCTATGTCTATTTCGTAATTGATTTCAATTTTGTCAAAGTCATTTATGCTTCTTTTGAAAAGTGAATAATGAATACCACTTCTTGGGAACCATTTTAAACCCACCGCTAGAAACGCCTCAGAAACAACCACACATTTACTTTGGATTTTATTCATTTATCTTTTTGTGTGGATGAGTGTGAACCGTATAGTTAAAGTCTTCTATAGTACAAAAGAGATGAGGTAGCAAGACCAACTTTTTATCTTCTACACCCCACCTATAGTCATCATGTTGCATGCCATTGGAACCATTCCAGATGTGGTTCTCAGTGAGCGCCACTATCATCTCCGGTTAACACCGTTGTATCATCTCCGATCAACCACAAATCCACCGTGTAAGCTTTTCCTTCATACGATGCCACCATAAAAACGATCCTTCACCACTCTCCTCAACAGTCATCAATAACCACATCTCACAACACCCATCACATCTCACTCACTCACCAAAAGCTCTTCACTTCTATCTGAATGAACATTCACCACTCAACACTCATCTCACATTTTCCAGCTTAACAAAACCTCCCCTCTCTCATTCAAGATCTGCACTTCTTCCAGATCTACTTATGCAAAAGGGATTTGGGCTCACCTAGATCTATTCTTCAACACGTCTCGTCTCATCTCATGCCTTCAAGTATTGTTGTTCTTTTTGCATATCTGAAACGTGTCTAGGCTAGCCTTCTCCAACCCCTCCATTATCATTTTCTACAGATCTCAACAGATCTAGTACATGCAGAGCATTTAATGGTGTGTTAATTTTTATTACCGTACTTTTTTGTTATTCCCACTTCTTCATCTCCCTTTCAAGCCTCTCCCTCGGAACTCCCCATCCTCTTCATCTCCCTGTCATTCCCGATAGCTTAAAATCTTCTCATTTCTCTCACAACAACAATGACAAGCGAGATTTACGGCAGCCGTCAGAAGTTGTGGTTCAGGAAAATGGCAGCAAGGAAATTGTGTCTTTTTCTCCCTTAGATGCAAACAAACAACTGATCCATTCTCTCCATTGATTTTTTTTCATCATTTTTCTTGTTATTTGTAGTTTTTTTTGTTATATTTGTTTCTCCTCATCTTTATGATCAGTTGATTTGATCATGTTCTGGGTTTTGAATTTGATTTTGTTTTTTGATTTGTACCATTCATTTTTTTCGTTCAGTTTTTCGAATTATTTTTAGTTAAATATCATTTTGGCGTAATACAATCTTCCTTATAAAAGGAAGAAAAGTCAACAAAGGAGGCAATGGAAGAAAAGTGGCCATGGCTGGACATGTAATTAGACATTAAGTTGACAATATTTACTGAAAGTGCCAATGTAATTGTAGTTTAATGAGGCAAGTGGTCATGCTCAGAATATTAAGCACATAGACGATTGCAGCCAACCTCCAGTACAAAATAACAAAGGGATAGAAACTCCCGCGGAAAGCCGGCTGCAGACCAACTGCAGTGCGGCTTCCGCATATTAAAGAGAGATAACTATTGATTATGCTCAAATTTATTAACATTAAGTTAAATTATATGTGATTTTTTAGAAGTTTGTAATGAAATGCCTTTGTAGAATAGAAAAATCTATTGTCCGACTCATAAATCTTTGGAATGTTGTCAATAAAAATGGATGATCACATATTGAAATGGTCATAATGGATGCCGAAGTATCACTTTTCATATTACTCTTACTATAAAATACCGAAATTGTAACCATTACTAATCTTACCAACATAACCACTCGCACATAGGGTGACACCATTCAAGTCATTATCCCCAGGGAAGAATTGCCCTAATGGAGGACTCCACTATTTGAGAATAATACCTATATAATGAAGAAATTCTACAGGGCAAGAAAAGAGCTTGAAATTTAATCATCCCTGCAAGCTGATTGTAGGCAAGGGTTCTAGCATTGTTCCTGCTCAGCTAAATTATATACCACATGCTGAGCTTACTTTTACAGAATTTTGAGACATTCTAAAAGGAGACTGTTGCACAGATTTATTAGTCAGTATGGTAAATCTGCAACTACCTTGCATTTTCAATTATTATGGTTGCATCTAATGTCTTAGTGTATCATATATAGATGATAGGCCGCAAGTGCACGGTTTCTATCTCGTAGTAAAAATGTATCGATCCACAGGGAGTTAAGCAATTACCAATCTAGTTTTTAGTTTTGATTAGCTTAAAGGAATAATTTTTAGAAGAAAAAATGATTGTTGGTTTTAATATCCAGAATATAAAAGTGTCTTAGGATTATGGGACAATCACAATGATGGAAATTTAACAATCCTTTAACTGTCCTCTATCTTATATTGAAATTGTTTTTAAGGACAAGATATTCTTTTGGTGTAATTCAAGTTTCCTCTCGGAATACAAGAATGTGTCTCGAAACAATGATCAAGCTATTCTCATGGTTGATCATCGCAGAGACCCATTAAGCCCAACCTTATTGTCCCAAGACACTCAAAGCTATTCTCATGCTTTGATTGCCTTGTCTAACCTCATAGGTCCAATATCAAACTTCACCTCTCTGCACTCGTTTGATATTTGATTTATGAAATAAGAATGATGAGGCTAGATTAAAAATCAAGTTCTAATAAGAAAGAGTTTAGTCTTGGAATTGTTTAGGGATCCATCATTGGATTGTTTCCCACAATACCAAGACTAAAGAGGTCTACTCACACATGATCATAGTAGACAAGGGAGTAGAAGAGAATGACATAAAAGTAAATGACATAAAAGTAAATAACAGAATGTAAATGACAAGAATATAAACAAAGCGGTAAAAAGAATCAAATGTAAAGTCTTTGGGAATGTAAAGAACATAAACTAAAATTGCAAGAAAGTAAAGAACATAAGAATAAAATGCAAGAACTTAGATAAATCTTTTAGAATGAGTTTACAAGTAATAATCCTCTCCTAGCACTCGTAATTTCGTGCTTATTTATAGGCCTTTGAGTCATAAAATCGATTAAGAATCGATTACAAGAAGTGAAGGAAGAAAAGTAACAACAATTGGAGAAGTTGGAAAAACACGGCCATGTTTTATAACACCGGCAGTAGTGTTTTTATTACACCTGCAGTGTTTTATTACACCGCCAGGTGTTTTTCTGAGAGTTAGATTTTGGCTCTTGACTTTCTAGCGAAACATGGCCATGTTTTATAACACGCCACCCGTGTTATGGCTTTGTTTACGGCTATAAAACCCTCTTTTCTTGCCTCTTTTTGGTTCTTTTGGTACTTCTTTCCTTCCTTTTGCCTTGGGATTTCATTCCTATGCATTAGAAGCTTAAATTCCCTTACTTTGCTCAACACTTGTCCTGAAAATAAAAACAAAACAAAAGGTAGTAAAATAGCTCTAGAATTGAACTAAAATACCAAACAACTTACTTAAAATAAGTACTAAAAAGACAACTAAAAATGGACTTATCAATAGATATAGCTATAATTAACATTCATTCATGTTTATATTGGTGATCAGATCAGATACCATCGGTGAGCTTAATAATGTTGTACAAGTCAGAGGAACTGGAAATCCAAAGAAAGATGTTCTCAATTTAGAAGACATGAGGTAACCAGTTTTCAAAATAATTTTCATTGCAGCATATTTAATCATGAAATTTATAGCAATTAGCAGGAAAATCATGGAGAAAGGATTTGTGTGTCACATGTGTTATGGTATGAATGTTGGTCTTAATTTAAGCTGCTACGAAAAATATTTTGTGGATTATTAGTGTTTTTGGGAAGTTTCTGTTTTAGTTATGAATATTTTGTAACCAACTTTTAGGGGAGAGAATGCAAGACATTTGCCACTATCAGTAGTAATTTTCTCTTAGAGCTTCATTAGGAAACCACCTTTTATTTCGATTCTTCGTTTATCAGTTCTCACTTCCTGCAAAGTTGTTGAATCTATTAGTAAAAGTGTTATATTTTGTGTTTGCATATGATTTGTAACATATGTGATCTTTTGCACGAGTTTTCCTTCAATGATTCAATCAATATATATTTCTGCCCTATTTTTTTGTTACATGCCCATCACTCCATGAGTCATGATTCTTGCTATATTTCAAATATTGGTTTGTGTAATGTATGAGAAGGGCAAACTTGGAAGAAATCAGGAAAAAGCAAGCATCAGGAGTAGTGGCGCCAAATACAACTAACACACGCGTGGGAAACAGGACACGTCAGCCAAGTGTGAGGCTGAGGGATTTCACTACTTAGGCGTGAGTGAGAGAAGGAGAGGGTTGTTGAATGATGTGTGAATTTTTCCCTCTATCTGTGTATTTCTTCTCTTCTCTCTGATTACCCTTCTTGTGTACTGTTCCATTGAACAATTGTACTGAGAATTGACATTCTGTTAATACAGTACATGTCCACGCCACTTCAGTGTGTGAATTTTGTGTTTAATTGCTTTTTAATTTGATCATCGTTCCATTTGGTGCTTTCATTCACCTCCTGCCATGGCCGATAACACCCGATTCAAGGAATTAACTAGCGATGTACGAAAGTTGCAAGAAAACATGGAACAAATGGGGAAGAGTCAAGCGGAGCTACGCATTGAGCTGAAGCAAACAGAAATACGAAACCAGCAACGCCTGGAGCGTATGGATCTAAGCTTGAGCAAGATATCGGAGGTTTTAGAGCAAATGCAACAATCAGGGCCAAACAGTCCCGGTTCTCAGGGTTCGTTTAAGGTGAAGTCAGGTCAGAGTGATCCTCCACCACCACCTCGGCCACCATTCCAAGTAAGATCAATTAAACTCGATTTCCCTCGTTTTGATGGTAACAATGTAGTTGGCTGGATATTCAAAGCGGAGCAATTCTTTGATTATTACGCTACACCGGATTTAGAACGTATTACAATTGCGTCAGTTCATTTAGATAAAGATATTGTGCCTTGGTTTCAAATGATGCAAAAGATGAACCCATTTCCTTCTTGGAATGCTTTTACTATCGCTTCTAGAAATCCGAATTTGGACCATCTCCATTTGATTGCCCGCGTTCTAAGCTGTTCAAGCTCACACAAACGAGCTCTGTAGCTGAATATTATTTGGAGTTTACAGCCCTTGCTAATAGATCTGATGGACTATCAAGTGCAGCATTGTTAGATTGTTTTATTGGTGGTTTGACAGATGACATTAAATGTCGCGATGTTAAATCTTTATCCCGAATCAATGGTGAAAGTCATGGCCCTTGCCAAATTGTTTGAAGAAAAGTACCAAGCCAAACACAAACCAAACACATATACCTACAAACAAAACTTAGCCAACACATACAATACAAATAGCCAAACACAAACCGAAACTCATACACTAATACAAAACCGTAAAATACCTCACAAAACACAAAAATAAACAATTCTACACCTCTTTTACCTACACCTCCGATAAAACTCATGAATAATAATTTTAGAACACAATTACTCAAAAATATGACACCAAATGAAATTCAATTGAGAAGAGATAAGGGCTTGTGCTATTTTTGTGATGACAAGTTTTCTTACACTCACAAATGTGCCAACAAACATCAAGTACTTATGTTACACATGGAAGATGAAGAGGACAATCCTCCTCAAGTAGAGGATCCCCCTGATCAGATTCCAGAACCGAAGCAAGGGCCAGATACAGAGCATCACTTGTCTTTGAATGCAATGAAAGGAGGGAATGGCACAGGCACAATCAGATTTGCAGGTACTATTGGTAACATACCTATTCAAATCCTGCTGGATGGTGGCAGTTCTGAAAGTTTTTTACAGCCAAGAGTGGCTCAATTCCTCAAGCTACCTGCAGAAGCTAGTCCTCAATTTAGAGTATTGATTGGTAATGGACAACATATGGAAACCGAAGGCTGGATACCAGAGTTGAAGGTACAGGTACAAGGGCAAGAGTTAAGATTGCCAGTCTACTTATTACCTGTAGTTGGTGCGGATTTAATCTTGGGATCAACTTGGTTAGCTACCTTAGGGCCACATGTAGCAGATTATGCAGCATCTAGCATCAAGTTTTTACACAGAGGGGTCTTTATTACATTACAAGGTGATCAAACCTTGGCGCCTGGGCAAGCACACTTTCATCAATTAAGAAGAATGGTGAATACAGCTGCTATATCAGAGGCATTTTCAATCCAACAAATCACTACAGTCAGTCCTGATGATGAATTGCTCGAGCTGCCTACCACCATAGAGCCAGAATTAGCCACCCTGCTGCACACATACAGACTGGTTTTTAAAACACCTACTGGTTTGCCACCGAGTAGAGAAAAAAACCATGCAATAGTGCTGCAACCAGGCTCCAAACCAGTGAAAACAAGACCTTATAGGTATCCGCATAGCCAAAAGGAACAAATAGAGACTATGGTACAGGAAATGTTGGATCAAGGTATCATTCAACCTAGCAACAGTCCCTTTTCATCACCAATTGTGCTAGTGAAAAAGAAGGATGGCAGCTGGAGGTTCTGTACTGATTACAGAGCTCTCAATGCAATCACTGTGAAAGACTCTTTTCCAATGCCAACAGTTGATGAGTTACTTGACGAACTCTTTGGTGCAACCTATTTTTCTAAGCTGGATTTGCGGGCTGGCTATCATCAGATCTTATTACAAACGGAGGACGATATATAAAGCGCATTCGTAACACATCATGGTCACTTTATGAGTGGTTAGTGATGCCATTTGGCCTCACAAATGCACCGGCCACGTTTCAAAGTCTCATGAACAATATCTTTCAAAAAGAACTTAGAAAATTTGTTTTGGTTTTTTTTGATGATATATTGGTTTATAGTTCCTCTTGGAAAGCTCACTTGTTACATTTGGAATTGGTTCTAAAGACTTTGCAGGCACATCAACTATATGCTAAATTGTCAAAGTGTTCTTTTGGTCTCTTGGAGGTAGACTATTTAGGACATAAAGTGTCTGGAAATGGAGTTGCTATGGATAGTGAGAAAGTCCAGAGTGTCAAAGAATGGCCTACTCCAAAGAACGTCAAGCAATTGAGGGGATTCTTGGGACTTACGGGATACTACAGAAGATTTGTCAGGAACTATGCTTCAATTGCTGCTGCCTTGACCGATTTGTTGAGGAAAGATGCTTTTCTGTGGACAGAGGAGGCTGACAGAGCTTTTAATAACTTGAAGGAAGCAATGACTTCTGCTCCGGTATTAGCTCTACCTAATTTCACTCAACCATTTATTTTAGAAACTGATGCATCTGGGTTGGGGGTGGGAGCAGTTTTGAGCCAACAAGGGCACCCTATAGCTTTCTTTTCAAGAAAATGGTGCTAGGATGCGAAAACAATCTGCATACACTGCGTGAATTGTATGCCATTATCAAGCATCAAGCTAAATTCAGACATTACTTGCTCGGGCAGCAGTTTATTATCCGAACAGATCAAAAGAGCTTGAGAAGTTTGCTAGATCAATCGTTGCAGACCCCGGAACAACAAGCATGGCTCCACAAATTTATTGGCTATGACTTTAAGATAGAATATAAACCAGGGAAAAGACAACATAGCTGGCGATGCTTTGAGCGGCAGTATTTTTTTCATGGCTTGTCCGAGCCACAATCCAATTTCTTACAGAGTTGAAGGTCGCTCTCTGCAGAGATACGAATCTATGAGATAATTATGCGTAAATGCTTGACAAGTCCAACAAAGAATCTCGATTATATATGCGAGAGATGGTCTATTGTATTGGAAAAATAGATTGGTGATTCCCAAACAACATGAGTTGATTCAACAGCTATTGCATGAGTATCACACCTCTCCGGTAGGAGGGCATGCTGGTGTAACTAAATCTATTGCTAGAATTAGTGCACAATTCTATTGGCCCAAGTTGAGAGAAGATGTTATGGAATTCATAAAAAAGCGTGTTTATCCGTCCGTAAGGCCAAGACCTCAAATGCTTTACCAGCAGGGTTACTTAATCCTTTACCTATTCCTGAGCAAGTTTGGGAGGACATTGCGATGGATTTTATCACGGGGCTGCCAAATTCACATGGATTCACAGTTATTATGGTGGTGATTGATAGACTCTCAAAATATGCACACTTTATTGCGATGAAATCGGACTATACAAGTAAAAGTGTAGCAGAAGCATTCATGACTAATATTGTTAAATTACATGGTATTCCAAAGTCCATTGTAAGTGACAGGGACAAGGTCTTCACTGCTTCCTTTTGGCAACATTTGTGGAAACTGCAGGGCACTACTTTGGGTATGAGTTCGGCATACCATCCTCAATCTGATGGCCAATCAGAGGTTCTTAATAAATGCTTGGAAATGTATTTGAGGTGTTTTACATATGACAATCCAAGAAGCTGGTTTAAGGCTTTGCCTTGTGCGGAATATTGGTACAATTCTTCCTTTCATCTGAGTGCAGGCATGACTCCATTCAAGGCGCTTTATGGTCGAGAACCACCTGCATTGCACCGCCCGGTGTGTGACTAACACCGAACCAAAGAGACGTGTATTGACACGATCGCTGATGAGAGAGCTGCTGATGCAACAATTGCGGCAAAATCTTCACAAGGCTCAACAAAGAATGAAGGCACAGGCAGATAAGAAAAGAAGGGATATGCAACTAGCTGTAGGTGATATGGTTTTGGTCAAGTTGCAGCCATATAGGCAGCATTCGGTGGCACTCAGAAGAAACCAAAAGCTTGGCTTGCGTTACTTTGGTCCATTTGAAGTGCTCCAACGGATTGGTCAGGTTGCATATAAGCTTAAGCTTCCAGAGCAGGCCAAAATACATCCTGTATTTCACATCTCACAGCTCAAGAAATTCCAAGGGGATGATACAGTGGCTTATTTTCCCTTACCATTGTTGACAGCAGAGAATGGCCCGATACTGCAGCCAAAAGAAGTTATCGAACTGAATCGTCACTAAGAGGTGATTTGCAAGTTCCACAGGTTCTAATTCTGTGGGATGATGATGATATGAATGCTGCTTCATGGGAGGACATCGATGATTTCAAGACCAACTACCCTCTTTTCAATCTTGAGGACAAGATTGCTGCTAAAGGGGATGGTATTGTAATGTATGAGAAGGGCAAACTTGGAAGAAATCAGGAAAAGCAAGCATCAGGAGTAGTGGCGCCAAATACAACTAACACACGCGTGGGAAACAGGACACGTCAGCCAAGTGTGAGGCTGAGGGATTTCACTACTTAGGCGTGAGTGAGAGAAGGAGAGGGTTGTTGAATGATGTGTGAATTTTTCCCTCTATCTGTGTATTTCTTCTCTTCTCTCTGATTACCCTTCTTGTGTACTGTTCCATTGAACAATTGTACTGAGAATTGACATTCTGTTAATACAGTACATGTCCACGCCACTTCAGTGTGTGAATTTTGTGTTTAATTGCTTTTTTAATTTAATTTGATCATCGTTCCAGTTTGGTTCATGAAGGAATTGTGTTTTCATTAGCTGTTGTCATTTTTCATCAAAACCAATGAATTTAATCTGCTGTTTTTTACCAATATGTGCTCATAACTAAAGTGCTATATTTCAAATATTGGTTCATAAAAGGAACTGTGCTTTCCACTATCTATTGTTATCATTTTTCATTAAACAGATGAATTTAGACTTTTTTTGAGAGTTGATGACCTCTTGCATTGATCTCTTGCATTTATCATTATTGGTTGAAATTTGGGCACTTGGACAAAATTTCAAATGCATGGAAAAAGTCTAAAAATGATAACTTTTATTTGCAAAGAACTTGCTATTATTCAGTAGCATAGGAAAACACTATTTGGTGAAAGGGTTATTCAAATTGTGTCGCACAAACTTCACTGCAAAGTGCAAACTGTCTTATTTTTTCCCAAGGTCACTTTACTTTTCACATTAAGTTGACAAACTTATATTTAGTTACCATCCCATAAGGTACTTTGATACTTGAATTTAGCAGATTTTCTTCTTGCCTTATGTTTGGATAGTAGTTGACTATCAAATATACCTTTTTCCATGGAAATTAGAGTTTTTTTTTTTGCAAGACACCGTTAGATTTTTACCAACTGTTTATACATTGAATGTTGTTCGCTGTGGTTTACATCAAATTTATCTTTCTTCACCAACTTTACCCTGCAATTCTCAATGCAATAACTAACATGCTTTTTATTCAGAAATGGAAGCCTATGAGAATACTTACCTATGTGCAGCCTCAAATGCTAGAAACAACACACAAAAATGTCTTTAGCAAAACAAAATAGGATTAGTTTATTTCTATTATTTACTTTAAGCATCTCATTCCAAATACTCTTGAACACATTGCATTGCTGATTTTGATTTTTTTACATGTGGACCATGTCATCTTTTTCATGTTGCGCAGTAGGTTACCTTTTGTGCCAAAGATTATATCATTGATAATTTCATTCAAGGCACCTACCTTCCTATTTTGTTCACAAAATTTGTGTAATAATTGAACTTTGCAATCAATAAGTGACAACAAATGGTCTAATGTTATATTTATTTTGTACAACTAGCATGGATTCATTTACCGTGCTGATAGTTTACTGCTTGGATCAACTCAAAAAATGAGCTTTAATCGGCCGATTACAACATGCATCTATGAGGGAATGGTAGCCAACCTTAGTTTTTTGTTTTCATCATTTCGCAACATGGTTTTCATCAATGCTCAAAGAAGAATGTGAAAGGAAACTCAACTACAAAATTTGTGTGGATACCTTTTGAATTGGACTGATTGAGAGACAACTTCAAAACTCCCAACATTTTTTGTATTCCAAAATGATGTAATTTATTTCCAGTGAGTAGATTAGTAGCAAGTTATACATTCATCTTTGCTATGCTATGGATATATACGGTTTCTTCTCATTTGCAAAATTGCAAATTTACCATCAGCTACTCTTCTGTCTTATTTGTTTAGAATTGAGTTGTTTGTTTCTGTTCAACAACATTTATGATTGAAGATTTTCAAATTTACAAAGTTTTTTTTATATAACTGTTCTACGTTTTTGAGGCCTATCCCCAAAAAAATTATTTGTCAGTAAACTCTTTTAATTTATCAGTAAACTGTGATAACCTATAGCTAAATAATCTTCTTCAAAGGCTAAAATCGATAATGACAACTTTTGTTACTGTGTTAGGTTAGATAGAGAAAAGTGGGGACAACCAAGTTAGACGCTCCAAACCCATTAAATTAGTTGTGTTGGCTTTTTTTGGTGGAGATATATAGAGAAATAGTTATATGGGATCCTAATTTATGCGTTCTTACAAAGTATTAATCTTTAGACTATAACTGAATTCCCCTCAATAACCCAAGTTAGAAAGAAGTTGTAACTGATAAAATGCATTTTGGGCCTTTTTAAAACAGTTAACAATTGGTTGATTGGTTACTAAGATAATATTTGGCCCTTTTTGTTCAACTGGTTAGTATATAAAGGTTCGTCGTTTGAAATATTAATTTTTTGTTTTCATGCAAAGGACTATTGGTTAAGTGAATTGGATTAACAAGTTTGAAAAACAGAGTTCAGTAATGGACTAAACAAATATACAAGTTCAATTGGACCATCTTCATCTACCACCACAAGCAAACCAGCATCTTTCAATTAGACAAAATTAATTTATCAACCTGACTTGGCAACAAATTTCTTTCTAGGATTCCCTTGCTTTTTGTACTTAGCTCATTGAATTTTCTAAATTTGAAATTTCTATTTGAGTATACCAAATAACTCGATCCTTAAGTAAGTTGAAATTAACATATTTCATTTGTACTTATTTTGTTAAATAAATTTGCCTCTTTTTTACAAATTCTTCTTGATATTAATTAATCTATTAATTCACATAAGCATTTCCCGAAAAGAACTGGGAAGTCCATTCCAAAAGAATGCGATGATTTTACCGACAACTGAAATGCTTATCTAATAAAAACCTGACAACTGAAAACAGAAAATAAATTCAATTTCACAATTTAAAATTCCTGGACTTTTTAAGTTGTCTTTCTACTTATCAGGTTAATTATAATTTTGAACTACTTATAATTATAATGTCGTACAACTTCTTTTGGAGTTAATTGTTGGTTTTTCACTAACTTCTCAATTTACAACAACAAAATGATTTAATTCCTTAAATTCTACGTTCGATTATAGAACAAGGAGGTGTCAAATTGAGATTTCAGTCTGAATAAATATCATGCTACATAATGCGATCGGCGCGCGCGCGCATGCACGCAAGTTGGTTACATTAAGTATTATATAAATAAACATTATGTGACATTATCACGATAATAAACACTTATTTAAGCTATTTATCCAAACGGGCCCTATATATAATAATTTGACTTGATACGTACGTAATTTTTCGAAATATGCATGCAATTCATTCACATTTTTTCTATTATTGTAATTTTATAAAGGTCACCTTAGCAGCCTAGCTCGCAAAATGGAATTTGAGTTTGATATATAATTGTTCATGTGTTGTATCTAGCCATGAGCAACACCTGTGAGTCTGTGACCTGTCTGGTGGGAATGGGACACCCACCCCTCCTGGCCCATTTCTCATATATTCTTCTTTTTCTATTAAAAAACACAGGTGCGCATTATTATTTTAAAAGTGCTACACCTATCAATAATACCAGTTAGAAAAAAAAATATAGTCAAAAATTACATTTGAGTTTTTAATATGTTTAATCGTAACGAATTAATTTTTTTAAGTTTACTTTTTTTACCACTAACTTAGGTCATTTGAGTTACATAACGCTTATGCTGTTAGCTTTATTTTAATTTTGGTTTAATTATAGTTTTTGTCCCGGTGCGTAACATTTGTTGAAGTTTCTTGCATTTATAATGTTATTTGAGGGGCTTTTTTGCCATTTCAATATTTATTGTTATTTTTCAATATTCTCTCTCTTAACATTTTCAACTAAATGCAGCACCCTGCAATCTAAAATGACTGCAGGGGATCAAAATCTGGGTGAAAAAGGCAGGTAGTGGGGAAGGAGGTGAGGAAGAAGCTGAGAGTAAAAATGAATGAGGGGTACTTTGGTAATTCAAGTGGCTAGAAGTTCCCCAATTTTTATTTTTGCAATTTTACTCATCAACATGAAATAATAAACTTTGTCCAAAAAAAAACATCAAATAGTAATCAGAAGGAAAAAAATGTTGGCATCAAAAGCATAACTCAAGCTCATTATCTTGGCAACATGATATGCAACACACAAGTTACAATTATTTTTCAAGATAATTTTACTACTAAGGTCTATTATTCAATTGTCCACAATTAAAATTTGACTTCTTCACCAACTGACTAGCTAGTAATGGACTCAAAATTCTGTCCCTAAAGAAAGTAACCAATTTTGAACTATT
This sequence comes from Oxytropis ochrocephala, assembly GCA_020916435.1. Lineage (NCBI taxonomy): Eukaryota > Viridiplantae > Streptophyta > Magnoliopsida > Fabales > Fabaceae > Oxytropis > Oxytropis ochrocephala. The sequence continues at coordinate 2,017,728 of CM037090.1, read as the reverse complement.
GTGTTGCATAAAACCCACTACATAAGCTGTAGTAACAAGATCAATGCATCTCCATCTTCTTTCATTTGTAAGAAGATGGGAAACATTAGCAAAGGCGATGTTTGTGTAGCGGGAGATGCTCTCCACCCAATGACACCTGTTATTGGACAAGGTGGTTGTTGTGCTTTAGAGGAAGAAAGATGAAGAAGGAGAGGAGGAGGAGGAGGAGGAGGAGGAGGAGGAGCAATATAAAAGGATTGAGGAAGGTTTGAAGAAATATGCAAAAGAGAGAAGATGGAGATGCATTGATCTTATCACTACAGCTTATGTCGTTGGTTTTATTCAAGAGGGTGCTTCAAAATTTGTTACCTTTCTAAGGGACAAAATTTTGGCTGCTTTACTAGCTGTCCAGCTATTAAAGAAGTCAGATTTTGATTGTAGACAACTAAATAGCCCTTAATTAGTGACACAATTATGTTGTCGTTCATCTTTTGATGTCTTTCATCTTGCCATCACAATGAACTGGAGTCCTTTTTATATACTCCCTCCGGTCTCTTTTATAAGCAAAAAGTGGTCAACACAAGTTAATGTATTTGGTCTAAATTTCCCCCACCCCGGCGTGCTTATTTTATATTTTTGATGTTGATTAGCATGTTTAAGGTGGTTGTTGTGCCTTAGAGGAGGAGGAGGCTTGTTGTTTGTTTGACTCCAAATCAGAATGGGACTTGATATTTGGAATTGTTTGATAGGTGGGTTTTACCTTTGATTTAATGATTTGGCAGTTCACATGTGTCACCTAATCTATCAAAAATAAAATAAAAAAGTGACAAATCAGTTTAAAAATAATGACATTAGGGACTAAAATAAATTAAAAAAACATCTTGCCATGACTTTTTAAAAAGAAATATTTCTAGAGGGACTAAAATGGAATTTCGCTGTAATTCTAGGGAATAAAATGATATTTAAGTCATGTGGAAAAATCCTTGAAGGACCCTTGTCATGTTTATTTATTCATCTGCTTGACTTGTGCGGTAGACAAAGAGCTCATGGAGGACCCTACTAAACAGAAACAATAAGTGTTAAACAAAAGCCTACGTGTGAGCCACAATGTTTGCATGTCGTCGGACAAAACTAACCAAATGTTTCCCTTATCATAAATTATATTGTTCATCATTCCTAACCCTAAGCCTCACGCAATGCATCCAGCGTAGTCGAAGAAATAATACATCCTCTTCTCTCTTCTAGACCCCACTGGTTTGGCCTCCATTTGACTCGAAAATTTGTCTCCAAACTTGAAATTATATCACAAATCCATTTTCGACAGCTGTTTTGGCAAACGGAGCACCGTTCGTCACGTTCAAACACTTTGGGCGATCTTTATATTGGCTTTTTTGGTCACCACTAGTACTCTTGCTTTCACCACAATTGTTGACCATACCAAAAATGTAACTATTAATATTACTGTCATTGTATTTTACACTATCTTCTAAAATAATCAGAGTTTTTGATGCCAAGTAGTGAAGTTAGAGGAGAGTTGTGGTATTTTAGGGTGTAGAGCAGAACTAAGAGAGGAGGAAAGTGGGGAGAGGGGTGGAAGAGTAAAAATGAGTGAAGGGTATTTTAGTAATTCCAAGTGGTGGGGAAATTTTTATATTTATTTATATATGCAATTTTACTCATCAACATCAAGTAATTATCTTTGTCAAAAAAAACATCAAATAATAATCAGAAAGAAAAGAAATCTGTAAATCAAAAGCATAATAACTCAAGTTCATTATTATTATTATTAGGGTTTTTTTTCACCCCTCCTTCTCTCTCACACCCCCCAAAATACCCAAACGGACAAAAATGCCCTCTATTTTTTAAAAAAAAATTAACTTTCCCGGATTTACCTCAAATATTGGTAAATTCGGTTCAAAAATCTGGAAAAAAAATCTGTTTCGTAGGGTTTCCCGGATTTACCTACCTATGAGGTAAATCCGGGAACCCCCTTTTTTTTAATTTTATTTTTAAAAAGATACACGTCTGTTACGATTTAAAATACGATACGAACGCATTACGATATACGAGTAAAGATACGTCTAAATACGATCTAAAATACATCAAAATAGACGGGCAATCACGCCTATGATCCTACTACTCCCCGTGACTTCCCGCTTCATCGCTTCAAAAAATCGCACGGCGATCGATAAGGCAAAGAACGCTCTATGATCCTCGTAGCAACAACGCTTCTATGAGGAGCACTCACTTTGGCGTGGATCGCCATCTATTTTGACGTATATTAGTTCGTATTTAGACGTATCTTTATTCGTATATCGTAACGAGTTTGTATCGTATTCTAAATTGTACCAGACACGTATCTTTTTAAAAATAATTTTTTAAAAAAAGAAGGGGTTTCCCCGATTTACCTCATTGGTAGGTAAATCCGGCTCACAATTTATGAACCGGATTTACCTACCTCTGAGGTAAATCTGGAGAATCCCAACGTAATTTTTTTCGTGGAATTTAACCGGAAATACCATTTTGTGAGGTATTTCCGAATTTTTCTAAAATGTTTTTTTTTAAAAAACAGAAGGGTAATTTTGGAATAAAATGGGTTATGGGGGTGGGAGGGAGGATGTGGGGGGTAAAAAAAACCTTATTATTATTACAACATCAAATGCAACATAAGTATTTGTACAACATAATAATGTTACTAAGGTCTATTCAGTTGTCCACAATTAAAATTTGACTTCTTCACCATCTGAGCAGCTAGTAAAGGACCCAAAATTTTGTCCCTAACGAAAGTAACAAATTTTGAATTACCTTGCTGCATAAAACCCACTACATAAGATGTAGTAACAAGATCAATACATCTCCATCTTCTCTCATTTGCATATTTCTTCATTCCCTCCTCAATTAATTTGTATTGCTCTTCTTCTTTGATATTTCTTCCTCGTCTTCTAGCGAGGGCCGCAGCTAGGCACCTAGCTAAAACAACACTATCTTCTAAGGCACAACAACCACCTTGGCCAATGTCAGGTGTCATTGGGTGGAAAGCATCTCCAACAACACAAACATTACCTTTACTAATATTTCCTAACATAAGTTCCCAAGGATGTCTATATCTTAATGGAGTTGAATGGAAAGAATCTATTTCAGTTTTTTCTATGATGGATCTAACATCATTTGGCACCTTTTCAAGCTTGTTTAACACATATTGTTTCAGTTTAGCTGGGTCATTCATTAGCTCTTTGTCTGCAATACATGTCAAGTGGATGAATAAACATGACAATTGACAACATACAATTAAATGTCTTTTATTTTACTTTAAAAATATTAACATGTTTGTTTTTGAAGTAAAAGCCCAAACTCGTCCTTAAGAAAAAAATGAAGACATTTTTGATTTTAAGAAATAAAAAAACTACTTTAAACACCGTTCATTAGGCTCAACTCAACTGGTAAATGTCGAAATTGTTAGGTTGAATATCGAGTTTTGAGTTCGAATACGGGTTTTTGCAATTGTGTGTGAGTTTCAAGTGACACTTGTCACTCTGTTTATAAGAAGAAGAATATGAAATCGAATAGGGAAAGCTGACCTTGGTTGGAGGGAGTCCAAGTGAAAAACCACAAAACGGTCTTGTCATCACATGGAACAAGACCTGCTCTAAAATCTTCTCCAAAAAAGTATATGAGCATAGGTTCAAAACTCTTATTGTTTTCCAACTCTACACAACCCCTAGTGGAATATCTTCCTGTATAAGTTGCCTCTTTGAAGCCAAGCCACTTTGCCACCACTGAATTTATTCCATCACACCCTATCAATACCTTTTCATTTCCAAACAAACAAACTTCAACTTTTGTTTTAATTAATTTCTTGTTACATACACACACATATTGTTTGTGTCTTTACCTTGGTTTTGATGGTTGTACCATCAGCAAGATGGAGTATTTTAGCAAAACCAGATTCCTCAATAGCAACAACCTTTGACAAGTACCTAATTGTGCCACTTGGAAGCTCATTTGCAAGGACTTCCAACATTGAATTCCTTATAACACAACGAGCTTCACTACATGGATAAGAAGAAAAAAACACTGATGTTAGTTTCTACGATTTGAACCTGAACCTCATGCATACTCATTCGGTGCGTATTAACTCGTCAAATTAAACTGATTTGATAAATTTAAGAATATTGTCCTCTAGTAAATATAGAAATGAAGTAGCAAAACTACACAATGTGTACTTACTGCTTTCCTTTGTCTTTGAAAGACATAGCTGGTGTTTGTTGACCTGTAATCAAATAGGTGGCCACACTCCCAGAAATTTGTATATATTTTTGTCGGAGAATGTCTCCAACACCAACAGCATCTAAGGCCTTCCAACCATTTTCCAATATTGTTAAAGCAAAGCCACCCTTTCTCAAACCATCTGAAGATTCCAACACTAAACTTCCCACACCCAACCTGTGAAGTCCTAAGGCTGTTGTAAGCCCGGAAATTCCAGCTCCCACAATCACAATATCTTCTTCAACTATTCTTTCCATATCTTGATGTCTTCTCTCCTCTCCTCTTCTTCTATGTGTTGACTTGAAATAATTTGAATGTTTCATTTTAGTTTTTATAATATCATATTGATGATGATTGATGATGATCACATGGCTTATACAAATGATATTCGCTATACATAAAACTAACATGTTCACGCGTTATACGATGCACTATTTTAAAGGTGGTACAACCATATCAATTAAAAAAAGCTATTAATAAAATATATAGGTTTAATTACTTTATAAGTCTCTACACTAAAACAAAGTTTTAAAATTACACCAGAGTCCTTTAAGTTAGATAACGTTTACACAGTTAGCATTTTTTAATTTTGGCTTAATTACTACTGTTTTGGTCCCCCACTTTTATGACCAACTCACAATTTTAGTCCCCAACTTTTTTCTTTCACGAATTTATTTCTCCTATTTTTTCAATTCCTAAAATCAATGTCTCTCCCTAATTTTGTCAAATATTTTGTTGATTATAGGCTCATTAATCCTACGTGGATGACACACATGACTAACAAGATGTACTTTAAAATAAAAAAGTATTATGGTTAGGGTTCTTAGAGAAACTTGGATGAGTCTCGATGAAGAAGATGAAATTGTTTTTCGTAATTTATAGAAAAAATTAATGCTTTTTTATTATAAAATTCATCTTGGCAGTCCTGCGTGACATCCACGTAGGCTTTATGGCAGTCCTGAAATTGATTTTAAAAATTGGAAAAATTGGGGAATAGTTCGTGAAAAAAAGTTTGGGCACTAAAATCGTGAGTTGGTCATAATAGCGATTAGGTGGACCAAAACTATAATTAAGCCTTTTATTTTCCATCCAACTCCGTTAAAAAAACTATGTGGTAGGTCCAACTGTATTTTTAATCTGACTTATTATTATTTTATTTTATTTATCTTTTTTTGATAGAAAAGGTCATCTTCTACACCAGATGCAAAAAGTGGGTCAAAACCGACCTGATTCGGCAACAAAATGTGTGATTTCCAAGCATGTGCTATTCGTTGATCATCAACTAAGAGAGACCCCATAAAATTTTGTGAATAGTTCAACCATTTTGGGGGATTTTAGATTTGGAAAAAATGGGGTATTTTGACTTCCAAGTAGTGGGGAAATATTCATATTTATTTATATATGCAAATTTACTCATCAACATCAAATAATTATCTTTGTCAAAAAAAAAACATATAATAATAAGCAGAAGGAAAATAAATTTGTAAATTAAAAGCATAACTCAAGTTCATTATCATTATTACAACATGAAATGCAACATAAGTATTTGTACAACATAATTTTGTTACTAAGGTCTATTTAGTTGTCCACAATTAAAATTTGACTTCTTCACCATTTGGGCAGCTAGTAAGGACCCAAAATTTTGTCCCTAACAAAAGTAACAAATTTTGAATTACTTAGCTGCATAAAACCCACTACATAAGATGTAGTAACAAGATCAATACATCTCCATCTTCTCTCATTTGCATATTTCTTCATTCCCGTCTCAATTCTTTTGTATTGCTCCTCTTCTTCAAAATCTTTTCCTTGTTTTCTAGAGAGGGCCTCAGCTAGGCACCTTGCTAAAACAACACTATCTTCTAAGGCACAACAACCACCTTGTCCAATGTCAGGTGTCATTGGGTGGAAAGCATCTCCAGCAACACAAACATTACCTTTACTAATATTTCCAAACATAAGTTCCCAAGGATGTCTATATCTTAATGGAGTTGAATGGAAAGAATCTAATTCAGTTTTTTCTATGAATGATCTAACATCATTTGGCACCTTCTCAAGCTTGTTTAACACATATTGTTTCAATTTAGCTGGGTCATCCATTAGCTCTTTGTCTGCAACACATGTAGAAATTGTTAGGTTCAATATCTTGAGTTCGAATTCGGGTTCTTGCAGTTGTGTGTGAGTTTCAAGTGACACTTGTCACTTCGTTTATAAAAAAATAAAAAATGAAATCAAAAAAGGAAAATTGACCTTGGTTGGAGGGAGTCCTAGTGAAAAACCAAAAAACGCTCTTGTCATCACATGGAACAAGACCTGCTCTAAAACCTTCTCCAAAAAACTGTAATGCAATAGGATCAAGAATCTGATTATTTTCCAACTGTACACAACCCCTAGTGGAATATCTCCCGGTATAAGTTGCCTCTTTGAAGCCAAGCCACTTTGCCACCACAGAGTTTATTCCATCACACCCTATCAATACCTTTTCATAATTTCCAAACAAACAAACATCAACTTAGTATAATTTGTTTTAATTAATGTCTCGTTACATAGACACACATATTGTTTGTTTGTTTGTTTACCTTGGTTTTGATGGTTGTTCCATCAGCAAGATGGAGTATCTTAACAAAACCAGATTCCTCAATAGCAACAACCTTTGACAAGTACCTAATTGTCCCACTTGGAAGCTCATTTGCAAGGACTTCCAACATTGAATTCCTTATAACACAACGAGATTCACTACATGGATAAAAAACACTCATGTTAGTTTCTACGATTTGAACCCGAAACCTCATGCATACTCATTCGCACCTTTTAACTCATCAAACCGAACTACCTACTTAAAGATAAATTTAAGAATCTTGTAGCAAAAATACACAAAGTGTACTTACAAATTTCCTTTGTCTTTGAAAGACATAGTTGGTGTTTGTTGACCTGTAATCAAAGAAGTGGTCATACTCCCAGAAATTTGTATATGTTTTTGTCGGAGAATGTCTCCAACACCAACAGCATCTAAGGCCTTCCAAGCATTTTCCCATATTGCTAAAGCAAAGCCACCCTTTCTCAAACCATCCGAAGATTCTAACACTAAACTTCTCACACCCAACCTGTGAAGTCCTAAGGCTGTTGTAAGCCCAGCAATTCCAGCTCCCACAATCACAACTTCTTCAACTAAGTTCATTTCCATTATGACTAAAATTATATGAGATTATTGGAAGACTTGGATTCAGTGGAAAGCCAATCCTACTAGCTAGTCTTTTATAAACTCCCTCCGGTCCACTTTAAAAGAAAAAAAAACACTTTTTAGATGCATTTAATAAATGATGTATCTAGTCAATATTAAAGACTAGATACATCATTTATTGAATGAATCTAAAAAGTGTTTTTTCCTTATAAAGTAGACCGGAGGGAGTATAAAAGTAGAATACGGAGTCCGCCAAAAAGTAGTCATTTAATTGGGAAAAAGTCCGCCGAAATGGATGACATTTTGGTCATTTTAATTTTGTCCATAATAATAGTCTGTCACACTCACAATTATTGCAGAACTACCCTATACATTTTCAATACACACTTTAATTTTTTTTAAATGCGAACTTCAATACTCTATACTATTCCCAATGCACACTTTAATTGTTTACATTTCGTTTCTCATTGCAAAATTAAATTGCAACTTTTTCACTTTTAAATTCTTCAACAAGCTTTTATTGCGGCTCTATTTCTAAATTGTATTCCATTTAATTTCATTCATTACGCATTATTGAAAAACTAAAAAAATGAAATTGCATTAATTGTAGAACAGCCCTATACAATTTCCAATACAATCTTTAATTGTAATCCTTTTGCTTCCCAATGCAATCTTTAATTGCAACAATTCAAGTTATTTCCCGTTTGAAGTTTAAATTTCGTCATTGGTTTTAGAGGCATTCATTCGCATTCAAATAATGCCACCAAATTCAAAAATTTCAGCATTAAACCGTGGAGAATATTAACAGGCGTGTAACATTAAGATTGATTAGTTCATGAACATAGAGCATGGAACTAGTGGAAGATTAAGGGGCGTGGAAGGTTAATCTTTTATATATAAAAGTAGAATAAAGAGTCCGCCAAAAAGTAGTCATTTAAGTGGGAAAAAGTCCGCCGAAATGGATGACATTTTGGTCATTTTAATTTTGTCCATAATAATAGTTTGTCACACTTACAATTATTGCAGAACTTCCCTATACATTTTCAATGCACGCTTTAATTTTTTATATGCGAACTTCAATACCATTTACTATTCCCAATGCACACTTTAATTGTATGCATTTCGTTTCTCATTGCAAAATTAAATTGCAACTTTTCCACTTTCAAATTCTCAAACAAGCTTTTATTATGGCTCTATTTCTAAATTGTATTCCATTTAATTCCATCCATTACGCATTATTGAAAAACTAAAAGTTGCAAATGCATTCATTGTAGAACAACCCTATACAATTTCTAATACAATATTTAATTGTGATCCTTTCACTTCTCAATGCAATCTTTAATTGCAACTATTCAACTTATTTCCGTTTGAAGTTTAAATTTTGTCATTGGTTTTAGAGGCATCCATTCGCATTCAAATAATGGCACCAATGGAAGATTAAGGGGCGTGGAAGCTTAAGGGTAAATGGACTCCATGTGCATTCAATTTAGGGAATGAAAATCGAAACATTCAGTATTAAATCGTTGGGTGCATTAAGAGGCGTTTAGGGTGAAGGGAAAAGGGCTCCATTGTGCATTCAATAGAGTGCATGAAAATTGAAACATTAAGCATTGGACCGTTGGGAAGATTAAGAGGCGGTTGAGGTGAATGAAACAAGTGTCGTCTCTTGATTTAACCATACTTCATTGAGATCACATAAATGGCTTCAAGATATACTCTAATTTTGATATACGCTCGAGCAAGAATGATTAGAGGCTTAAGGTGCGTGTCTTGCATACATGGAGGGTTCCCGAATTCAAAAATTTCAAGTGTCATATCAAGTATTGAGTTATTGTTGCTTGATGAGAAGGTAATGTCAATACCTTTATTTTTCAAATAGTATAGTATGTTAATACGTACTCTAAGTTTTTAAAGTCGTCATGCTTTTTTTTTCCAAAGGGGGAATGGATTGTATCTACGTTGAAGGAAAGGTTTGCAGAGGAGATGAATCAATATCTTATTGATAATGATGTTTGAGAGTTTTGTCATTCTAATTCTGCAACTTTGTAGAAGTCGATCCTAGAAATGTATATTTTTCATTAAAATATTTGGTTTAGATGTGTACATATTTGATTGTCATTTGTTTAATTATAGACTTATTTTTTTGAATTGATTGGGCGAGGAAGAAAATCTTTTCGGCAATTTTAGAGACGGTCGGACGAGGACCATGTCCCCGTCTTTGAGAAGAGCATCGAAGAAAATCTTCTCATGACAGGATCGAGGTGGAGAAAAGTTTGGGGACAGTATGGGACCTACCATACCCTCAAGATTGTTGTGTAATTCTCCTATAATCATTTACTGATGAATCATGTTATATACAATTTGTTGAAAGTACTAGAACTACAAGTCTTTTCGCAAACATCGTATAATTTTTTCAAAATAATAATAATTATCCTCAACTTTTTTCCCGTGCATCGCACGGGCAATGGTCTAGTAGTATATATATATTTACTTTCTTTTTTCTACTCACTACTTTTTTATTAGGAATTAATAAATATTAGGATGGTATGGTCACGTGATTTTACCCTTCTTTTCTCTTTATCCGGTTTTACCCTCAATTAAATAATAAAAATTTTGTCTAGAAATCTTTTTTTATATTTTCTGGATTCATGTTTTAAAAGGTAAATCCGAAATCGTTTCCTGAAAAAAAATTCGGATTTATGTTTTAAGACATAAATCTGGAACTTATTTTTTTAATTCCAGATTTATGTTTTAAGATATAAATCCGGAAGTACATTTTTTTAATTCTGGAATTTTGTCCAAAACATATATTTTTTTAAAGAAATAATTTTCATTAATTATTAAAATTAAAATTTAATATAATAAACAAGCTTTTGATCAACGGCCAAGATCCCATCAACACTTTTGACGGCCTCAATATTACCGACAATTTTGATCAACGGCCTGCAGTCGGTCAAGGTACTTTAATGTACGCATTGATAAGCGTGACTCAACAGATAAAATTTCAACAGTCTAGATTACTTGTCTTCAATATTGGTCATCGGCACACACTCAATGAAAATTGCTATAAATACACATTGTTACCCTCATTTCTTTCACACCAACACTTCTTTACTTTACTAAACACATGCTTATTTGATTTTCCAAAACATCTAAAACGAGTAATATGATTTATTATTGAATTGAGATTGATCTAGTTTAAAATCCAATAGGTAATTAAACATGTAGTATGATTTATTTTGTAATAAGTCATATTAAAAACAGGTATTTTTTTTGACTCAATTGAAAACATGCACTATTAGTATAATAACTTGCATACAATAAAAGATACTAAATTTCGTCAAAAAAAGATTAAAAGATACTAAATGATATGATCACACTTTCACTGGCAAGAGCGCTACATATGTGGAGGTCAAGTGGCTCTTGTTATTTCAGAACTATGATGATCTTGGTCAGTGGGCGTGGAATCCAACTGCTTTGCCCTTTTTATATCAGCAACTTAATCCCCTAGAGATAGTTGAGGTACTAGTTCAGTGGTAAGAGTTAGTTTTATATTCTCAAGGTGCTGAGTTCAAATTCCCTCGAGAACAGTTGTAAAATGACAATTAGTGCCACTTTGATAAATAAAAGTTTCCCCCTTCCCCCATTTTTTTAAAAAAAATATCAACAACTTAATGATGTTATCTGGGATACCGGTTAGTGTGGGGTTTCGCGTCGTCGTTCTTTGCATGTATAATTCTTATTGACTATCTTACTTTTTTAATTTACTTTTTTTTAATATAATTACTAGTAATCTATATTTTTATTTCAATGTTGGATATATGAGCATTTTCCAACCATAGGTGATCGCGTCAACCAGGGTCTAACTAGGAGGCCACATGCTAGGAGGTGGCGTAATAAAAAGAGTTATAGTCTTAAACTTACACATTTTCGGAGGAAGTTGGTTACCTTGGGACCCACTGATAACTCTATTTTATATAGAGTTATTCATGCATTTAAACTTAGATAATTGCTTAAATTCAAGTAAATTAAAGTGTTAAATATAGTTTTATTAATAAAGAACAACATTCAAAGTATCAAGAAGGGTTAAGCAAAGAACTAAGCATGTTGCATATATTTTGGTATGTTTGATGTATTTGTTCAGTGCAACTGTAGTTGGTGTACCTACACTGCCTGCACTAAGAGTGCCTACACATGCTAAACCAACACTTTGCACCAAAACATCCAAGGACCAATTTGATGCTTCAAGACTTGATATGTGACGTCATGCTTAGTCATGTGGAGCAGATCCACTTGCAAAATTCGACGCCTACTTTTGGAGACAAGTTGAGAAGGTCACTCACTCAAGGACATGTGGCACTTCTTTATTGGACCACCCCATGTGGACTTTATGTGAAGATCAACTTGCTTGATGGGAGGTCTGCAAAGTAACTATGGGCAGCTGATCTTGGTTAAATCTTGTCTCCCAAGCAAACCCCCATAGAAGGAAAGCTCATTGCCTATATAAAGGACCACTTCTCCTCACTTGAAAATCATCCTTCATCCAAGCTTTTAAAGGATCGCTTGTTTTTCTTTATTTGTAGTTTAGTTTCAGTTTTTATTTAAGTTTCTGAAGAGAATGAAGGTAAGGAAGTGCTAGACAACCACTCCCTTCACTTCTACTTGGAGGAAACTTGTGCAAGGAATTGGTGTAATACTTCAACTTGAAAGCTCATGCAAAAGATCTCCCATTTGTGTAATATCTATCCTTTTGCGTTCTTTTGTAATATTACTCATTCTATCATGTTCCTTACAGATTCTCTCTATTATATAATGAGTAATATGAGCTAAATTCCATTAGTTGAGATGTTGTAGCCTTATAATGATCTTTTAAGTAAGTTATTGTGTTCATATGTGATGTTTGCATTTTAGTTCTTGTATGATAACTCTTTCATATTCATATTTAGAATTGGCCAACTAAAAGTGAATGTAAATCATAAATACAGACATGGTTTATGATTAGAACTCAAGAACTAATAGGGATAAGGGTTTAATAAAGGAAACTTCGTTAAGTACATGCTAAAACCTAGACATAGGATAGAATAGTCCTTAGGATGATGCAAATACAAGAGTGAACTTATTTAGCAACTTGGATCATTGTTAGGAGGCAAGAGAGGATTTGACAACTCTTTTCTTTACTGCAAAAAGCAAAGATCATAAGAACTTGTAATGAAACTCTAAAGCAAGTGACCGAAAGACACATACTGATGCAGCTGCATCCAGTGTACCTGTACCACATACACCACTAAAACTCTTAAAAGTGACTTATTTGGTGAAAACATCTCAACTATCATTTTCCACTGATTCCTTACATCTTTTATTGCTTATTTACATTATGTTTGTTTATCAACACCACCTATTTGTGAGTAGGATAGTGGTTACCTTTCACTAGTCAACTATTTAATCTAAACTTGTAAATTAATCCAATCCTCGTGGGAACGATACTCTACTTTCACTTTATTACTTGATACGATTGTGTATACTTGCACATTTGTGTGTATATCAAACGCACCACCCGCCGAAGTCATATGGAAACTGCGGGAGGACCAAAGGTACGTGCTGGATTATCAGACTATTGTTCTTTTTAGAGGGTATATTCACTGGGAGGATATTGTCCATGCCGGATAGGTGCGTCTGGCAGTTTGGCTACGTCCATGACATCCCACGTCTGCCGATTGATGAGCGTCCAGGACCTAGGGACATCAACATGAGGTGGTTGTACTTCACCCAATAGGTTGAAGATGTCATACGGGGCTAGTAGGGTCACGGTCCCAACCGAGTGCCATGTGAGGTACCTCCCATGGTACCATCAGGTTTCGATTTCCCGCCTTAGGGTGCCTTTCAAAGCATAGTTTAGTGGTAAAACACGTGTGAACACCAGAAGCACGGGTTGAAACCCACAACACTCCATTTTCACCCTCCTAATGGTCAAGAGAAAATTTGTACTCCATTCGATTTAATAAAAAAATTATTTCACATTATAAAAGAAATGTAGTTAGACTCGTTTAATTTTATCAAAAGAACAAAAAATGTAAGTGTATTTTCCAAATTACCCTCATGGATTTATTTTTGTTACTTGTCAGGATGGATCTTCTCATGGTTTGGGAGGGCCACGACCACCCTACAAAAACATATGAAATTACTAAAATAACTCTACTTTTAAATATAAGCAACTAAATATATATACCAACTTTGCGCCAACATGACAATGCGAGAATGTGGCCTGGCGGTTGAACTTCGGTATTCGAAGCAGAAGCTCTCGTGTTCGAGTCTGATTGGGCTTTTTTGATTTTTTTTGTCAGCTTTGTTTATTTTTTTAAAATGAAAAGCTGCACATATTTTTTTGTTTTTTGCCAAAATGTTTATCCTGGGAGTCAAACCCTGGCCAAAACATTTTACATTCCACTCCTAACCACTATGACACTAATCTTTATTAGTAGAAATTTCACAAATTCCTAATAAATATATATATATATATATATATATATATATATATAATCACACATTAATAATTCTTTTTACTCAATATATATATAGCTAGGTAATATATATATATATATATATATGGTATTTTTATATTTTTTGAAGTATAACTTTTATTAAGATGTTTAATATCATCATATCTCTTATATTAGAACTAGAAATTGTAAATATCTTGTTGATAATTTTCGAAAACATATCTCAACATTTAGAATCATAATCAAAAAAATTTAAAACTACATTTTGACTAACAACATCAGTTGAGTCTCTATATAAATCAAAATTATATTCTTAGTCATTTAATTTACATTTATCTATTTTAACTGTATTTGCGTTTCTGCGTCTCTGTTCATACTTTTTTGAGTTTCAATGACTCTTTCAAGAGCGGCCCACCCCAACTTTTTGGTCAAGATCCGCCACTTACTGTGTTATTAATGCGACCCAATCACCTTTCGATACTTCACTCTTACAACCGAAATTGTTCAGTACTAAGATACTGTGTGTACAAAATTAGAATTCCAATTCAAAAATCAATTTTGCTTACTGGGTAGTTTCGACACTAAGATGCCAAAATAAATGAAAGTGTGGGGGGGAAAAAAGGATGTGTGGTACTTTTAAAACAAAAATGGTGGATGAGAGCGGTGAAAATCAACCTTGATTGATGATTTGATGTCAAGTAGTGAAGTTAGAGGAGAGTTGTGGTAGCTTAGGGTGGAGAGTAAAAGTAAGAGAGGAGGAAAGTGGGGAAAGGGGTGGGGAAGAAGATGAGAGTAAAAACGAGTGAAGGGTATAAGCTTAAAGGTATGTTTTGTCCCTGCAAATATCTCAATAATCCAATTTGGTCCTTACAAATACCAAATACTTCTAGTTTGGTCTCTGCTGTTATTTTTGGCTAACATCGTTAGTAGATGATGACGTGGCTGCCAACATACCTTAAACCCTTATTTATATATGCAATTTTACTCATCAACATCAAATAATTATCTTTGTAAAGAAAAACATAAAATAATAATCAGAAGGAAAAGAAATGTGTGCATCAAAAGCATAACTCATATTCATTAATTGTCTTGGCAAAATGAAATGTAACATAAGTATTTGTACAACATAATTTTGTTACTAAGGTCTATTCAGTTGTCCACAATTAAAATTTGATTTCTTCAGCATCTGAGCAGCTAGTAAAGGACCCAAAATTTTGTCCTTAAAGAAAGTAACAAATTTTGAATTACCTTGTTGCATAAAACCCACTACATAAGATGTAGTAACAAGATCAATACATCTCCATCTTCTTTCATTTGCATATTTCTTCATTCCCTCCTCAATTCTTTTGTATTGCTCCTCTTCTTTGTCCCTAGAGAGAGCCTCAGCTAGGCACCTAGCTAAAACAACCGCATCCTCTAAGGCACAACAACCACCTTGGCCAATCTCAGGAGTCATGGGGTGGAAAGCATCTCCAACAACACATACATTGTCTTTACTAATATTTCCAAACATAAGTTCCCAAGGATGTCTATATCTTAATGGAGTTGAATAGAAACAATCTAATTCTGTTTTTTCTATGAAGGATTTAACATCGGTTGGCATCTTCTCAAGCTTGTTTAACACATATTGTTTCAGTTTAGCTGGGTCCTTCATTAGTTCTTTGTCTGCAACACAAGTCAAGTGGATGAATAATAAATATACATGAAAATCGGTAACATACAATTAAATATTTTTTTTTACTTTAAAAATATTAACGCCTGGTCAAGAACTAACTTGACCGGCATTTGAATTTTTTGAAGATCAAATTAGTATTTTTCATTTTTCAGAACCATATATGTCTTTTGTTTCTTCTCGAGTATCGGTTTCGGCCTATTATCAATAAAATTAATCAAAAAGGGAAAATTGACCTTGATTGGAGGGAGTCCAAGTGAAAAACCAAAAAACAGTCTTGTCATCACATGGAACAAGACCTACTCTAAGACCTTCTCCAAAAAACTGTATGAGCATAGGTTCAAAACTCTGATTGTTTTCCAACTCTACACAGCCCCTTAGTGCATATCTCCCTGTATAAGTTGCCTCCTTGAAGCCAAGCCACTTTGCGACCACAGAGTTTATTCCATCACACCCTATCAATACCTTTTCATTTCCAAACAAACAAACATCAACTTAGTATAATTTGTTTTAATTAATTTCTTGTTAGATACACACACACATATTGTTTGTTTGTTTACCTTGGTTTTGATGGTTGTACCATCAGCAAGATGGAGTATCTTAGCAAAACCAGATTCCTGAATAGCAACCACCTTTGACAAGTACCTAATTGTCCCACTTGGAAGCTCATTTGCAAGAGCTTCCAACATTGAGTTCCTTATAACACAACGAGCTTCACTACATGGATAAAAAAAGAAAAACACTCATGTTAGTTTCTACGATTTGAACCTGAACCTCATGCATACTCATTCGGTACCTATTAACTCATCAAAACTGAGTTACCTACTTAGGATAAATTTAAGAATGTTGTACTTACGGCATTCCTTTGTCTTTGAAAAACATAGTTGGTGTTTTTTCACCTGTAATCAAAGAAGTGGCCACACTCCCAGAAATTTGTATATATTTTTGTCGGAGAATGTCTCCAACACCAACAGCATCTAAGGCCTTCCAAGCATTTTCCCATATTGCTAAAGCAAAGCCACCCTTTCTCAAACCATCTGAAGATTCTAACACTAAACTTCTCACACCTAACTTGTGAAGTCCTAAAGCTGTTGTAAGCCCAGCAATTCCAGCTCCCACAATCACAACTTCTTCAACTAAGCTCATTTCCATTATGACTAAATTAATTGGAGGACTTGGATTCAGTGGAAAGCCAATCCTACTAGCTAGTATATATATTTGCTTTCTTTTTCCTATTCCCTACTTTTTTCTAATAGGAATTAATAAATATTAGGATGGATGGTCACGTGATTTTAACGTTTTTTTGTCTATTCCGTTTTTACCCTCAATTAAATAATAAAAATTAGTCTAGAAATTATTATTTGTATTTTCCAAATTCATGTTTTAAAAGGTAAATCGGAAACTGTTTCCTGAAAAAAATTCGGATTTATGTTTTAAGACATAAATTCAGAACATTTTTTTTTAATTTTGAATTTATGTTTTAAGACATAAACATGGAAGGAAGTACATCTTTTTTAATTCTGGAATTATGTCCAAGGCATATATCCATAATGTATTTTATTTAAAATAATTTTCATTATATATTAAAATTAAAATTTAATATAAGAATACTAGCTTTTGATCAACAGGCAAGATCCCACCAACACTTCACGGCCTCGATATTACCGATATTTTGATCAACGGCCTACCTTCGGTCAAAGTACTTTAATGTGCGCATTGATAAGCGTGACTCAACAGATAGAATTTCAACAGTCTAGATTATTCGACCTCAATATTGATCACCGACACACACTTAATGAAAACTACTATAAATACACACAGTTGCTCTCATTAATTTCTTTGACACCAACACTTCTCTGCTTTAGTAACACTTGCTTATTTAATTTTCCAGACACTCCAAAATGAAAAGCATTTCAACCCAATACTCAAAGGATAGCACACTGACCGTTGTTCAACATCGTGAAAAAATCACCAAAAAAGAAAATGGTGTCTGGTTTGAGTGTAACCGATCATCATATGCCCAACATGCATGGGTGCATGCATTTATGTTTTTCAATCGTGTGTTGCGGTATTCCTATCACAGATATACTCTTATAAGAGTTGTTAGTTGCATTTTGCAACTTCCTCATCATTAAATTTCACAAGGCGGTGATGATGATGCCAACCTAGTTTAATTAGTTTGACAACTTTGTTAGACCTAATCTGTTAATTGTTATTTAATGTCATCCTCAAAATTGGATTTTGTTGTTGGTTGTAACTTAGTCATCAGATTTTAGACGTCTGATATGTTGGTTGTAGCAATATGTTATATTAGTTTGTTGTTGTGTAGGCACTGTCACTGGTTTCCAACATTAAATTCCTTATAACACGAGCTTCACTACATGGATAAAAAACATTATAGCAAAAATTTCATATCAAATTTAAGAACCTTTCTTTGTAATCAAATATTAGTGGTTAGTTAGTTAGGTGAGGGAGAAACGTTATTTTTCAGAATTTTTTTATAAGTCTAAAACTAATATTTAAAATCTCTTGCATCTTTTGGTATCTTTTAGCTCACCAAAATTGAGCTACCTACTTGGGTTAGCTCTTGTTGTTTCTTTTTTTTTTTGTTAGCTCATGTTGTTCCCTTTTTTTTGTTAGCTCACGTTGTTACCTATTTTCTCATGTTGTTACATTTTTTTTTTTGCAAAATGATTAAATATGTTATATTACTTTTGGGATGTATTCAACCGAAAAATATATTGTTTTTAGCAAATATTTTTTTGAATAAATATTTAAAAATTTACAAAAAATAAATCAAGCATTTTAAAATCAAAATTAATTAAATTTACATTTGTCTTTTAAGAATACATTGTAATTTTGAGTTCTTAACCGAAATTTTTTTTTTGACGCAACCGAACCGAATTTTTATTGACGATTTAAAATAATTTTTTTAGAAATTTTGTCGCTATAGTATTTTTTTCATTTATATTTACTTCTTTTTATATTTGATTATTGGGTACATTCATTGATGATTTTGTCCCCCACAATAAATTATGTAAAATTTCGTCACTGAGGGGTTCAATTTGATAAAACAGGGACCCAATTTTAAAAATTTGAACAGTGCCCCTGAATTGTTTGGGACGGTCCTGCCGATAACATATAATATTTCTCCATCTTAACTCAAAGCAAAATATTCACTTATAAAAAGTAAAAATATCTATAAATGCGAAACACAAAAATTAATCTTGTCAAAAAAAAGAAATACAAATTTAATATACAAATAACATATAATTTTTCACGTCGAGACTCAAAACCAAAATAATTATTTATGAAAAATAAAGACATTCATAAAGACAAAATAAAAGTGTAGTTATACTGAGAATAAGTAATACTTTTTTGTCAAAAAAAAAGTAATACTCTTCCATCAAAATAATAATTTAAAAAAAAATAAAAAACAAGAAATAATATTAACAATAATAACATTAATAGCGACAATATATAATATTTTTCTGTTGAACTACTCAAAAATAATGAAATTATATCGATAGTAGCACGAGTTTATAAGTACTAGTTGGCAAAAATAGTGACAGCGATGTACCAAAAAATAATAATGACCGTGCTTACAGTAGGCCCCTCAATTAGATCTAATGACAAAATATCATATCTAATGACGACATGCCAAATTGAACGATCGCAAGTTGTTTGTGGATGGCAAGTTGTTGGTACGTGATTAATTTCTAACGATCGCTTGACTAAGCGGGGAAGAAGGTTTCAAGATAGACTCCATTTTTTCTCGATTTAAGTCTTTATCTTGGAGGGTGGTTTAATGCTTTCTTACGTGTATAAACAATTCTTGTGAAAGTCTTAATGTTTTGGTTATGAGTACACCTAGTGCTCTTATTAATAAAAATTTTGCTTATCTAAAAAAACCGCACACATTTTTTTAAAATAAATTATATTAATATGGTCTACTTTTAGCGTCATTGTCTTTAATTATAAACTCTATTTGGTTTAATTTCAGCGTCATTGTCTGTAATTGTAAACTCTATGTGTTGGGATCCTATGCAAATACAATAATAATAGTCGGTCAAGTAATCAACATACTAACTATGTAGGAATTTAATAATATATTAGATAGTTTCTAAAAACATTTGCGTGGAATTACTCTTTATTTAATACGATAGTATCTTTTAGCTCACCAAAATTGAGCTACCTACTTGGGTTAGCTCTTGTTGTTTCTTTTTTTTTTGTTAGCTCATGTTGTTCCCTTTTTTTTGTTAGCTCACGTTGTTACCTATTTTCTCATGTTGTTACATTTTTTTTTTGCAAAATGATTAAATATGTTATATTACTTTTGGGATGTATTCAACCGAAAAATATATTGTTTTTAGCAAATATTTTTTTGAATAAATATTTAAAAATTTACAAAAAATAAATCAAGCATTTTAAAATCAAAATTAATTAAATTTACATTTGTCTTTTAAGAATACATTGTAATTTTGAGTTCTTAACCGAAATTTTTTTTTGACGCAACCGAACCGAATTTTTATTGACGATTTAAAATAATTTTTTTTTTAGAAATTTAGTTTTTTTTGTGGCTATAGTATTTTTTTTCATTTATATTTACTTCTTTTTATATTTAATTATTGGGTACATTCATTGATGATTTTGTCCCCCATAATAAATTATGTAAAATTTCGTCACTGAGGGGTTCAATTTGATAAAACAGAGACCCAATTTTAAAAATTTGAACAGTGCCCCTAAATTGTTTGGGACAGTCCTGCCGATAACATATAATATTTCTCAATCTTAACTCAAAGCAAAATATTCACTTATAAAAAGTAAAAATATCTATAAATGCGAAACACAAAAATTAATCTTGTCAAAAAAAAGAAATACAAATTTAATATACAAATAACATATAATTTTTCACGTCGAGACTCAAAACCAAAATAATTATTTATGAAAAATAGAGACATTCTTAAAGACAAAATAAAAGTGTAGTTATACTGAGAATAAGTAATACTTTTTTGTCAAAAAAAAAATAAGTAATACTCTTCCATCAAAATAATAATTTAAAAAAAATAAAAAACAAGAAATAATTTTAACAATAATAACATTAATAGCGACAATATATAATATTTTTCTGTTGAACTACTCAAAAATAATGAAATTATATTGATAGTAGCACGAGTTTATAAGTACTAGTTGGCAAAAATAGTGACAGCGGTGTACCAAAAAAAAATAATGACCGCAGTGCTTACAGTAGGCCCCTCAATTAGATCTAATGACAAAATATCATATCTAATGACGACATACCACACACATTTTTTAAGGGAATTGAAAGGGTTAAAACAACGTTTTGATAAAGGGTGAGTGGTTCTTTAAGGGAAAGAAGACTCAAAAGACAAGAAAGTTGTTGTGGATGGTAAGTTGTTGGTACATGATTAGTTCGGAACGATCGCTTGACTAGAGGGGAAGAAGCTAAGATAGACTCCATTTTTTCTCGATTTAAGTCTTTGTCTTGTAGGTGCAGGGACGACCACCTCTTAGTATACATTGAAAAGAGAGTTGCTGAAAAGTTCACGGTTGACACAATTATAGATGATTTTCGTGACATTCGAGAAAGACGTTCTTTATTTTAATACAATATTAATGCATTTAGTATTTTTGGATTAATTAAGTATGACATTATTCATGAAATATGATACACATGCATATTTATTGGGGAGATTTTAAGCCCCCCATTAATCAAATTTTGGCTCCGCCCATATGTAGGTGGCTTAATGCTCTTACGTGTATAAACAATTCCTGTGAAAGTCTTGATGTTTTGGTTTTGAGTACACCTAGTGCTCTTATTAATAAAAAAATTGCTTATCTAAAAAAAACCGCACACATTTTTTTAAAATAAATTATATTAATGTGGTCTAATTGCGTCATTGTCTTTAGTTATAAACTCTATTTGGTTTAATTTCAGCGTCATTGTCTGTAATTGTAAACTCTGTGTTGGGATCCTATGCAAATGCAATAATAATAGTCGGTCAAGTAATCAACATACTAACTATGTAGGAATTTAATAATATATTAGATAGTTTCTAAAAACATTTGCGTGGAATTACTCTTTATTTAATACGATAGTATCTCGAGTCTATAAGGCCTAGCATAATTCGTAAAGTCGATATTATTATGTTGAAGTTTTCTGTGGTTACTTGAGTTCGAATTTATAATTTTCACTTTGTTTGTGTGAGTTTACGAGTAGTGTTTGTCATTTCATCTATAAAAATACAATGGTATCTTGCTAAAATCAAAGTTAGATTTGTTACAACAAATCAGTATGCTCAATAAAGTCAAACTATAATGACGAAAGCGAGCTTAAAATAATATTAAGTGTTATCATATCATTTAGTATCTTTTATTGTATGTGCCATACTAATAATACATGTTTTTAATATGACTTGTTACAAAATAAATCATACCATGTCTACACGTTTAATTACCTATTGGATTTTGAACTAGATCAATCTCAATTCAAGTGGTTTTGACACCACATCTTCACCTAAAAGCTTAAGACATTAGGTGTATGGATCTCTTCACTTATATATTGCTCAATATCTCTATTTCTATCCAATGTGAGAATTACTCACACTTAATATTCTAATAATCTTTCCCCTCAAGTGTGAGTCTATTCTTTGCTCCCCTTCAAGTGGAAGTCTTTCTTCCACATACACTTGCACCGTCGTTGGCTCACATTCATATTGGGATACGCCACCTACCCTACACATTGCTATGTAGACTTTTGATACAATGAGCCGACCACATTAACCGTCGACTCTGATACCACTGTTGGGTCATGAGGGGAGCCTAAAACATCAAGGAGATGAGATTTCCACATTGGGCAAAGAGCAGACATATAAGTGGATTTGGCGCCACGTCTTACACCCAAAAACATTAGAGCATTAAGTATATGAGTCCATTCACTTATATATTACTCAACATCTTTATTTCTATTCAATGTGTGACTTCCCACTCACTTGATATTTCAACATAATGCATGTGTCAAGCCGATGATACAAAATCAAATTTATATATCACACAACCTTAGGAATAGTAGTATTAAATATGGTAGAAGTAGTTAACATTCGCCCATATTTTAGGCCACTAAACAATGTTATTTTGTTTATATTCCAAACTAGAGGGAGTATATTGGTTAGGGTTGTGTGGCTATGTTAGATACTCAGTTTTTAAGGAACTGAGCAAACCTCCTCAAGCAATGGATAAAGAGAAGAAGAGAGACTTTTCTTAAAATATTTCATTGATACCAAATAAGAGGTGACTACAATGTTTATATAGGCTAGTGGATACACACCATAAAGGAGGATACATCACCACACACTATCAATACTACCTAACAAACTATTCAAAGACAATGCCTAAAAAGCCCCTTCTAGAATAAACTAAAAGAGTCATTATTTCCTTAACCTCCATGATCATATCATTACCTACCCCATCAAAATCAACCTTGTCCTCAAGGTTGTAAAATTTTTCTATGAATAAGCTTTCCTGGATCCCATTGCTTGGATTGGAGTGACCCAAGAACTTTAGACACTTGAAAATGTTCACCTGGATCCCCCTGTTGCCGGTCTTTAGCTCTGTCAAGAAGTAACAAAACATGTTGATGCCACTGAGAATTGATGCAAGGCATCCTAGAAATGACCTTTGGGAGAAGCATAGCATGGTCAACATTATAGAGTTTCAAGTGCTGGGACAACAAAGGGCGCTTACACTCATCGGCTTGCCAGTTGAAATAATTGGAAATCATGAGTAGCATTCCCCTATGCTCACAAAAAATCACCCTTGCAATACTACTGTCACCTTTGTCATGAGGCAACATTCTCACATGTTCGGAATCCTCTTGAGTAAGCTCTTTAGCCCTATTTATCAGGAACAATTCACAAGTATTAACACTCAACATGTCAATTATGTGATGGACACCCTTCAGCATAGTCAAACACGACACTTTGGCATTTGATAGGACAATTGCAGCAGCCTTAGAGTGAGTTGGTAATTTCCACAAGATGATAAAATTTAATGCCACATAAGGAACAACAGAATCCCCGACTCTTTTCCTCAAAATAGGAGATGAAGGTTGAGCTGTAAGCAATGCATTTTCAACAATTTCATTGGGTAAACTAATAATTTCATGGGTAGGATGAAAGGAGACATCTGCATTGACAAAGGTTTCCAATTCCAGGTGTGCATAACTAGAATAAGCATTGTGACACGAATCACAACAATTGGCCAAAGTTTTCTCCCAACAATTAAGTAGATTAATCAACACCTGCCTTGAAATCTTGCTTCTATCCATATAGATAAGGTAAACTAAAATGACCAAATCAATGTGCACTATGACAGAAAGTATAAAGCTCTCTAACAACGTGACCTTTAGCCCAGTAGCTAATTTATAGACAATTACTTTCTTTAAAATCTCTTGTAATTTGCAAACTGAGATTAAGGGCTCAAGCCAAGCTACTAGTAATGTAGTAAATAATGACATCAAGTGCCAACTCTGTACTCCATTTGTCGCATGAGGTGAAGAAAATACTAGTGGAATTTCAGGTTGACAACCATAGAAACTACTCTCAGTATCATAGCAACAGCAACAGACATTAGAATTGGAATATATACCATCAAACAGATAAGCATCATTAACACATGGATCATATATAAGGGCGAACGAGTTGGCATCGACAAGAAAATCGAACTCAAGTCCAAGTCCACTAGATGGGAAACAATTACTGCAATTATGATAGTTGTGAAACAGAATAGCATTGATAGTATCGTTTTGAACAAGAATTACCTGGACTTCTTCCTTTTTCCCCGTGATTTACTAACTGACCGTGATCGACCGAGGTGACACGAATGGCAACAATATCTGCAAGAAAATCCAATCTGGGGTTTAGGTAGTGGTGGAGGGTTCTCTACTGCCCCATGGTTCCAATATAACTTATGCAAACAAATTCTAGCACAACCAAAAGGAGAGGATGCACAGAGGTTACATCCGCATCCGGTGGCTTTGAAGGTGGTCGCGGCGATGTCGAACATTGGTTCACCGTTGACGGCGCCGTCGGTGCTATTATTACATCATCGTATCACGATGGCGCTCAAGCGGAGGTCGTTTCACCGGTTCCATGGAGGGAAGAATGACGAATCTAACCCCACACACGAGCAAGATCGGCGTTGAACTCGAGCCATCAACAACGAGAATCGCCATTGAGGTCACTCGTCAACTTCACCGCTTCCACCGAAAATTGCATCGCACCGAGTGAAGGTGCTTTGGCTCGTCGAAATCGTTGAAACATCGATGGAATCGGAAACTAAATCCATCGACTCAAATCGATCAATCCAAAGAATCGAATCGGATGTGAAGGCTACTTGTTCTTGGATGGGATGATCAATTGAATCGTGGGGCGATATAACACTTTTGGGATCGTGCGAAACCTTTCCCAAGCGGCGATCTAAGGATTGGGACATTTGCTCGACAATTTGTTGCATCCTAGCAACTCCCAAACATTTCATCAAGTACATCTTTGTCAATGGCGGTGCGTGGAAGAGGAGGGTGTGAAGAACTCATGGTAGGGAGGGATTCAACTCAATGAAAGCACCATTGTTAGATACTCAGTTTTTAAGGAACTGAGCAAACCTCCTCAAGCAATGGATAAAGAGAAGAAGAGAGACTTTTCTTAAAATATTTCATTGATACCAAATAAGAGGTGATTACAATGTTTATATAAATTTAGTGGATACACACCATAAAGGAGGATACATCACCACACACTATCAATACTACCTAACAAACTATTCAAAGACAATGCCTAAAAAGCCCCTTCTAGAATAAACTAAAAGAGTCATTATTTCCTTA
Organism: Oxytropis ochrocephala; assembly: GCA_020916435.1. Lineage (NCBI taxonomy): Eukaryota > Viridiplantae > Streptophyta > Magnoliopsida > Fabales > Fabaceae > Oxytropis > Oxytropis ochrocephala. The sequence goes on along the minus strand of CM037090.1, from coordinate 1,992,235 downwards.
ACCTCCATGATCATATCAGGCTATGATAGAATAATTTAACCACCCTCGAAGGATATGAATATCCTATTATTGCTGCTGACACCCATGATATGAATATCCAATCAATGCTACATACTTAACAAATCATTCTTTATTTTCTCATTAGTTGTTTAGATTACTTACTTTTGTCAGTACTCACTTTAGTTGTTAAACTTATTTCATATCAAGTCAAGTGATTAATTTGGCATCCTTTAAAGATAGGATAAGAACAAAAAAATTAAAAAGAAAAAAAGATAAACACAAATTGGTGGTTCATTTCACAAATTAACCCACTTAACTGGGTAAATAATTATTTTGGTCCTGAATATATGAATCACTGTCATTATAATCCTTGAACTAAACATCGAAATTAGATAAATTATTGCTCAAGTAGCCACATAACTCACTTTCTACTTATTATTAAAGGAACAAGCTCTAAAAAAAAGGAACAAGTCCAAACTAAATCTCCGGAAATTTACTAACATTAAGACGATCCTTATTCAAATCCACGACAAAACGTCCAATGTACTTTAAAATTGTCCATGAATTAAAACTTTCAAGCATCCATAGAATCTTGAGATGACTCCTAACCCATAATGAAGTTTACATTACGATAAATTAGAGGTCATGTGAATATCTCATATAACCATTTAGGATGAGACCATGATCATTTAGGCATGGAAATCTACTTTTAATGGCTTGTTTGGTTGAGGAGTAATAGGAAAAAGAGATAAAATAGAGAGAATTAAAGGAATAAATACTGAACTTCTCTTGTTCGGTGGAGAAGAGAAGTAGCAAAGAAAGAAAGGAAGAAAAATATACCTTGGTTGTTGTGGGAAACTTTTTTTTCTTCTTTTATTAAGGAGATAATCAGATAAATAGCAGCTCTCCACTTCCATATATGATGACTCCAATCCACGACCCTTTGAGTGTTTGTGAAACATATTACTATCTAAGTTGCACATTCCAAACTTCTATTTTATATAGGTTTAAATATGTTATTACCCCTTGCAAATATGGGGTGTTTTGCTTTTACCCCTGCAAAAATTATTTTTTTTAAAAAAACCCCTTGCAAAATCAACTTTTTTGGTTTTAGTCATTCTGTTATACAGACGTTACAAAAAATGTCTACGTGACTAAAAGAAGCGTGATTTGGCATTTTTTTTCTTTTCTATTATTTTAAATGTTGATTGGCTGCCATGTAATTATTAACTTTTATTTTATCCCTACAAATATGGAGTGTTTTGCTTTTACCCCGGCCATGTAATTCACTTCTCATCACATGAAAACCTTCATCTCTCTCTCTCTCTCTCTCACTTCTCATCACTCTCCCTCATACCCATATCCTGAAAAATTTCATCTTGTTTTTTTTTGATTTGATATTTGGATTGGGTTGTTCTCATCCCATCAACCACCATCGAAGAAGATTTCTCACAACCCAACGATCTGAGATTGAAGAGGAAAGTTTGGAATCTAAATTGGAACCAGATTTTGCGGAAAACCCAAAATTGCAAATTAGGTAGGGCTTGCGATTCTGATTTTAAGGTTTGTATTAATTTTTTTGGATTGTTGTTTATGGATTGTTCTTCATCTCAAAATCAAGGTTTTATGGGTTTGATTGTGGAAGTAAGAGTTGAATGAAGAAGAATATAGTGATAAGAAGTGAGAGATAGAGATGGATGAGGTGAGGGAGAGAGGATAATGGAGGAATTTGTGGAAGTGATGAATGAAACGTGAGGTGGGGGAGAGGATAATGGAGAAAATTTTGGAAGCCTAATTAATTAAAAAACCTTAATTAAAATAAATAATAATGCATGACAGCTCAGTCAGCATAAAAAAAATTTAGAAAAGAATTAAAAATGCCACATGGACGTTTTTTGTAACGCCCATTTAACAGAATGACTAAAACCAAAAAAGTTGATTTTGCAAGGGGTAAAAGCAAAACACCCCATATTTGTAAGGGGGTAAAAACATATTTAAGCCTTTTATATATTCAAAACCAAACTTCTAAAAGTTAACTTTCTATAAGGGTATGTTTGGGAGTGGGTTTTGGGAGGGCAGAACATATTTTTTAATTCTAAATTGATGAAGTTATAAAATGTCTTTAAACATAAATGAAGTGTGATTAAAATTGTCATTTGGATATCTATCAAGTTATTATTCTTTTACTTTTTTTAAAATCTCAAATATATATATATATATATATATATATATATATATATATATATATATATATATATATATATATAAAATATATACTAATCTTTTTAAGTCATTTCATCCCAAACATACCCTAAGTGATTTTTTAGAAAAAGAAAAACCTTGACAAAGAAAAAGAAAAAGAAAAAGAAAAAGAAATGGAGGGGTTGTATTAGTAAATTCGGGAGATGTTAGTAGTGATCCCTTTTTAAAGTCAGTGGTGATGCCAGGTAGAAGTTCTGGTCCAGTCTCTGGAATCGTCTCCTCTAGTCAAAAATATCAAATAGTGATGTTTGTTGGCCAAAAAAGAGCGAAAGGGAAAGGCACACAATTGAATTGAATTGAATTAATAACAGCGATAGCATTTTGGGAGGGAAGAAGAAGAAGATGACGACGATGAATGAACCACAGTGATAGGAAGTAGCAAGAGAACAGTGAAGCTTCGTTAGTATGGCAAAGGCAAACTTGTCTAGCTTAGTGCACGAACTTCGAGAACGCATTGCAGCGTCTTCTTCTTCCTCTACTCCAAACAATCCCTCAGACGACGACGCTTTAGAGGTTAGGTTCCGAACCGTCATCCCCAATCTTCTCCAAGCTTACGTCATCCCTTCTTCCTCCGGTAACATTTCCGAACCTACTATTTCATTTCTGTAATGGATTTTGTTATCATCTCCGGTAACATTTGCATTGATGAATTTGAATTTCAGGCAATGAGAGAGAAGTTACTGCAGTGGTGAAGCTTATTTCTCGCACTGCAATAAACTTCCCTGAAGTGTTTTTCCATGGCAAAGCTACCGCTATTTTGCCAATTCTTGCTCGTTTACTTCCTTTCTTCGCAGAGCCTCTCTTTCGGTCTCTTCTTTTCATCTATTTTTCTTCATTCCTTTTTTCGCTTTTCAATATGTTCTTTTATTTTCTCATTTGTATCTTTTCTTTCAGATCTCGTCACAGAGTTTTCTTAGAAGCTATCGGTTCGCTTTTATCATTGCTTCGCTCTGGTGAACGAGATGCTTACAGACAGCTCTTCGTTGATTCCATGTTTCTCATTCAAGGTATAAACTATAATCATGCACTCATCGAATCAAATGCTTCTAACCTAGTTTATGCACTTTTGTTCTATCTGTGATATGATATTGTTATGATCATTATTTATTATAGACAAAATATCATCTGAGGTCCCTTAACTTATTTTCTATTTTCGTTTAAGTTCCTTAACTTTTCGAGTTAACGAATAAGTCCCTTAACTTTAAAAAATGTTGCACCATAGTCCCATTTAACGTTTTGACACTAACTCCGTTAAGAGACTGATTATGTGGCTGCTTGACTGTTGACTTGGCATGCCACATAGGACAATTTCATTATTTTATAATAATTTTTAATAAAAAATTAAAGAAAAATGTAAATTGTCATTTTTGTCCTCATCTTAATTTCCCCTTTTCAAACACTACCTTCTGCAACCCATAACCTAATTCCAATTACTGGATCCGAAAACGGTAGTAAACAGATCATAAAAAACAAATCTGGATAAAAGATGAATGACTTCTTTTTTGGTCGAGGCTTTCAATGGTTGAAGAAAAAGAAGACAAAAGGTTGGTTGTGTGAGTAATAATTTGAGCAAAGGATAAACATGTTTGCTAGAATTTGAAGCCTTGGATCTAGAGTGGTGAGGTTCTGAATTGAGTTCCAAATTAGGTAGTGAAGCTTTTTACTTATGCCTTTTGAGTTTTGACACCCATCTCTTGAAATCCTTCTCTTCCCTCACTCGTCTCCCCCACCAACCCTTTCTCTCTTCCTAGATCTTCACCATCCTCTTTGACCCCCAATGGTGGAAAGACCACTCTTTTAACACCTTAATCTCTTCTGTATCCCCAACTCACCTCTCCGCCCTTAGCTTCTTCCGATTGATCCACCGCTTGACACGGTCTCATCTCCGTGATGACCAAGAAGATGAATAGAGGATGAAGATTTATCTTTATTAAATAATTAATTTTTAACTAAAAAAAATGAGTCAGCAAATAAAAAAAGCCACATAAGCATGTCCAGTCAGTAATTTAAAATACACGTCAGACACCAGTTAACAGTGTTAATGTCAAAATGTTAAATGGGACTACGGTGCAACGTTTTTTTAAAGTTAAGGGACCTATTCGTTATCTCAAAAAATTAAGGGACCTAAACGAAAACAGAAAATAAGTTAAGGGACCTCGGTTGGTATTTTGCCTTTATTATACTTTCATTGAATTCATGTGCCGACCTCTGTGACACCGGCACTTCAGGTCGAAGACATGTCGAGTGTTCATGTGTCGTGTTAGACACCTAAACTTCAATTACTTCTCAAATTATTATTAGTGTCTACACGTCTGTTGATGGTGTCTGTCAGTGCTCTATAGGTGGCTACTATTTTGGGATGCTGGTGTAGTTGGTAGTAACTCTTGTTTTGTTTGTCTTTCTATTGATTGATAGATATTTTACACGTGGCTTCCCTCGGTGTCAATGGATCCTACAGGGTGACGATGAAGTGTTTTTCAGAGTTGTTTGTTGGAATTGAAGATCTTCCACCAACCAACAAACCTGTTGATGATGGTTGCGATTTATTGATTGACCTGAGTGGGCAAAGCAGGTGGCAACCTTTTACAACTTGGAGGATTGATCCATGCTTCGTTTATTTCTGCTGCATGTTCTCTTTTTATCTTATGGGGATTTTGATCTGCATATGGTGGGTGATGACTGATTAAATTTTGTAATTCAACCCGTTCAGGATACGGCTAATTGAAGAAATTGATGTTGTAGATGCTAGTCTTGAGGTGGAATGCAGATATAGTTGCATAGTAACTTGTCAAAGTGTTGAAGATTATGATAATCATATGAATAACTCTCTTTAGCATGTCCAGAGACTGATCTGTCTCTCAGAATCTTTCAGCAGATGCTTGAATGGCTTCCTTGGATTGTTGAGCAAGTCCACTATGAAATTATTATTTCTCTTGTTTTTCTTTTGGTGATTGAGATAATTTCCTGATGTTACTGCAGGAATGGGGTGATCCTAGGGAGGAGGAATTCTACTTCTACATGAAGTCATATTCCCCAGTTAGTTGATAACGTAAGAACATAGCCTGCAGTTGATCGCTTGTAACCTTTCACTGGCAATTTTTTTCTGCCCAAGCACAATTTTTATTTTCTTCTCTATGAAGATTTTTAGGAATCGTGGTTTTTTATTTTTGTTTTATCCTTCATTTTATGCAGGTGGTGGCACAGAATTACCCACACATCCTTGTTACTGCTGGATTAAATAGTAAGCATATCTGATTTTTGACATGATACTATTCTTGGTTTAAATGTAACGCCAAAGCATTACTGGTAAATTTGGCTGGAAAATTATGTTTTAATTTTGTATATGACATGTGCAGCTTATTATCTAGACCCGCGACGGGTTTGTTATTTAGAACCCGCGAAGTATTTGACAAAACAGAGAGAGATGAAAACTGATGATAACATGCTGGTGTTTAAATGCAACCTTGCTGCTGGACATTTTGCGAATTCGAGAAGGTAAAGTATAACTATTTGCTGTTTGTTTTGAAACCTTTTTAAGATTTTATTTTCAGATCTGATTCTTGAGCTCTAAGGCTCATGATTTAGGAGAGCAACTGCATCCAGATACAGCCCATGAGTAGCTGTCGATTTTGATTTTTGTGTTTTTATTATTATTATTATTATTATTTCGTTTTACACCTCTATTTTTACTTAGAGGCTGCATTCTTTTTTCCTCAACCTCTATCTCTCTACTTCCACGCCAAACTATCTTAAATTTGAAAACACCATTACTGTATTGTATTGGAACACGTATTCCTATTTCACATTGTAGCAAAATGTCCAGCAAATGGATTGTAAATCCTATTACTCGGTACATATTCCATGAAAATGTTGAAGCAATGTATACTATAGGACGTTACCTGAATGAGAGTGTTATTGACAAGAAACTTCTTGTAATCTTGAGTCCACGTCCCAATAGGCAGCTCTGTGATTTTAAAAGTCCGCCTACCTGTGATATCTAAATCACCCTCGACACTATAAGTACCTCCTTCCTTGTCAATTTTGGTAATTCTTCCTTTGAAACCTCGGTACGATGGAACCATTGGTACCATATCTTTTCCATCCAACTTAAGCTTCAAATTGTCAACAACATTCCTCAGACAATAATTAGGTATAGAAGAGCTCCAACCTGTTCCAATTCCCTCACAACCATTGACAAGAATCAATGGTATAATAGGAAGGTACCTGTTTGGACAAACAGAATTTGAATAAGTTCTGAGTGGTTGTAACATGTTACTACTTACTAATGCTTTCAAACCTATCTTGAGCTTTTCCTTTCGTGAATGCTTTCACAATTGCCTCCATCACTTTTACCATTCCAGTAAAACTCTTTTTTTTGCACTTCCAGATGACTGAAGTAATATCTTGCTTCTATAGAGTTATTAGTTCCCAAACCCTATGAAAATAAGAAAATATTAAGATACAAGAACTAAATTGAATTTTATTATTATGTATGAAAATAAGGACGTGCTTACAACAACCTTATAGTACTTTTTTTCCAATCAGCTGCATTATCCCCGAGTCTTCTTTCCACGAATCATAACTTCTATTACATGGAATAAAACAATGAATTTGGGTGTAATGGATGAACAGCTTGCATGGAATAAAATAGTTATAGTTATTCCATATAATAGTTTAAACCTTAGCAAATATAAAATTAACCACACTACTAACCTTGATTATCGGTGGGTTGAATTTATACAAAATTACAAAAGCTCAGAAGTGATGGCGGCACAATGAAAGAAATTAATTAGCGACCCGATGAAATGAGAGCCATCATGATCCTCGAAATCGTATATAGCACATGCTCTTGCCTTAAAAGATTTGATAAAGAAAATTAAACTATGATATATTTATTAAATGTAAATGCAAAAACTGATCGACCATGATCACCAAATGCCCGTATCTTAAACCCTTCTTGCTGGCGGTGTAAATTGCATCTTTCTTCAGTCCAAGAATATAGATAATATTTTTAATTTCCTCGTTATTCCGCCATTTCTCGCTAGTGGCCCGCACATTCGATATTTTTCCTTTCAACGGAAAGACCATAATAGTCTCAATCCAATTTGGACATACCGTCCATCTTCACATAAAAATAAAAGAAAACATCATACGTTGGTTTAAAAAGAGTAATGCTAAAATTTACGAAAATGAAATAATATCGAGAGAAAGAAAATAATCAATAACAAAAGAAAACAAATCGCACTTAATTTACTAAAATAAAGTAATCAATCAAGTATAGCCTTACAAAATAAAACACGGACAACAGACAATGTAAACCAACACAGACAACCATTACCAAAAGTAAAACTGTTGCTGCCTTCCATGTATGCCCACATCCACATGCAGTTATATTTTGATTCTAAAATTTTGCCAACTTATCCGTTTTACCATTCTGCACTATCACAACTCACAACTTACAACCACCATCAACTTTTCAGGATATTCAAGGTTTCTACATTCAATCTTAAGGTATGTGCTATCGTTGCCATCTTCACGTAGTCATTAAAAATATTGCTTTCATTTTTTGAAATTGATTAAAATCTTGCTTTCATTGTTTCAACCTGCTGCATTATATGAATTTCCTTATATTAACTGCTTTACTATACTAACTTCACCATAGCCACATTATAGACAAGTTGTTTGAGGAGTGTCCTCCTCCATCATTGAGTCTTAGATTGTGTTATGATATTTATTCTTCATTCATTTGGAAGTTACGCTAAAAGCTTCAGAGCACATAAATATAAAATCCGCTACTGCTCAAAAACTATATATTAATATCTCTAACTTAATTTTTTATTTTATCATCTAAATTTTTAGATTAATTGACAGATAAACCGAAAGAATACATGTAATTGTTGGTCTCACATGATAGATGTTGCAGTCCATATTTTTCCTTTCTCATGAGTTTATCTTCCAAATTTGGAGTGTAGACTCATCTTGGTGTGCTCTTTTTCCTTATTCTTTTACAATTGAACCAAGGGGAGGCTAACGTCAAGGAGAACTGTTACTATTAAAAACTAAAAAATAGATACATGGCTCTTCAAGTAACTTGCTTTAGGAAGATTGAGTTACACATAAAACATTGGTTTTCTGTAGTCATGATTCTTCAATCTTTTTTTTGACTAAATGAATCTTCAACTTTTTGTATTCATGAATCTTACACTTATGCCTAACACATTCACGTCAACAAAAAAAATTACTATACTATCAACAATCTACTAATGATTGAGGATGTAGAGAACCTAGCTTCTGCTCCTAACTTCTTCCTCCCTAGATTGCACAAATTTCAGCTCCCAAATGCTAACATTTGCTTAAATATTCATGCTTCAACCCTCCTCTAACTACCCTTAAGATTCCAACTCCATATTCACCCCCTATCTTGACATACAAATCTGAATTTTTAGAAAGATTTTTGCTTGCTCATGGAAACTGTTTTGGGATATAAATATAGTGGGATTTGGGTCTGATTTGGAAGGTTAAAATGTGAAGAAGTTTAGGTTGAAGATGAAATTGAAGAATGTTTTGTGATGTTGAAGAATTAGTGAAGTAGAAGAAGAACATGCTTAAGCTCTCTCTTTCTTTTTCTCAAAATGTGTGGTGTTTTGTGAGAGTGAGTGAGGTGTTGTTGGCTTCAGCTGAAAGAGTAAAGTAAAAAGCAATGATTGGGTTTTAAAAGAAAATAAAATTATTGTTATGCCCCTACTCTATGTGAACCCACACTTTCTTCATACACTATACCCCCCATATTATTTCACATCAACTAGCAAACAAGCATACAAGTAGTTCATTTATTCAAGCAAATTAAAGCATCAAATATAGACTCAACAACAATTAACTAAAATAAGAAGTACTACACTATGGAAAAATAAGAAGTATTCCGTAAAAATATGTGATGTTGGTAAAATTACTTCTTAAAGTTTTATTAACAGTCTCTTACGAAGATTAATAAAACAGATTTATTACAAATTGGGTGCAAATTTAAAGATACTAGTGCAAATTTAAAATTTCAAGGGGTTCAAAATAATTTTATATAGGGACACTACTACTAACATTTTTTTAGGGTGCAACTAACTACAATGTAGGTCATTTCGTTCACCCAATTCTTTGCAACAACAATCATTACTCGTTTAAAAAATAAACATAAACAATACAATACAACTAAGAAAATTGAAATTTACTTACTACAAGGGCCTTGGCTGAATCTCCCTCTGTCAAAATCAAGGTACAACGTTTAGATTGACGTTCACCAGCAAAGCGGGCATCCTCTAGTTTTGGAATGCAACGAATCTTCTTCTGAGCATCTTTTTTTGTTTTCTTCCTCTTCTTCTGAGTAGCTTCTTTTGTTTTCTTCTTCTTCTTCTGAGTAGCTTCTTTTGTTTTATTCATTGTATAGACGGAAGAAAGAAGTGTTGTAAAAATGAATGAAACTGCTGCTATCAAAGTTTAGTTTTAAGGAGTTGATAAATATTTTAGGTGAAAATATTTATTTATTTGTAGGTATTTGTTGAAATTAATTGTTTTTTTTTGAAGAAAATTAAATAAAAAACGAGAAAGGGGGTGAAATAGTAAATAGGAATGCAGTTAACAGAATGGGGTGCATTAATAAAACTGGGGTGCAAAGAGTAAGCGTAGTTCGCATTATTTGGGCCCAGTTTGCGAAGTGGGTTGTAAGTGAGGGGTGTTTGTGTGGTAGAAAACGAGGGGGTAACTAGTAATCTGATTTATTAAAAAAAACGAATTAAAATTAAACTAAAAATAAATTAAAAACAAAGGGGTATAAAGTGGCAAACAAGGGTTTCAGAAACCCTAATCCTCATTTCCCTCACGTCCTCGTTTCCTCGGAGGGAGAGAGAATGAAATCAATGAATGTACAAATCCTATTACTGCTTCTCTGCTAGAAGGATTTGTGGGTTTAGTTTTTGCCAGCAACAGAAATCGGGCAACATTGCTTTGCTGCTATTTCCCGTTCTTTAACGGCACATTCGGAGAGAGAGAGAGGTGGCTCCGGTGACTGAGAGAGAGAAGATGGGTGACTGATGGAGAGAGAGTTTGCGACAGGGTAGCTCGAATCGTCGGTTCTGCAACGGCGTGAGGTACCTGCGGCGAACGGCCACCACCCCACGGTGGTCGGAGCTACAAGGTGAGTTTCTCTCCTCTTTTTTTTTTTCGCGTGTTTCTTCGTTCAGAGCTCCTCTATTCTTCCTACATTTAAAACGAATCTGCTCTTAAAAAAACATGTGTTTGGAACCAAAACTAAAAAAACAAAGTATCGGTTGCTCCTGGTTGCTCTTTTGTGAGTGAACGAATCTGCTCTTTTGTGATTTGTTTTCTTTTTCACTACTGCTGATCCCAATTTTTCAGAATTCGAATTCCGAAAATCAGGGATTTTTGGTGATTAGGTTTCTAAGTTTGAACCCTAATCTTTTTGTAGTAATTTGCTGAATTTTTTTACTTGTCTTAAATGTGAATTTTGTTTGCCTTTTATTGTAAAAAATTAGTGTTATTGCATTTAATTTTTGATTTTGTTTTGATTTTATTTTTAGATCTGATTTTGTTTTGATTTTATTTTCAGATCTGATTCTTGAGCTCCAAGGCTCGTGATTATGATTTAGGAGAGCAACGACATCCAGATACAGCCCATGAGTAGCTGTTGATTTTGATTTTTGTGTTTTTATTATTATTATTATTATTATTTCGTTTTACACCTCTATTTTTACTTAGAGGTTGCATTCTTTTTTCCTCAACCTCTATCCCTCTACTTCCACGCCAAACTATCTTAAATTTGAAAACACCATTACTGTATTGTATTGGGACACGTATTCCCATTTCACATTGTAGCAAAATATCCATTTGCTGGACATTTTGCTACAATGTGAAATGCGAAAACGTGTTCCTATACAATACAATAATGGTGTTTTCAAATTTAAGATAGTTTGGCGTGGAAGTAGAGGGACAGAGGTTGAGGAAAAAAGAATGCAGCCTCTAAGTAAAAATAGAGGTGTAAAACGAAAAATAATAATAATAATAATAAAAACACAAAAATCAAAATCGACGACTACTAAATGGGTCAGATCTGATGTTGTTGCTCTCCTAAATCATAATCACGAGCCTTGGAGCTCAAGAATCAGATCTGAAAATAAAATCAAAACAGAATCAGATCTAAAAACAAAATCAGAAATTAAATGCAAGAACCCTAATTTTTTACAATAAAAGGCAAACAAAATTCACATTTAAGACAAGTAAAAAAATTCAGCAAATTACTGCAAAAAGATTAGTGTTCAAACTTAGAAACCTAATCACCAAAAATCACGATTTTCTAATTCGAATCAAAAATCGAGATCAAAGATAGAAAAAAGAAAACAAATCACAAAAGAGCAGATTCGTTCACCCACAAAAGAGCAACCGGTACTTTGTTTTTTTAGTTTTGGTTCCAAACACATGTTTTTTAGGAGCAGATTCGTTTTAAATGTAGGAAGAAGAGAGGAGCTCTGAACGAAGAGACACGCGAAAAAAGAGAGGAGAGAAACTCACCTTGTAGCTCCGACCACCGTGGGGTGGTGGCCGTTCCGCCGGTACCTCACGCCGTCGCAGAACCGGCGATTCGAGCTACCCTGTCGCAAACTCTCTCTCCCTAGTCACCCATCTTCTCTCTCTCAGTCACCGGAACCACCTCTCTCTCCGAATGTGCCGTTAAAGAACGGGAAATAGCAGCAAAGCAGTGTTGCCCGATTTCCGTTTCTGGCAAAAACTAAACCCACAAATCCTTCTAGCAGAGAAGCAGTAATAGGATTTGTACATTCATTGATTTCATTCTCTCTCCCTCCGAGGACGTGAGGGAAATGAGGATTAGGGTTTTTGAAAACCTTGTTTGCCAATTTATACCCATTTATTTTTAGTTTAATTTTAATTCGTTTTTTTAATAAATCAGATTACTAGTTACCCCTCGTTTTCTACCACACAAACACCCCTCACTTACAACCCACTTAGCAGACTGGGCCCAAATAATGCGAACTACGCTTACTCTTTGCACCCCAGTTTTATTAATGCACCCCATTCTGTTAACTGCATTCATATTTACTATTTCACCCCTTTCTCGTTTTTTATTTAATTTTCTTCAAAAAAAACAATTAATTTCAACAAATACCTACAAATAAATATTTTCACCTAAAATATTTATCAACTCCTTAAAACTAAACTTTGATAGCAGCAGTTTCATTTATTTTTACAACACTTTTTTCTTCCGTCTATACAATGAATAAAACAAAAGAAGCTACTCAGAAGAAGAAAACAAAAGAAGCTACTCAGAAGAAAACAAAAAAAGATGCTCAGAAGAAGATTCGTTGCATTCCAAAACTAGAGGATGCCCGCTTTGCTGGTGAACGTCAATCTAAACGTTGTACCTTGATTTTGACAGAGGGAGATTCAGCCAAGGCCCTTGTAGTAAGTAAATTTCAATTTTCTTAGTTGTATTGTATTGTTTATGTTTATTTTTTAAACGAGTAATGATTGTTGTTGCAAAGAATTGGGTGAACGAAATGACCTACATTGTAGTTAGTTGCACCCTAAAAAAATGTTAGTAGTAGTGTCCCTATATAAAATTATTTTGAACCCCTTGAAATTTTAAATTTGCACTAGTATCTTTAAATTTGCACCCAATTTGTAATAAATCTGTTTTATTAATCTCCGTAAGAGATTGTTAATAAAACTTTAAGAAGTAATTTTACCAACATCACATATTTTTACGGAATACTTCTTATTTTTCCATAGTGTAGTACTTCTTATTTTAGTTAATTGTTGTTGAGTCTATATTTGATGCTTTAATTTGCTTGAATAAATGAACTACTTGTATGCTTGTTTGCTAGTTGATGTGAAATAATATGGGGGGTATAGTGTATGAAGAAAGAGTGGGTTCACATAGAGTAGGGGCATAACAGTAATTTTATTTTCTTTTAAAACCCAATCATTGCTTTTCACTTTACTCTTTCAGCTGAAGCCAACAACACCTCACTCACTCTCACAAAACACCACACATTTTGAGAAAAATAAAGAGAGAGCTTAAGCATGTTCTTCTTCTACTTCACTAATTCTTCAACATCACAAAACATTCTTCAATTTCATCTTCAACCTAAACTTCTTCACATTTTAACCTTCCAAATCAGACCCAAATCCCACTATATTTATATCCCAAAACAGTTTCCATGAGCAAGCAAAAATCTTTCTAAAAATTCAGATTTGTATGTCAAGATAGGGGGTGAATATGGAGTTGGAATCTTAAGGGTAGTTAGAGGAGGGTTGAAGCATGAATATTTAAGCAAATGTTAGCATTTGGGAGCTGAAATTCGTGCAATTTAGGGAGGAAGAAGTTAGGAGCAGAAGCTAGGTTCTCTACATCCTCAATCATTAGTAGATTGTTGATAGTATAGTAATTTTTTTTGTTGACGTGGATGTGTTAGGCATAAGTGTAAGATTCATGAATACATAAAGTTGAAGATTCATTTGGTCAAAAAAAAAATTGAAGAATCATGACTACAGAAAACCAATGCTTTATGTGTAACTCAATCTTCCTAAAGCAAGTTAATTGGAGAGCCATGTATCTATTTTTTAGTTTTTAATAGTAACAGTTCTCCTTGACGTTAGCCTCCCCCTGGTTCAATTGTAAAAGAATAAGGAAAAAGAGCACACCAAGATGAGTCTACACTCCAAATTTGGAAGATAAACTCATGAGAAAGGAAAAATATGGACTGCAACATCTATCATGTGAGACCAACAATTACATGTATTCTTTCGGTTTATCTGTCAATTAATCTAAAAATTTAGATGATAAAATAAAAAATTAAGTTAGAGATATTAATATATAGTTTTTGAGCAGTAGCGGATTTTATATTTATGTGCTCGGAAGCTTTTAGCGTAACTTTCAAATGAATGAAGAATAAATATCATAACACAATCTAAGACTCAATGATGGAGGAGGACACTCCTCAAACAACTTGTCTATAATGTGGCTATGGTGAAGTTAGTATAGTAAAGCAGTTAATATAAGGAAATTCATATAATGAAGCAGGTTGAAACAATGAAAGCAAGATTTTAATCAATTTCCAAAAATGAAAGCAATATTTTTAATGACTACGTGAAGATGGCAATGATAGCACATACCTTAAGATTGAATGTAGAAACCTTGAATATCCTGAAAAGTTGATGGTTGTTGTGAGTTGTGATAGTGCAGAATGGTAAAACGGATAAGTTGGCAAAATTTTAGAATGAAAATATAACTGCTTGTGGATGTGGGCATACATGGAAGGCAGCAACAGTTTTACTTTTGGTAATGGTTGTCTGTGTTGGTTTACATTGTCTGTTGTCAGTGTTTTATTTTGTAAGGCTATACTTGATTGATTACTTTATTTTAGTAAATTAAGTGCGATTTGTTTTCTTTTGTTATTGATTATTTTCTTTCTCTCGATATTATTTCATTTTCGTAAATTTTAGCATTACTCTTTTTAAACCAACGTATGATGTTTTCTTTTATTTTTATGTGAAGATGGACGGTATGTCCAAATTGGATTGAGACTATTATGGTCTTTCCGTTGAAGGAAAAATACCGAATGTGCGGGCCACTAGCGAGAAATGGCGGAATAACGAGGAAATTAAAAATATTATCCATATTCTTGGACTGAAGAAAGATGCAGTTTACACCGCCAGCAAGAAGGGTTTAAGATACGGGCATTTGGTGATCATGGCTGATCAGGTTTGCATTTACATTTAATAAATATATCATAGTTTAATTTTCTTTATCAAATCTTTTAAGGCAAGAGCATGTGCTATGTACGATTTCAGGATCATGATGGCTCTCATTTCATCGGGCTGCTAATTAATTTCTTTCATTGCTGCTAGCCATCACTTCTTGAGCTTTCAGAATTCTTGTATAAATTCAACACACCGATAATCAAGGTTAGTAGTGTGGTTAATTTTATATTTGCTAAGGTTTAAACTATTATATGGAATAACTATAACTATTTTATTCCATGCAAGCTGTTCATCCATTACACCCAATTTCATTGTTTTATTCCATGTCGAGTTATGATTCGTGGAAAGAAGACTCGGGGGATAATGCAGCTGATTGGAAAATAAAGTACTATAAGGTTGTTGTAAGCACGTCCTTATTTTCATACATAATAATAAAATTCAATTTAGTTCTTGTATCTTAATATTTTCTTATTTTCATAGGGTTTGGGAACTAATAACTCTATAGAAGCAAGATATTACTTCAGTCATCTAGAAGTGCATAAAAAAGAGTTTTACTGGAATGGTAAAAGTGATGGAGAGGCAATTGTGAAAGCATTCACGAAAGGAAAAGCTCAAGATAGGTTTGAAAGCATTAGTAAGTAGTAACATGTTACAACCACTCGGAACTTATTCAAATTCTGTTTGTCCAAACAAGTACCTTCCTATTATACCATTGATTCTTGTCAATGGTTGTGAGGGAATTGGGACAGGTTGGAGCTCTTCTATACCTAGTAAATTTTTTATTAGTAAATATAATGAAAAATTTGTACTCCTCTAAAAAATAACATAAAAATATATTTATAAACTTTCCTACAACATGTTAACTTTTGGTGTCCTTATATCATGATTAGTACTAATTATTATAGTTGGTTTTTAATAGAGGTAAGTTACAATCTTTTCATTTTCATTCACATTAAGCTTTCTTTTAGAAATACTATAAATACCTAAGAAGAGAGGTCATAAATCATCTTTTCATTTTTAACATCTCTTTTGTTTGGTTGTTACATCGCTCATGTAAATTGGTTGGTTTTTACATCACTAATATTCATTCTTCAAGAAAAGTCATTGTAGTGGTTGGAGATTGGAGTCCCAAAAATTATTTTTCTATAATTGTCTTTTATTAGTAAACTTGTATTGATTGTTGATTATATGTATTGACTTTGTTATAGGTTTCAAGGTAGTGTATGCATCATATTCTTATAGTGTGTAAACAAAAGAATCTATCTCTTATTGGATTGGATTATATCTTAAACTATATTTTTTTTAGATAAGCATATCTTCAACTATATATTATTCATAATCTTCTTGATTGTAGGGTTGAACCGTAACTGAGATCCTATTGTGAATTCTCTCTCTCTCTCTCTCTCATTGAAGCCTCCACAACGCTTCTCACAAATTTTATCTATTAATATTATATTATTTATCATATAATTAAGTGACAAAACAAACAAAAATGAATAGTCATACCCTACGTTCTAACCAAAAATTGAAATCTTTCTGAATTTATGATTCATTATATAATTAATTGTAAAAATTGTTTAATTTATGATTAGAATGCAAATGAATAGTCATATTCTAACCAAAAAGAAAACATACACAACAACATTCTTCGTTTTACTAGTTATTATATAATTTAGTGATAAAACAGAAAAATAATGTTTATTTTTTTATTTATTAAATTTAATAATTCCAAATCAAACTTTATTGGAAACTTTTTTTTTTGATAAGCACTTTATTGGAAACTTACAATGAAAGTTCAATCACACACACATGCGCACACACACACACACATATGGAATGCAAGGTTGTAACAAAAAAATGATGAAACGAAAAGTTACATTGGTGTCAAGTACACTATTAACTAGTTTCTATTATCAATTAACTTTTCATTTTTGTAACCAAAACACTATTAAATATCAACCTATTATTTGTGATTCATTCTAAATTAATGTCATAATTATTTTTAGTAGTTATAAAACAAACCTAAATTCATTTAAATTAGATATATATATATATATATATATATATATATAGTAAAATTAATAAGTTGTATTCAAAATACATTGGAAACTTAAAATTGTAGTTTATATATATATATATATATATATATATATATATATATATATATATATATATATATATATATATATATATATATATATATGATTGTAGGAATAATTTAAAATATATGTTTAATGGAAAAAAATAAGAATAGGTTTTATATTATTTACGATATAATTAAGTGATAAAACAAAAAAAATAACAATCATACCCTACGTTCTAACAAAAACTGCATAAATTTGAATAGCTTATTTATTATATAATCAATTGGAAAAATCGTTTAATTTAGTATGTCAATGCAAATGAATAGTCATATTCTGATTTATTGTATAAATATTTTGAACTAAGAAATAATGAGCGGGTCTTTAAATTCTTTATGTGTAACTGTTATGCATTGTAAGTGGAGTTTCATATATTAGTATGAATCATTCCTTAGTTGTCAATAAATTCATGACTATATAAGTGAAAGATGTATAGTTTTATTCAGTTATATGACACGACTATTTATAGGAGAAAAAATTAAATGGTGAGGTAAGTGATTTTGGCAAAAAAATTTAAAACAAAAACAAGATGTGCATGTGAGCATTAGAAAAGAGTGGACGAGAAGAGGCAAAATGCACATAGAGAAATATTAAGTTTACATGTATAGAGAAGAAATATAAAAGACAAATCAAAAGATTTGAGTTTCATGTTATTGACAATTCTAAGGTAATCAAAAAGACAAAAATAAAAATTGGGATTAATTAGTGAGTCAGACAATTGTTGTAAAGGTATAGACATGTATGAGTTATGTTTAATTTTTTAAAATTGTTCTTAAAAAAGTAGGAAGCTCTAATGGAGCCTTTAGGTTGCTCCTTATTTTAAAGTATTTAGTCAACTTTGTAAATTCATTTCACTTTTCTAAACTTATATTTCAAAAAATATATATTTGATAAACAATATTAACAATTTTATATTTTAAAACACATACACTATATAAGAATATTGCCTAAAATAATTAAACTTATATTTATATTATACTATATTCTTTATTTAAACAAAAACATTCGAACATTCGAAACATAAAAAGTAGAATTGTAGGAAGAGATATATTAAATAATGAAAGGTATGACAGGAAAAAAAAATTGATGTTGTATTGGTATTCTAAAAAGTCATGTATTGTGGGACAATTTTTTTTTCCTAGAAACGGAGGGAGTACTTTACACTAGCCATTCACTCCATTCAAACTTCAATTATTTACTTTTTTTTCCTCTTTTTCAATTATTCCACACACGTCAAATCAAACATCACACCTCGTTTTTTAAATTTGCAACGTTTTATATAACGCTTAAATATACGTTGTCCTTGCAAATATGTTCATAAAAACAACTGAAATATAATAACAACTGAAGAGTTACAATTAACTTAAAAATTATAACACCACAAAATCTAATAAAACTAAAATAAGGTTATGCAAAAATTTTAAATTTTTTGGAGATTATGAAAAATTCAAAAAATCAATAAAAAATAGTAAATGATTGAATTTGGGATTTTGAGTCCCGCAGTCTCAATATAAGTCTCTTCTTGGGGAGTAATAAGTCTTGATTTTTATCGGATTTAATGACTGTTGTTTCGTGACAATTTGAGTAGGCTGTCCAGAAATTGATTTTTTAATGACTTTTGTTTCATGACAATCGGAGTAAGTACACCGAAATCTATTGATTATCTTCGTAGGCTTCAAAAGCAGCCTGGTGCTAGTTCCTCGTTGATTTCGCAATACCAAAAACCACATGCCCCTGCCTCGACTAAGCAAGAACAACAACCACCACAACAGCATCCACGACGTGCTCACCGACCACCACCGTGTGGAACTGGCCATCATCTTCGACATTAATTTTTTTCTTAATTTGCTTTTTAGTTTATTTGATCAATTATTGTAATCATCTGTTAACTAAGTTAAAAATATTAATCTCTTTATTTTTTTTTAACATTATTTATCTACTTAATTTAGAAATAACAATAATAATTTTTAAAATTAATTTTAGAATTTAATTACGTATATATATTTTAATATATATTAAATTGAAAAATAAAAAAATACATTTCAAAAGTCTCCCCACAGGAGGGCGACTTCTGCATTGTGAAAATAAAAAAAATTGAAAATTTTCAATCTAGAAGTCCAGGCCATTAGGGGCGACTTCAGGGCATTAAAAATAAGTTCTAGTTTGACAAATAACCTAAAATGTATTTTAATTTGGTATTTTCATTTTTTTTGGGTACTTGCGTTTTTTTGCCTCAGAATGAAAGAAACAACATCTCTCTAGAAAAATTAAAGGCTAAACTACTCTTTTGGTCCTTTATCTTTGGTCTTGATTTCATTTTGGTCATTTATCTTTTTTTTTCTCGTTTTGGTCCATCGTCTTTCATTTTTGTGTCAATTTGGTCCTTTTTTGTAATTTTCCGTCCATTACTTTAACGGACGCCATGCTGGCAGTTTTATGCTGACGTGGTGTCTTAACTGTCAGACTGACTTGGAATTCATTAAGTGATGTGGCAAATGAGGGACGAAATTGAAACTAAAAAAACATATGAGACCAAGTTGACATAAACTCAAAACTAAAAAATAAAATTAACAAACATAGAAAACAAAATTAGAAAACTACAACAAAATTTCAATGAACAACAAACGTGGGCAACCATGAACAAGAGCAACAGAGAAATTAGTTCAAAAATTCATAGTTCATCTTGTTTGAGATAATGAACAACAATTACTCATCTTCTTCCTTGCAACCATGAACAACAACAACATTTCCATGAACTTTATTTAAGTATTGTTAATAACTGGAATTAGAAAGAAAAACAAGAGACACAGAGAAATCTTATTAAACTGGAATTAGAAGAAGAAGAAGAAGAAGAAGAAGAAGAAGAAGAAGAAGAAGAAGAAGAAGAAGAAGAAGAAGAAGAAGAAGAAGAAGAAGAAGAAGAAGAAGAAGAAGAAGAAGACAAACCATAAACTGGAATCTGCAAAGAACAAAAAGAGAAGAAGATTCAAAACCCAAAACCAATTCTAACCCAGAATTGAGACCCAAAAACGAATTGGAACCCATAAACGAATCGAAACCCATAAACAAATCGTAACCCATAATCGAAACACGAATCGAAACCCATAAACGAATCGTAACCCAAAAACGAATTTGCTCATTTTCCCATTGTTTCCATTGGATTTCGAATTTTGCGTTTTCTGCATATATGAAGAAGATTCGAATTTGCAGGTTTTGTAGTTTGAAGGTTGAAGGTGAATTAGGTTTTAGATCTGGGAGTTTAATTTCGTTTTTAATAAGGAAATATGTATTATATATTCTTTGTTGGCTCAATATACCAAAATCAACGTGTGGTTCAGTGGTAATTGAGAGAGTGTGTAATGTTTAGGTCACAAGTTTGAACCTCATGCTTGCCAAAATTGATATTATTTTTAGTAACACACTCTCTTCCATTATGCCATATGCTAACGCCACGTGGCAACCATTCATACGTTGCTGACGTGGCATTCAGTGCCACATGTCAATGGTGACATGGGGTGATGATATGTCATGTCAGTGCCACGTGGCACACAGGTCCAATAAGATGTTGACACGTGGCAGTGCCGTCATTACTGACGTCATCTCCGTTTGCCACATAACCCTTTTTTTAACAGAAACTTAACAGATGGACCAAAATGACACAGAAATTGAAGATGAGGGACCAAAACGAGAAAAAAAAAAGATAAATGACCAAAATAAAATCAAGACCAAAAATAAAGGACCAAAACAGTAATTTAGCCAAAATTAAATAACATCTCTCTTTTTCAATCATTCCATTCATTCCATTCAAGCTTCAATTATTCACAAACAACTTTACAGCCAGCCATTTATTCCACCAGCCTCATTTTCTACCAAAATAACATCACACATCATTTTTTAAATTTGCAACGTTTTATATAACGCTTAAAAATATGTTACCCTGCAAATATATGTTACCTATGCAAATATGTTCATTATCTATTTACCTCTTGAAAAAAAAAATATCTTTTAAAAAACACTTTGTAAATAATAAGTGTTTCTAGTTACTCCTACTGTTAGATTATATTATCAGTGTGAAGTGTAAATATATGTTACCCCTTGCAAATATGTTCATTATCTATTTACCTCCCTATAAAAAAAACTTTTAAAAAACACCTTGCAAATAAATATATGTTACAAGGAGGTAAATGAATAATGAACATATTAGAAACACTTTAGTTGTTAAATTTATTTCATATCAAGCCTAGTGATTAATTTGGCATCCTTTATAGATACGATAAGAACGAATTTGGTGATTTACTTCACAAAATAATCCACTCAATTGTGGTTCCCTTGTGCTATTCGGGCCAATAGTACGGACCGATCATACATCAAAATTTCTGTGTAATTGGCTAATTGCCATCAGTCAAAGATGATTATATGTGTTATGGGAATTCACAAAACCTATGTCCCAACCAATAATATTGCAAGCTTACAACAGCAACTATACCGTAACAAAATGCTTAAATCAAACCAACAACGCCTCAAAAACAGGTAAAATATATCATCTGCATCTCTTAAAAGAAACACCTTTTAACTACTTCATAAGTCAAAAGACAAATGAAGTTGCATGTGAATGTGTACATAACTTCCTTGAAGCCTTATGTGGTATATTTCTTAGGTTGCCTGTTTCTGCCACAAAATTCCTCATCATGTGGCTACTTGATCAAGAATTTATCTACTTTCTGGGAATTTATCCTCGTATGACTGAGGCACCTGCAATCATATACGGAATTTAATAGATTTTAGTTAGTGAAAGACGCTCAACAATTGTGAATATCAAAAAAATCAACTGGCAATTGCCGAAATTGTTATGCTGGATACCATGTCCCAGATTCAAACCCAGGACATCACTGTTGTGTGTGTGTGTGAGTTTCTTGTGGTTGTTGTGACCACTCCGTCTACATATAAAAAAAAAAAGATCAAACACAGGCAAAATGTGTACCATAAAGCTTGCAGTAAGCATTTTCCCAGCAAACCATCTTCCATGTAAGGCCCTCTGAGCACTTATTGCAGATTGGGTAGCTTCAAATCGCAAATATACAAAACCAGCACTCTTCCTGCTCATAGAAAAAAATTGAATTAAAATGTCACAATCTTATGGTCTCATAGAAGTCAGAGAGAAACATAGCAATTAGTAATTAACTCACTTATCCACATAAATATGTTTTAACTTCCCAAACTTGGAGCATTCTGCTTCAACGTCTTCTTTAATATCCAAATCAAAATCCTGTTCCTTCTACAACACACCATGCCAGTAATATCATTAGACACAACATAAATATGATAAAAAACTTTCCCATCTTTTCAAGTATATAGGAGTAATTTAATCACCTCATCATTTGGATCAAACATGTCCTTTAACCATAAGCATTCACTTGGAACACCAATTGTATTAATAGAAGGAATTGTCGGTGCCGGAATTTGGAGACCTCCACCTGGCAATCCAGCTGGTATATTTCCTGTTGCTTGTAAATTAAAGCCCCCATAGTCGACAACGGAATTAGCGGTGGAACCAACCATGCTGCCAAAAAAGACAGACGATGAGATTGTATATTGGATCTTAAAATATGGAAAAACAAAAATGGAAGGAGGAAAACCTTGATGTATTGCCACTGCGATCCAACTTCTGCATGAGTAATGCTCGGGAAGATGCATTCAGGGACTGAAAATTTCAGAACGGTTTTTATGAAAAACAGTTCAAGTTAATTCTGAAAAAAGGGCAACCTGGTGCTACAGTGATAGGGTCCAGGGAAGAGTTGAATCCAATGTTTAAATATAAAATTATAAATTACTTACGTGCCAAAACCTTGAACACTCAGTTTTGAGAGGGAGGGAGTAACTTGAACTGAAGTTGAATATAACTTGATGTACTAGTTACTACCACTTTTCAAACAGAAACAAGCATGCAGGAAAAGCTAAGAAGACAAAACACTCCATGGTTTATTGAATATCAAGTTCATTGTAATTTGGTGCTTGTTGAAAGAGAATTGGGTGGGAGACTTTTTCCACGTGTGCTTAAAATAAACATATACTGTACTAGTACATTTCAAGCCAAGCACGGTACCAATAAACAAGCAAGGTCTAGATTTAAGCGCAGTAATGACCAACAGAAATAAGTAATGTTTATCACACTTTGGATAATTCAGTTTTATCACTAAAATTAAGAAGGTTAAAAAATGCCAAAACCGGTACCAGTCAGTTTTTCAAGTCTGAAACATGTACAACATTATTAATATTTCACTACATAAAGTCATAAACGTGTAATATTCCTCAGACACTTATTAATTATTGGAATGGTCGTGAACTTAATATTGATTCCACTTCCTAGATGGAAATATTCAAGAAACCCAACCAAATATGGAAATAAAAAAATGGTCAGACGGACACTCGTTCAGCTGCTAATAGTTACAGGAAGGTAGCTCAGTTGACGAGCTAAGGGACATGAAGGAGTTGCAATTTGCAAGAAGGAGGTCCCGGGTTCAAATCCCGAAAACTAACATTCCCCCACCCCCACTAACATTTGCTTATCAAAAAAAATGCTAATAAATAACAAATAAAGAAGAGCAAAATGCTCCAATAATAAACAAATAAAGTGACCAAGTTTGATATCACAATAATCACCACAAAAACAAAATATGAATGCTATGTCACCACATGTGGCTGTTACAATGTATTAGGGGACCTCCATGTATAATTTCTAAATAGAACAGATATGTGGGCAATTTGGTAAAAAATTTAAGAGGTTGAAAGCAATTTCCTTGAGGAATATATTACTACTTACCAAGCCACCACCTTCGTCATCATCAATATCACCAATATTTCCTCCAACTTCTTGTACTGCAGATTGATCAGTAATAGCCGATACCTAAGGAGAAAGAGAAAAAGGGCTAAGGTAATCCAATTTAAGATCCTCTATGCAAAAAGATCATCATCAAAATATCCACTTGCTAGGCAATCGTGTTACAGCAATGTGGGAAAAAGTGAAATGAAAATTTAGTTTCGAGGTATTAGAAAGGGAGAGACGGGGAGAGTAGAAGAGAAAGATGCAAGTGGAGAAAGAGGGGGAGAGTCCAGTTCCCTTTTTCTATTTTCATTTCTTTCACTTTTACATGAAATTGTCCCTTGTCTTCATTTGGTTTCCTGTTTTCAAAATTGTTTTTACTGTTTCCTGTACAAATCTTTGAAAACAGTGACAATTTTTCAATTAAAAGTGAAAACTGAAAACGTTTTCTCAAACCAAACAGTTCCTAAGCTTTGCCGAGTTCCAAAACAGTTCTGGAAAGTGGTGTACATTTTCATTTTTCTTAGTATTTTTGGTTACTTTTCGTGGTATGGTGGGCCATTAGGTTGGTGTTTTTGGCAATTGGCACCCTAGTGAATCTTTCGTTTTGTGTCTTTGGTTGTTGGCCCCTCCAATGATAAATTTCTGGCTCCACCAATGGTTCTGCATGTACTGTCATCTGTTATTAGCAAAAAGATAGTTTGGGCTGGGCTAGCAATAGCATATGAAAGGTTCTAGGATTCCATCATGTCTCCTGATGGTAAATTCATCCATCCAGCAACTCGAATCAATGAACTGTGTGTTCATTCTGGCATTTTAGTAATTATCATTTTCTAAAATTTAACAGGAACTTGTATTTAAGTACAAATAGAGTCTAATTTTAGTAAAAGAAGGCCAACTAACTCAAACCCATATACAAATCAACAGCACCTTGATTGTCCTGCCTCCAATATCCACTTGGCCATTCAAGTTCTGGGCATTTCTTGCATCTTCAAGGCGAGAAAACTACAGTAAACAATTGATTCAATTAACCTACACCGCCACACACAAATGCAACCAGCAGAGAGCATATCATAAACCAACATATTAGAACAGCATCGTAACCCAGTAGCAACTTAATTTGTGGGTAGATAATTATATAGGTGTGTGAAATATTTGAGCTCAGCTCATTACATGCTTGATCAAGCTCATTTGATTTTACACCAGTTCAAGCCTTGGGGCCTTATGGCTTGAGTGATTGACTTACTTGAGCTTATCTACTGGCATAAGCACTTGTGAGACTGTTTGGGAGAACTTATGAAAACATCTAATGACATGACCAAAAGTTGTTTTCAGCTTTTTTTCATAAGCTCTCTAGGATAACTTATGAAACAACTTATAGCTTCTATGAAAATAGTTTACCTTTATTTTATCTTTTATTATAGTTTATACTAGCAATTATACAATAAGCGCTTATGTTATAAGTGCTTCATTAAATTGTTTATCCAAACAGGGCATTAAGCCATCTTTACAAATACATAATTATATTTTATTTATATATTTACTCCAACATCTAGCACAAACATGTCCAGTACATATTAAAATTAAAAGCTTAAAAACAATTCAAGGAAAAATTGATAAGGGTAAAAAAGTAAGCAATTAACAAACTTAACTATTTAAACTTCGTGTTCTAAAACAAGTTATGCTCACACTTCAAATTTGGTTCGTTTAAATAATTAATCCAATCTTGAGCAACATTTTATTTTTCCACAAGCCGCCTACACCTCAAGTGATTGGCTTGGCTGGACTGATTTACACACAGTTATCCTCTGTTTAGTCCAAATTGAAGTTCTGCCTCAGTTTAATTCATTGAAAGCTTCCACAAAAGATTTGAGCAACTGCTTAAGACAACGATAACTTCAAAAAAAAAAAAAATAGAAGATCTTGATAAAATCAACCCGGACAAATAAGTAACTATAACTTATAAGGTTCACCTGCACAAAGCCAAAACCTTTGCAATGCCCACTTTCATCAAGAGGCAACTGGACTAGCTCAACCTGACCAAATGCTTCAAACACCTAAATGATTGAACAGAGAAAAAAAATAATAATAATAATACAATCAATCAGAAGTGAAGTTGGAAATAAAAATACTATCATCAAATTGCAACAGACAAGTAAATTTTGACTTCCAGATAATTAAAAATAAACGTAACTTAATGAAAAGGAGAGGCACGGACAAAAAAGAGGACCATAGAATCAATCATAAAATGCATTAACAAATTATTCATGGACAAGACAAACAAGATGTGCTCACCCTACGTAGATCGGCTTCAGTAATATTTACATGCAGATTGCTAACATATAGCCTTCTTGCACCCCCAGAATAAGGGCCTATTTGTCCACCAGGTCCAGTGGCAACAGACTGAACCAAATTCTTTTCTGCTTCTGATGGTTTTACCATCACTGGTTGGCCAAGAAGAGGTTGACCTGAAAGTGCTATTGCCATGGGGACAGACATGGCATCGTAGAACTCAATATACCTGCAAATGTGAAGGCAGAAAATAATAGTAGAGTAAGGTTTATAATATCTACTTAAAATATTTTATAATTAGTGTTTCAATTACAACTATTGACTTAGTGATTGAAAAGATGAACTAGTTGCATCTCAGTTTGAATGTCTAGCCCAATTTCGAAATAGATCTATTTTAGAATTGTTATGTTGCAGACTTCTAGAATTGTCATTGGTGTAACACTTAAAGGTGTTTAGTCAATGGTCAGTCTTTTTACATTAGGTGGTCCTGGCAGTAAATCCCTGGAAAGGGTAGCGAGTGCAGCCAGTTTAATGATTAATCAAGAGGTGGTGCCGACTAAATAGGTTAGGAATATAATGGCTGGACTTCCATAAAGTAATCTAAAGACTAGAATATACTAATGTGTAAAAGTTCTACCAATGTGACCTTTCTTGTTTTTTTTTATTCTGAGGTGGTCCCCTATGTTACAAAAATTAAATCGATGTAGTCCTTGTTTTGCAAACTAAGAAGCCATTATAGAACAAAAACGGGGACCACATTGGTATAATTTTTGAAACATACGGAACTATTCCGGAACAAAAATAAGATGGACCACATTGGTATCGCTTTTACATGGGACTAACTCAAATTTTAATACATAAGGCACCAAACTGAAGCTTAAAATAAACATAAGGGACCAAACTGAACGTAGCAATGCTTACCCAACCCCCTTAGAACGTCTCGAATTACGGTCCATAATTAAGCGAACATCTCGCACCTGGAAACAGTAGACCAGAAATGTCAGAAAGACATAATGGCTTTTTGCATGACAAAAATGGGGCAAAGTAAAAATACAGCTGATGAGATATAATGATAAATATGATATTTCACAGTTTCACTTGCAGTTGAATTTTTCCAAACATGAGCGCCAGGGGATTTACTGATGTGTAAGACTGTCTGCACTATAATGAATAAAAATGAAATGAATAGTTATAACAAGAATGAATTTCATTCCAATACTTTACCTGATAAATTAAATAAATGCGTTACGTGCCTATCAGACTGATAGAACTGGTCAGAATTTAAAATATTTAACTAAATGTTCCTCTTATTATTGATAACAAATCTGATGAAAAAGGTCTCCAACAGAGAAGAGACTTACATCAGAAATGAAGAGAATCGCGCAACACTTCCTAGAGAATCATGCCATTTTTTATTTTGATAAGCAAATGTTAGTTGTTAATTAGTTGGGGGAATGTTAGTTTCTGGGGTTTGAACCCTGGACCTTCTGCATGTACTCTTTCGGTGTCCCTTAGCTCACCAACTGAGTTATCTTCTCGAGAATCATGCCATTTTGCTTTTAAAAAAATATGGTTTTAAAAATAATTTTTTTTTATTAAGTTATTAGTTTTGAAAATATATTTTAATTTTTCTTTATATTTGGAGCCTAGTCTCTCCCAACCAAAATAATCCAATGATCATCTTTCTCCCCCTTCTTCTCTAACAGTAGTTACCGCACACACAACACTTCCTACAGCAGTTACCGCACACACAACACTTCCTACAGCAGTTATCGCACACACAACATTAATAATTAAATAAACCGCCTGCTAATATTACATAATTTCTGCCCCAAGCCTAATTGTATTTTAGGCTTCTTTCTAACATAGGTTCTTGTGATAGGCCTTCATTTTCAGGTATCATACTCCAAGATCAATGCCAACAACGTAACAGAAGAAAACAAATTTGATTCTAGCAAAGAAGGTAAATGGAATATTATGACCTTGCCAGCCCTTGAGAAGAACTCGTAAGCATCTCTTTCATCCGCCTTAAGAGAAATCTGTGAAAATGCTTTAAAGATTAGATCTGGCAGTAAATGCATCAACAAAACAGATAATATGATTGCATTCCAGATGTACTAGGAATACCTGATAAGCAAAAACAGTTCTTTGATCTCTTTCAGGATCCAACACAGGTTCTGCGGCATCTTCCTTTTTCTTTTTATGTTGTCTGCTAGATAAAAAAAAACACAAAAGTTATAGTTCAAGTTGTTGGAATACATGATGCAACCTGTTTATAACAGTTCAGATTTTAAAATAATACAAACATTTATGTAACAAACTATTGCATAAACCATATTTTCAGGATCCTTAATTTGCAACATGGAATCAAACTGTCTTTAAATGTATAAATCCAATGTCACATGACATGGGCCTGTAGGGAACTGGGTTAAGTTAACATGAAATCGTCAGGTAACAAAGGTTTGAGTTCATGACTTTGCTTCTTCAATTTAAAAAGAACCGAACCTGGGGATTGTTGGAAAAGGTAATTAAAGGGAGCGAAAGTCATCCAGTTGCTATTAACAAAAGATTTTGTACCTATTTTAAATAAAGCAAAAAGTTATACTGAAACAGCATCACCAACTTGGATGGATCGCAGTACGAGGTTGAGGGACCTAAGTGCAATAAGTTGAAACCTGTTAAAAGCTTAAATATACTGAATAAGAGCATGAAAAATAGTTTTAGATAACATGTCACCAGTGACATGATTAAATGGATTGTAGGAATCAGCAGCAACAAGAGACCACAGGACACCTTTGAAAAAACTATGCTTATAGTAGATAAACCTCTAAAACAAAAATTACCAAAACCAAAGGTTTTTATAACATTAAAGAAAGCTAAGGTGCAAAAGATGTAATGGAAAAACAAATAATGTAGCAAAGGAGCACCCATGGCTGACCATGAACAACAGACATATATGAACTTCATGTGATAGTTGCACGAGTCATTCTCTCAGAACTCATAAACTGATTGATATAAAAAGTGAAAAGAACACTAATTGGAGAACCTTCTAAAATCTAATAATTTTAATTAATCAAAACATGCACAAATCTATTACATGCAGTAACAGAAAGTGCAACCAACATGTAGCCAAATGAACATTGTTTTTGCCCACAGGCATCAGAAGATGAATTGGTTCTCTTAAGCATAGCCCATTACTCCCTCACCAGCATTTCTGCAACAGAATAAATGCAATTAAGCAACTAAGTTCAAAGGGGAAGGATAAAAAATAGCATGACATCACACCGCTACCCCAAAAATTCAACGCCCCCCCCCCCCCAAAAAAAAGAATATTGCAATGCATGCTTTCAGATGCACTCCAGAAGAGAGAAACTTTTGAAACTCGTGATGCCTGGCTCAATTGCCAGAAAGACCATCTGATGCTCGCTCTAACATATCTGCGAGTTCCCAGAATCTAACGATCAATATTCAGAAGCTATAAGGCTGTAAAAAAGCATAAATAATAACTAATTCTACACAGCTGAGGAACCACTGTTTTTAAAGTTAGATCGGGCATAATTCATCAGAGATGAAAAGCAATAGAAGTCCTTATTCACAAACAAGGACATAATTCAACAGCATAAATCCAAATAATATTGGTGTCAGATTGGGCAGGGCAATGAATCAATACCATCTATAAAAAATGATGTGACAGTAGTTAAAATCTACTAGCCAAAAGGATAACGCATTTCTAATCATCTAAGCATAACAAAACTAAATTATGACTATATCTGCATTTACATCACCACTTCCACCCCAACCTCAAAATTGAACAAACCAGGTTCTACAACAGATCAAAATCAAATCAGATATCACCCAACCACCAAGGTCCAAGTGCCCAGCAATTCCTTAAAATTCAATAAATTAAATCTGGCCAATGACATAAAAGTAAACACCAACTCAGGACTTAAAAGTGCAATAAATACAATCACAAAATACTGGGTTAAACTTAAGAGATAGAAATAAAAATTCTGAAACTTGTCTCCTTCAACATAAGCATGACTTAGTGTATCCTTCAAACAGACTGATGACCCAATTACACCGTAAATTTAAGCATAACTACAACTAACTTGCATTGTAACTGTTTTAGGACTAGTATACCCATAAGGATAAGTTCTAGATCAATTGTTCAAATCCTATATTGAATAACCACTATCTAAAACAGTAAAAGCTTAAATTAGTGAAAAAGGGCTTCTGTCATGTGTCTTAGACAGCAGTTTTTCATAGATGGACTTGATCATGTTATATCTAAAACCATGTAAAAATTTGATATATGATAAACAGAAGAATATGGATAAGTTAAACAAGTGTTGTCGAGTAAATAGCAGTTTTACATATTTTTCATATCCAATGCCCAGCTAAAGCACAAGACCATAACAGCCAAAAGTAATTATTTTTGTAGAATGTAAACAGCAGCTAAAAATATAAAACTTAAATAGGTAAGAATACCTATTTTCTCTATCTAGCTCAATTGGGTCCCTTGCCCTTTCTCTGTCTCTGTAATCCTTGCCCTGGTTTATTTCTCTACCTCTATATTCCCTGTCACGAATTGGCTCTCTGATTCTGTCATCCAAATCACTCTGATGCCTTTCAGATCTACTTTTGCTTCGCCGAGAGCGCTCTTTCTCCTTTTCACTCTCACTCCCACGATCCCTTTTGTTTATTTCTAGGTATTGGTCCTGGTCTCTGTCTCTCTTCCTGTCATACTTGCTTTCAGTGTCTCGGTCTCTCTTCCTATCCCCATTACCCCAAGAGCTTCTATGCTGATCCTTCTCCTTCTCTTCATCTCTGGAGCGTGAACGATGACGAGACGAGCCTCTTTCTTTCTGCCTATCATAATCACGAGAACCATTTCCATGTTTTGAATGCTTTAAATGGCGATCAATATCATCATCCTTCTTACTATCCTTATGTTTGGAACTTCGACTATGGACTCTCTCTTCAGATTCCACAGTTTTGTCCCCGCCATTAGCTGTTTGCCTCTCCTTAAATTCAGAATTTTCAACTGATTTCTCTAAATATTCATACTCATCAAAGTCCCCCATAACTCCGTTGAACAATGGAGTCCTGCAAATTTATTTAGAAAAGCTAGTTTTATTCAATACCTGCACAAAAAATAAAATAAAAATGCATAATCAAAAAACATTATTTCGGAAGAGAATAAGATATGATCAAAAACAGATAAACTATATAAAAAATAATTGTTCATTTGGCTCAATGGTTCAGTGCTCCATGATAAGTTGTTAACCTATAATCTATAATCCCATACATTGACACTGACAATCATGTGCTCTCCTACTATAAACTAATTCTGAATCTCGCATTAGTCATTAATTCAATTAACCTTGAAAAGTAAGTGAAGTAAAGGAAAATGGATGCTTGCCTTTTTGTTTCCACGTATCATATAAACAAAAACAGTAAAGAGCAAAAAGTCAAGTTAATTTTGTTATCAACCAAAAAATAAAGTCAAGTTTTTTTTTTTTGATAGGCAAAAATAAAGTCAAGTTAATTTAGCATAGATGATTCAACAGTAACGTACTCTTCATCAATTAGAATAGGGAAAAAAACACGACGAAATTGCAATGGTTAATTAATCAATCAATCAAAGATGTTGAAATATTGGGGGTGGTGAAATGCATAACCTAGTAGGAAAATTAAATGATAGAAAAATGATAAGTCACCTCCTTCCTGGGCGAAGAGGAATTGATTAAGGAACCGCGGCGAGTTGGAAAGAGAGAGAGAGAGAAAAAAGGCGTTAGGGTTTGAATCTATAACTGAGCTTCAATTTTATTGCAGCAGAGAAGGAAGCTTTGCTACACGTTCCCACTGAGACTGAGTATTACTCAAAAATCCCTTCCTCATGAAAAATGGGTAAAAACTACTTTGGCCTCCAAAAGTGTTTGCTAGGCATGGTCAATTTGGTCCTCACCGGAGCAAAAGTAATGTGTATTCTATCTATCACTTTAGTCTCTCAAATTAATTACTGTCCAAAATTCCATACAGTGGTTGCTTACATAGGAGAGACTAAATTGACATTATTAAAAAGACATGTTCTAAAATATAACGTATTGTCGGTTTAGTTTCTTAAAATGTATAACTTATTATCATTTTACTACTCTCGCATAATTCTGCATTACTTTTCATAAAAATAATCTAGTACATATGGATAATTGTATATTTGCATAACTTGTCCAAAATATATGCATAGTTGCATAACTTGAACAAAACAAAATAGATTCTACATATTCTTTTTTCAGTTACAAAAGAGAAAAAAGAAAAAGACTAAGGCCTAATAAAGGAAAGCCCTAGAGCATCAACAAAGAGCAAAGAAGACATCATTGGAGGTGTAACATCCACCATAACTAATTGTAAATGGTACCAAGCTTAGCCAAAAAATCAGTACAGAAATCTGGATAACAAACAATCTTTATGTACCCAAACTCTCAATACAACGATAAACCTTGAAGGGGAGCCATAAGTTCAGCATGCATTATTGTAGAGGCACCAAGAAACTTTGGTGCCTGAGCTCTTTTTCTGACTAGAAGTAGAGGAACAATAGGCTAGCAAAACATCTGCCAACAACCCATAAGATTGAGCAACAATACCACACGGTTTAACAACTTTATCTTCAAACACTTTGAGGTTCCTAGCACACCAAATTTTCCAAACACCACAACAACTAAAACCCCATGTTTTTGGATATTGTCATGCAGCCAAGTGAAGGGAGCAAAATCATCTAATAAATTAAAAAATAACAAAAAACGAAAATTGCAAAAAGATAATAATAAAAAATTGTTACAGATTACAAATCTAAAAAAATATAATAATAATAATAATAATAATAATAATAATAATAAATCTCAAACAAAAAAAATTGATATTACAAAATTATAAAACATAATGAAAGAAATAAGAAACACATCCTTGGCCTCTAGCCTCCTCAGCAGCCTCCTCCTTTTGAAAACCTAAACCTAATCATAAAATAGGAAATAGAGCTGATTAGATTCAATTTATATCAATCACAGTCAATCATCATAATCACAGAATTAATTTCTGATTTTATAAAGAACCCTATAAATAGGACTAATCGTAAAAAAATTGTGAAATTCACCGATCAAAGATTTGAAGTCTCTCATTGAGACCCTAATTAAACGAATATGCAAACACAATAAAAATAAACTCGAACTTTGGGTTGTAGAGGTTTTGTTTTTCGCAATCAAGTAAGCAGCAACAAATCAGAAGCAAGGAAAGTAGAAAGCTTGAGATTAGAGGTTGGTAATCACTAAATGTTTAAATGTAGAACTTGCATGCTCTGTTATAATTTATATAGCTCTAGTCTTTCAAGTTTCTTTTTGTCGAGGCAAGCAGATCCACCATGACGCCGCCTCTCACTGAATTGAAGGCACCTCTCTAAGGGTGGGACAGTTGGCCCAGAAGTTTGTCTTGCTACCAAATTAAGGTGCATAAATAATTTAAGCAGTGATTGTAACATACTTCAAATTAAAATAAATAACATCAAGTTCAATCTGCACTAGTTATCATCTTATTAGTAGATTAATAGATCAATGAATTTCATGATTGGTTATGCAGACGGGAAAATAGAATTGGAGTTTAAAAACTCTGGATAAGGGAAGGGGTAGATTAGCAAATAAACACAAACATAATGTACTAAACAAAAAACAAAGCATAAAAATAAAGAAACCTAGGAATAAGATAGAGTAGAAGAGAAAAACCAGAAAAATATTAAAGTATAGAAAAATTAGCAGCGGAATTGTCCCCTCCGGTTTGAGCCTCATCACCCGGGGCGCCCCTCCTTTCGCCATCAACATTGTTTATGGCCGACGGCCGCAATCAATCCGTTGCCGGCACCACCACGAGACTCACTTGTTTGTTTTCTCCGGTGAGAGAGATATAGGACCAGAGGGGGCGGGCACCTTTGTCAAGTACCAAAATAAAAAAAAAAATTAAGTCATTTCTAAATCATTTCGTTCTTAATTTTCAAAAAAAATACAAATGAAATCCTAATGCAATGATAATAAGAGATTAACTCAGTTGTACAGCCGTCCTAATTAACATCCCAGAAATGTTAGAACCTGCATTTTGGCCAGTGTTGTATCTACAAGGTTCCTGCTAGTCTTTTGAAGCTGAGAGAGGAGGCTTATACTCCTTCTACTCATCTCAATTGGCCCTATCCATAATATCAACAAAAAACTTGATGAAATGCAAGAACAGAAAGAAAGATATTTTCATTTCTTTTGGGATCGCATAGCGAGAAAAAGTGATGTAATGAACTATAAAGCTTTTCTTGAACAAGAAGAGCAAAATATATGCCGCTGTTACCAAAAGAAATTTTCTGAAATCAGAAAAGAACAATTTGTTGATATGATCCTGTTGGATGTTGTGTTCATCATGGAGCTGTTTCTGAGAGAAGCTAAAAGATGGGAACATAAAGATGATTATATAGTAACTCAACAATGTCTTAGCAAAAGTATCTAAAGGGAGTTGCTTTTGCTTGAGAATCAGCTTCCAATTTTTGTGTTGGAAAAACTAGGTTTGAGAAGAAGACCTTATTGAGCTGGTTTCTTTGCTTGGGTTGCTTGCCATGCTACAAGTGTTTCAAAGCTTGATTTTGATCATCAATTGGAAAATGAAATCGTCATTAACGATCAAACGGCAACGACACGCGTGTGATCATCAATGACAATTGGTTTTGTTTAACGAAGAAAATGTTTTCGCCAAGAGGTCGGCGTTCATGGCGACCAAATAACAACGGTTTAGAGTGGCCACACTACTAGACCACACAACAGAATGTGTTCTCAGGAACCTAATAGCTTTTGAGCAGTATCACTATCCTGATGAGCCTTACATTTGCAACTATGTTTCTCTAATTGATTCACTTATTCACACACTAAAGATGATGAATTAGCAACTTTAGTTAACAGTCTTTGCAAACATCATCATGTTACTATCAACTTATGGATGATCTCAATGAACACTACAATAGTGATTTCAAATGCTTTAGTAAAGGAATCCAATGTCCATCAGGCAAACCCTTCAGGAGCATTATATTTATAATATAAACAGAAAAGTTGATGAGTGCATTAGAGACAGAATATGAAGACAATTAAGTCAATAAATGTGTATAAGTAATCAATCTCACTTCATCAAGGATTGATTTTCTCAGCTACACGTTCAATTCTTAAAATTCTACCAACATTCAATTTCATGCTTATTGTCCAATTCTAAGCCATCGTCAATGAGTATGGCAGAGATTCAATTTCATGCTTGTTGAATTGCACACATAAATGATATATATTGTTGAATTGCCAAAACTAAAATTGTGAGATTGTTAGTTACATTTATTCTGACAAAGGTAAGGTGAGCTTCTACTTACTATGTCACTAGAATGTAGAAACCAAAAGTGAGAGAGGAATGAAGAAGTTAGGTTACCTTGAAGAGAGAGTGTGCGTGGAGGAAGTAAGAGCGTCAACAAAGGTGCATAAACAAATAACTTTTGACTCTCGTATGCTCTTGAATGAATATGGAAAAAGAGTAATATTATATATTCAAACTTTTCTAGTCAAAAACCATATTACAATATCAATTAACCAAATTTTTTAACCTCCGCGAATATCCAAAAAATCCAATTTTGTCTCTACAATTTAACTTTTTTTAAAAAAACACTTGCAAATACCAAACCTTCTAGTTTGGTCTCTGTCGTTAGTTTTGACTAACACCATTAGTCGATGTTTGACGTAGCATCTTTTTCATTTCTCTTTCTCTAAAATTTTGTTCTTCTCACTCCTCACACGACTCAGATTCTGTCATTAACTACAATATCTAATGTGATTTTTAATTAAAAAGGAAACAATCATACAAGACCTAGTAATTAATAACAGAATCTGAGTTGTTGATTTTAATTCAACGGTTATGATTAGATATTTTCATTTCTAATTTCTTGTGGGAGAGTTTTGTCGACCATTGTTGTCCTACCCAGCTCGAAGGATTAGTCCCTGCAGTTGCGTGTAGAGGATACTCACTTTCGAGTTTTGTCAAGCACCTTCGAAAAACCCTAGTCTAGTCTCAAAGCTCTTTGAGCGTTTAGAGAGGTTTTCTACATATTACCCACCAACCAACAAGATCCTCAGTTAGCGAAGATGATTTGAACCAACATCTTTGTGGGATGTGAGCTAAATTCTTACCAACTGGACCAACATTTTTTTGGTATACAAAATTTTAGGGTGAGATATTGGCGCCCTAGTCCAAGGTACTTGCATTTACCTCACTCTGAGAGGATTAGTGGAGATTTGAACAGAGCACTCCAAAATACAAATACAAATCTTGTCATCTATTACAAATCTTTACAGGGACCAAACTTAAAAGATCCCAATTTTATAGGGACTAAAAACATATTTAACCCTATTATATTCAATACAAGGTAGACATTGGCACCGGTGAATTTGAGATTTTTGATTCCACATGGCAGTCCACATAAGCACATATCCATATCACCAATGCCAACATCATTAAAATGTGACACCTCATTTGTCAACAAAAAAGAAAAATGTGACACATCAGCTTAAAATGACATCAGGGACCAAAATGGATAAAAAAACATTTTACAAAGACATTTTTAAAAAAATTATTTTTGCAAGGACCAAAATGGATATTCGCTGTAATTGCAGGGACCAAAATGATATTTAAGCCTTTATTATATTATATTGAATACAAGGTAGACATTGGCACCGGTGAAATAAATACTAAAAATAAGCATTTAACATTGCCTCATTCGTCCATGTTGCTTAATTGAATAGTATATTTGCCATTGGACCAAATTTGTCCATGTAATATATTTGTCACTAATCTAGCTAGACTTTGATACAAGCCTCCTCTATTCCATGCATGAGTTGCCAAAAGCTTGGTAAAATCCTAAGAGTTTCCTTCTCGGTTCCTATGCATGCCTGCTGTGTGAGGGCCTCTTGGAGTATTAAAAGATCCATAACCAGGACTTCTTGTATTGGGAGCTCTAGGATCCTCACGCGAAGGCATCGAGTTTCTTGATCCAGGAGGACTATTAAAACCTTGCCTGGTATTTTCTACCGGGTCATGCCTCGTCTGATTCAAATTCAAGGGTGTCCGCCAGTCAGCATTTCTTGTTCCAGGACCTGTATTTGGAGGTGTTTGTTGGAACCTGTTTCTAGGCTCAGCTCTTTTGTACCTATTTTCAGTCACGGCAGGAGGTGCTTGTGCATTATTTCGAACCGTGTTCTCACCAGAAGCTCTTTTGTACCTATTTTCTAACGAGGCAGGAGATACCGAATTGTTCCTTTGTGCATTATTTTGAACCCTGTTCTCATCAGCAGCAGCTCTTTTGTACCTATTTTCTAACGAGGCGGGAGCTATCGAATCATTCCCATCGTTGATGTGATTGTCAACGTCAGAAAGCACCTCCTCCTTTGTTTCAAACCAAGAATCATCAGAACTTTGATTCTTATGTTCAATAGAATCAATAGAACTGGCAGTTAATGGTTCCACATCACCCTCCTCAGCCTTCACTGTCATACTTGTTACATCTTGCCATTTTTTCCCATTTTTCCTAGCTGCTCCATATTTAATATGCCTGACTACCATAAAAGCTTCTTTTTTTGTCAAATGTGGTCCACTTTCCACAACACAGATATCTTCTATCTGCAAAGAATTTTACATGAAAGGATATAAAGAAATGGGAATGGGAGAAAAAGATAAAATAAAAAGAATCCAGAAAAAAGTAATTCAGACATGAAATCCAGAAATAAAGCAGGGATCATCATACCAGAGCCGAAAGACGGGATATTTTGTCTATCATGTTCTGTTAAGTAAGCTGCCTGTTGCCTTGCACTGTT
Organism: Oxytropis ochrocephala; assembly: GCA_020916435.1. Taxonomy (NCBI): domain Eukaryota; kingdom Viridiplantae; phylum Streptophyta; class Magnoliopsida; order Fabales; family Fabaceae; genus Oxytropis; species Oxytropis ochrocephala. Next base: position 1,954,016 of record CM037090.1, on the reverse strand, counting down.
TAAAATAGTTGAAAAAACAATCATGGTTGAGTTTCTGACATGTCATCATTAGAGTTAACAATGGATGAATGCGATTTATATGCTTTTAAAGGATTGACCATATCTCTAGTCGACATGGGATCTCAACACACCCTCTCACACACAGAAATGGACATCTAGAGTGTGGACAAATACAAGTGGCCCAATAACAATTCTAGGATATGCTCTGATAGATTTATATTGTATTCAAATTTGAGCTTTAGGCCGAACTCAACCCTAAAAACTAGCTCCAGGAGTGAGGATTGTCAAAGACTTAAGGACTACATTGCAATAGTAGATGTAGGATCTCAAGACAGAATCCCTAGGCACATAGAATTTACTTACGAACGTTGATAAAGTTCGGTTAAAAACATGCAGTGATAGTGAGTTGCCAATAATAAACAAAAGCGAAGATGCTTCACAGGGGTGTGCATCTCGTTTTCATCGACCCCCTTTTTCAGGTCAAAGTAGCAGCAATACAACCAAATTGAGACATTGCACAGTAGAATCATCATTTTTCTAAAATCAGAGCACACTCAACCTTTTTTCATGACAAAAACAGGTTCTAACATAAATGGAAACACAATTACATAAGAGATTTCTCCTCAGACACTATGAGGGCAATGTGAAAGGAGAAACTCAATTTAAAACAAAAAGGGGCATATCCAATTTATGGAAAGAGTACCTTCACCCGATAACCCTTGTCCATCAACTTTCTAACCATGTCTGCTTTCATCTTAAGGTCTTTTGATTCCTGAAAATATCAACGATCAAAAATTCAATGCATAAAAATTTCCTTCACCTGATGTTAGTATTTATTTATAAATATACGCTTATTTTATTTTAAATGAGAAAGATTAAAAGCACAATAATAAATTAATAAGGGTAAAAGTAGAGAAAAATAATGAGTTATTTGCAATAAGTTCAAACGCCAATTGTAGTTCTCAAGAAAAACTATAGTCAACTGAGGTAAGTTGTTTTACCAAGCACCTCTACTTTGGTCAAACACGCTTATAAGCTAGTCAAATAAGTTATAAGCAAGCTTAATGACTTTGCCAAACTGATTCTACAATGGTAAATCCTGGATCCTAGAGCTCAGCAGCAATGCCACAAAACAAAATTAAGTAAACCCTCCGTATCAAAATAATAGTCGTTTAAGGTTTTGCACACATATTAAGAAAGACAATAAAGTGGTTAACAGATGTACTAATTTTACTAAACTAACCTCACTTTTTGATTTTTCCAAGAAAGAACACAGCAGCTGTTTTTCTAGAGTTATTGTGGATGAAGGTAAACTTGGAATAATTTTTTTAATTAAGCTTGGAATGAAGTGAACGACCATTATTTTGCAACTTTTCAGATTGGCTTAAAACGACCATAATTTAGATACAGAGGGAGTATAACCTACATGCTACTGGACATAACTTAGAGTAAAAGATTCTGAAAAGAAAGAAAGAAATTTGCTAAAATATTTAGGGGATATGCAAAAGTAAAAGAAAGGATTCTAAGAGGGAAAACTTACAGTTTTTCAGAAATTCGCACTTCCTTGCAATCCTTTTCAATGTCACCTCAGCCTGCAATTGTCAGAAAACTGATTGAGACAGATAATACTTCCAAAGATTAAATATTTTGTCTTTGCACAACTCCCTAACCATGCATAGCAGCAGAATGACTATAACAATCAAAGTGCAAACATCTCAGTGATTGATAAATAAAACATGTTTTACTCTATATTTGTCAAAGAAAATGGAGGATAAGAATAATCTACACAATATTGGGTTCTATTGTTTTTTCAGGTCAATGCAAGGCTTCACTTCCTAGTTCCTAGAGTTCCATTGTTAAACAGTCCTTGATATAAGAAAGCTTGCTGCACCATAATTATTCTTTGGAACAACGAGAAAAGTGCACAGATATCACTCAATCCATTCATTTTGTTCTCTGCCAGAGCTTTTTTCTGGTATTTTTTTTCCCAGTAAGTTTCTCAAGAATTGAAATTTGTATGTTATAAGAGCAGGTCAGTATCCTGCAATTGATGTGTGTGTTTTAGAAGCTTCTGATCATCCTATAATCAATGCATAACATGAAAAGGAATCCCGGGTGATATTTCAGCTTACTTCTATTCTATCTTCTCAGCTGGTTAGATTGTCAACAATTTTTGCATGCAATATGAATCATTCATTCTTTCTAATTCTAACAAGCAAAAAGCATGTGTTGTAATGGTGGCTTTTTAATCAAGATTCATATATCAATGTTGAATCGAAATGACCAGGAGAAAAACTCTCATCGTCGATTTAAAACAAAAGCAGCTAAAGAAACTTCACAAGCGACTTGAAAACAAATGCACCTTGCTTTTAGCACGCTCCTTGTCCTTTTCTTGCCGCTTGTACATTTCCTTGTGGTAGTCCATAATTTTACAAACAGGTGGATTGCCATTTTGTTGGACCTGCAACAAGAGCAAGTATTCTCATAATAAGTGTCACAGGATAGAGGATAGAGATTTGACAGATACGATACAAGGGTGTATAGACAAACACAACTCATAACATATCTCCATTAACCTTGATAAACACGGCGTAAGACAACTTATATTTACCTCAACTAAATCAAGTTTAAGATTCCTGGCACGCTCCAGTGCTTGAACCTTGACACTATCGAATGCGATCCTGCAGGAAATTATACGTTTATACATCGTTACGCATTTGTACACCAATTAGTTGATAATCGCGAGCAAGTATAATAGTAATAGACTAATAGTATACTATTATGAAAATAGATTGGTAGCTATGATGCACGGATACTTCAGTTTTGTTGCCATATCCGTATCCGATATGTATCGTACTCGATACTTCCCGATACGTCATGAATATAGATCGAGTAGTATTAAAATGTTTTTTATTTTTTAAAAAATAAAAGCCCCTATACGTCGTAAGAACAAAGGTAACATGAGTCATATAAACACAAGAGAGAAAACAACTATCCATAATTTTTGTTTTACAAGTGCAACTCACTAGTTTATATGTGTCTCTCTATTTTATTGTGACTATCGGACCGCTTTTGATATTGCACTATGAAAATAGATTGGTAGCTTTAAGTTCTTGCAACTTCCCATTATAGCGATCCTAGGTTTAAGCAATGAGTATACAACAAATGAGAGTAAGAATAGAGAGTTTACAGATATATGCAATATGCAATGCAGCCAATGGGAATAAAACATAGCAAAAAGTAAACAACAAAACCAATTGAGTTTACCATCATCCCTCACGAGCCTGATATATTTGGCTTTGATTTGTTCATTCAACCGTGGCCCATTGATGTCATCTTCCTCATTCTTGGGCTTTTTCAGAAACTAAATTTCAAGAAAACATTGATTAAATTAAAAGATGGATCAATTATCATCGGAAAGCAACAATTACCATGTAACACAAATCCAATTACACAGCAAAAAAAAAAAAAAGTTAGTAAAATTACCTGAATGGGAGCAGCAAAAAACCTAACGCTATTAGAAAGAGGTGTGGAAGTTCCTTGGAAAAACGAATATGGATGCGGAATCTCCGTTGGATGAGGTTTGGGGAAAGAAGTGTTTGGAAGGTGAATGTAATATCTGTGAAATTGGATGTATGCGGTTTTCAGTTTGGACTTTCCGATTCGGTGACAAAACGCCATTACCTCAACGAATCAAACGGTTCGATCAACCGCGACTGAGAGGTTAGTATGTGTATGGCAGAAAGAACACATCAAGGTTCTGTGCCATTCAAGATCGTTTTTTTAGGGTTTTTTTTGGACCCCACCCCATCCCCTCCCACCCCACCCAATACCAAAACCCCAAAACGCCTCAAAACTTAATTTTTTTAAAAAATAAGAAAATCGTATATACCCTCAAGTATGTATATACGATGGCTTATTTTATGTCCAATCGTATATACGCACTCAAAGAAAGATATACGATGGGTTTTAATTTTTTTAATAATTTGTTTTAATTTTTATTACTAAAAGTTTACTAAAAATTCGTTAACTACCAAAACTACTCCAAAAATTATAAAAACACCACTAAAAATCTAACAAAACCAAAATAAGGCTATGCAAATTTTTTTAGATTTTTGGAGACTATGAAAAATTAAAAAAATCGTAAAAAATAGTAAACGATGGAATTTGGGATTTTGAGTAGTAGTCCCGTAAGAAAGTCTTGATTCTTGATTTTTTCGCTTCTAATGGTTGTGGTTTCATTACGATCGGAGTATGTTGCCTAAAACCGATTTTTTAGCCTAAATTATTCGTTCGACGATAACATCGCCACGCTTTAACGAACTACACACAAAACCTATTTTCGTGACTTATATAATTTTTATTTGACTTAAAAAAATTTAAAAAATACAATCGAAATTCGATATACACTGAGGGGTATATATATACGCACTTATTTTTTTGCCCATCGTATATACACCCCCAAGGCGTATATACGATTAAGGTGGGGTTTTCAATCGTATATACGCCTTGGGGTGTATATATGATGGGCAAATAGTATCGATATATACACCCCTCAAGGCATATATACGATTAAAGTGGGGTTGTGGCTAATCGTATATACGCCTTGGGGTGTGTACATACGATGGGCAAAAAAAGGTCGATATATATACCCCCTCGTGTGTATATACGATTGGCCAAAAATTTAAAAAAATACGTTTTGATGATTTTTTGGGGTTTTCATGTGTGTGGGGGTGGGAAGGGACATGGGCCTCCCTAATAAAAAAATCTGAGTTGCTTTTTGCACTCTTGTTTTTCTTATACAATCCCTCCAATCCAAATACTTGCTCAACTGGTACATTTATTTATAACTATGGAGAATATATAAATATGAATACGTTGCGCACAAATTAAGACTTGAAAACATGTGAATGCGTCCTTGAGATTTTAGGTGTTCCGTGCAAAGTCTGAATTTGGTGCCATATATATGAAATTAATTGTTTTAATATGACCTCAAGTAAAATAAAAAATTATGAAAGAAAAATCAGAGTTTACATCAAATTTTTTTTTTGAAACGAAGTTTACATCAATATTGAAAAGTTCGAACTAAAATCGTATTTACAGTTGAATATCATCCTCCTTGGATTTTCACTACAAAATCGCTAATATTTTGTTCATAATCAAATTCTTTAAAAAAGTAATTTTCAATTGAAATCAAGGTAATACTATTTTATCTACTCTATGCGAAATTGTAGAACACAAGTAAGGTTACAACAATTTTAATTTTTAAAACTCCTATCATCAAATGCAACAATAACACATATGGTTAATATTATTCTATAAGTTATGCATGCATTAGAAATACAATAAAATGTCTTATAAGAGAACGAATATCATAAAACTTGATTATCATTCGATTGATAAAATCTCTTTGATGACTTCAAATAAGATTTCACCATAAAGATCCTAAGAATTATCATGTTTGAAATAAGTTGTGCGATGTATGTAAGATAATTTCAAGTTCTCATCAAAAAATGACACGGTTGTCAAAAACAATCAAAGAATGACATAAGTCTTTCAACATTGAAAAAATTCAAATATGTCCTCCTGTGTGCTATATTGCTCAAATCTTCTATTAAGTGAATCAATTGCTTGGTCTACAATGTTTAAAAAATAAAGAATCCTAATAGACACCTTAGCAGACTCAAGGTTTAATTGCACGCATTAAGATGAATTTGCATAATAGTATTTTTTGAAAAAACACACATTAAATCTCATTTTCATTTGCAATTAATTCAATACTAACAATAGTTTTTGCAAATCCAGACGTCAAAAGCTTAAAATTGTTAGGGAGCGCGAGAATAACAACGGTAGCTAATGAACCTGACCACAAAGAGACATGGACACCACATCTTCATCCAAACAGTGGCGTATCTAGGACTCTGGTTCAGGATGGTCAAACGATTTAATTTAACAATTAATATATATTGTCGTGTAGAAATGTTTTTTACAACGTCAGTCAATCACGAAATGACACATCATAAAAATGTTTGACTTTATCTCACCTACCTTAAAAAGTTTTTACAGCGATGGTGTATACCAATTAAATATATTTTGCTCTTCTAATTTAGTAATTTTGGTCTCTGTGATTTTTCCATTGCACTTTTGGTTTCTAAAAATCATGGATTGTGCAATTTTATTCCCTTATTTTCAAAAACTCAAGATATTTAAGGACCAAAAGTGCAAATAATATATGATTTTGAGGGAAAAATATTGCAAAATTAAGAAAAATGGGATCAAAATTTTCAAAGTAAAATAAAAATACTAAAATCACCATATTTGTTTTGTGATAATAATAGACTTTTTTTGATCAAATTAGACTAATTAAACTAATGGACTTGTTATTGTTCTTTTATCTCCTTAGACAAATAATTTTTTTTGACTCAAAACAAATAAAATTTGTTGGTGTAGCTAAATAACATATTATTGAGGTAGCTAATTTAAAATATACCTATTTATCCAAATATATATTATTTTTGGATAGCTAAAACCCATAGTTACACTACCAATTGCTCTTGGAGCTGTAATAGAAAAGAGTAGCTAGGAATGGAAGGAGAAAAGTAGTAGTAGGATGTGCAAAAAATAAAACTAGGAGTGTCAAAATATATTTTTCATAAGGGTATTGCTGTGATAAGTCCATTTTTAGTTGTCTTTTTAGTACTTATTTTAAGTAAGTTGTTTGGTATTTTAGTTCAATTCTAGAGTTATTTTACTACCTTTTGTTTGTTTTAATTTCAGGTCTATCTTTGAGGAAAATGAAGGATTTAAGCTTAAAAAGAGCAAAAACAAAGTTTCAAGTCAAAAAGAGAAACAAAGAGCTGAAAAATATAAGAAAAGGCAAGCAAAGCTGTTTCTACCTGATAGTTGCACGACCCGTGCTGGATTTGGCACGGATTTGGCACGACCCGTGCTGAACTTTTTCTTCCTTTGCGCTGAAAGTCTACCTGATAGTTGCACGACCCGTGCTGGATTTGGCACGACCCGTCGGCGATCGCATCGATTCCAAAGATGTTACAGTTTGCTCTTTAATGGCTTGTAAATTGTCTTAAGTGACTTGTCTCTTCTCTTTGGCTATATAAAGCACGAAATTCTGAGTGCTTAGGACATCTTAGGCTATTGCAAACAATTACTATAAAGTTTAATCTAAGTTTATGCAATTTTCTCTTCATCTTTTATTTATTGTTCTTTAATTTTTCTCGCACTTTAGTTTTCTCGTTTTATTATTTACTACTGCACTTTATCTTCATCATTTACATTCTTGTCATTTACATTATGCCAATTATTACTCTTGCAATTTATTTTTCAATTATGAGTGAGTAGAAACTTGGTCTTGGGTTATCGGGAGTAATCCAATGATAAGTCCCTAGTAATTCCCAAGACTATTCTCCACTCCAAATTGTTTTATATTTCAATCTAATTTCATTGTCCTTCAAATCTTATTTTAAACATCAAACGAGGTACCAGAGGTGAAGTTTGATGTTGGAACTATGAAATTAGACAAGGGAATCAAAACATGAGAATAGTTTTGAAACTCTTGAGACATTATAAAGGTGTTATGCTTAATGGGTTTTGGTGACAATCAACCATGAGAATAGGCTTGATTGTTAGTTCAAAACACGCTCTTGTACTCTGAAAGGAGACATTAGTTATATTCGCTGCCTTGTCTTTGAAATACACTACTATATAATTTGGTGAATGGTCTAAAGAATTATTTTTGGTTCCTCATTGTTGTGATGAAACTATAACCCGAGATTATTTTAATTTCTGAATTTTAAATCAAACAATCACTCCTTCTACTAAAATCATTCCTTTTAGCTAATCACCACTAAAAAAGAATTTGGTAATCACAAAAGTCTTTGTGGGATCGATACTTTTTATTACGCGATAGAAACCGTGCACTTGCGGCCTATCATGCTGCAAATTTTAAAATTTGACCTATATGTAGGTCTGCCCATGGACATATGCATATGGGTCCCTTCTTTTATATATCATTCATTTAATTCGTTTATAATCGATGTGGGACTAACTACTCACACTTGAATTCCCAACAATCTCCCCCTTAAGTGTGAATCAACCATATCGATAGACTTGATTCAAACCAGGATCCACTTCCCGCTCCCCACCAAGCTGAACTATGGCTCTGATATCACTTGTTGGGAAAAACTACATAGAGAAATAAAATGATCAGAACACAATAATTTAACGTGGAAAACTCTCAAACTGGAGAAAAACAACCAATCCCCTTTCTACATATTACACAACATCACTACTGTCCTCTCCTACCTGCGGGGGTTTGGTTCACTATGCTATGCCACTACAGATGTTGCTCACTAAACCAAATTTCAACTTAGGGTCCACAAATGTGTCCACATTGGTCATATCATTGGTGTCAAAAGTTACCTCCTCTACGACTTGCACAACCATAAAATATTTTACTCCAAATATATTTCCTTTTATGAGAACATCTTTCTTTTAACCACAACTCACTCCCCTCCCAGAATTTTTAACCCAACTCCCTCGTCTTCTCCTCTAATACCCTTACCCAATATTGAAGAAGCACGATCACAATTATACCCGTTGTGGTTGACATCCCAACCCTTTAAAGTACAATTTTGGGATGACCTTTTCTAAATAAAATGGAGCCATTGCACATAGCGCGGGTCATTGGACATGCGATTCCAAGACAATTGTGAGTAGAATGTTATCATAGTGAACACTAATGAAGCGACAATTCTGCAGAATAGAGAAGTAACACATAAACTCTCATTTTATAAGCTCGATTGTCATAAACACTTATATAAGTTGTTTACCTAAATAGGCCCTAAAAATATATATTTAATACATATTATTTTTTTGTAAAAAGAATACATATTTTTAAAATTTTAATGAATAATTAAAAACATTTTTTTACAAACAATTAAAAACAATATTTAAAATAAATAAATATTAAAACCAATTTTTTTAATCAAAAAATAAATAATGGTTGACATTTGCAAATAAATAAATATTTAAAATAGGCGCCAAATTTATCACGAGAGGTTAAATTTGGTGGTGGTAATTGCAACAATTGCACTGTAAACTGCAACTTGGTTGGATGACACCTGAAAATAAAACACAGGACTGACAAAATCTATTGGCAAATGTATAGTGGGGCATCATAGGATCTTATCAAAGGGACAAACTCGTCATTTCCAGTTAAAGACCATGACAGTTTTGAGTTCTGACATTTTTTTTTCTGTCCTACTAAACCAACCCACACTTAATCCCAATTTCAATTAATTAATCAATGTATGGTAGTACAATTATTCTGTGATTATAGGAGGATTATTACATTAAATAATTGTGCTTAGTAAAAAGCAAAAACACCGTTTACTGACAAGACCATCCTCTGGAGGAGTGGAACGGTTCTGTGTTTGACTCCTCTTTTTACTCACAAGTCACCTCTCTTCCCTCTCTGCCCTGCCATCCTTCTCTGTCCTATTCTCCTCTATATTCTCTCCCTAACTTTTTCTTTTTGTTTTTTTATACATAACCAATAACCAACACCATTAGCGAAGTAACCCAGGGAGTGCAGTTGACAGGTTGTGACTCATCCTTCTTTAATCAAGTGTCGATGGTTTGATTCTCGCATTGAGAATGGAGTAATTTTAAATTTTTGAGTCAGCTGTCCCACTAGTCGAGGCATCTTCAATCCAGCAAGAGGATTAGTCACTGCGTTCGACAGTAAATACCTTGAGACACAGAGGTCGTTCCAATGCTCTCAAATTTATTTTTCGTAGTAGACAAACCAGTAAATACCTTGAGACACAGGGGTCGTTCCAATGCTCTCAAATTCGTTTTTCGTAGTAGACAAACCCGATATTGATCAATATGAAAATTTATTCTAAGAACGGGTGAAAATTAATTATTCGTTAAAGACGTTGAGACACTTCGTAAGAATAAAAAAATATAAATAACTATTTTTATTTTTTGAATTTTTCATCTCTCAGTGCTTTTAACAAGAATGCCTCACCATGGTTATATTCTCTCTCTTTCTCGAGCCCCTACCTTCTTTACTCACTTGCTCCCCTCTCCTCTTTTTCTCTCATTCCTTATCTTCAAACTGTGCACTCAAGTTTTCAGTTTTTTTAGGACATTTATTTTTCTGCTAATGCTAATAGTACACTTTTTAAGCCTTTTTTTGTTGAACTTTCAAGGCTTATATTTTCATTAATTTTCATTAATGCACTAATAATAACTGCATTTATTACTAATGTATGCTTTTTCAACATTCTGTTGCTGGCTTGGCTGGCTACACTTGTTTGTTAGTGTTGCTGATGCTGTGTTTCTCTAGCACATCTTCAACCATCTGCATTTTCTTTCTTAAAAAGAGGAAAATGGTTTAACTCACTTGTGGAAAAAGCTTTTTGTTTTTATCTAACTTCCTTCTTTTATGTTAAAAAGCTTGTTTCTTTTGAAACCCATTTGAAAGTTGTTTCTCTTCATCTATGAAAGCTTCTTCCTTTTTGTCAGAGAAAAGAACAGCACATTGATTCTTTTCTTCCAAACCCTCTAAGAAAGATGGGTTGTGTTGCTTCAAAACTAGAGGAAGAAGAAGAAGTTGTAGCTATTTGTAGAGAGAGAAAGAAGCAGTTAAAGCTAGCAGTAGAGAAAAGATATACACTTGCTGAAGCTCATTGTAAGTATTTTCACTCTTTGAATGCTGTAGCTGCAGCTATTAAACTCTTTGTTGCTCGCCATTCTTCACCTTCATCACCTTACCTCATAACTTTTCCTCCTCCTTCTCCTTCTCCTTCTCCTTCAACTCAAAATGTTATATCTAACCCTATGTTCCTTCAGCAAACACCATCAGAAACTAAACATGAATCCATTGCTTGTAACTCTTGCATTGCTTCAGTAACCTCAGATTCTTCTGGTGAAGAACAAGAGTGTGAACAAGAGAGAGAAAATGAAGGTGGAAGAGAGGAGCAAAATCAGTACTATTACATGCAAATGCCTATGCCTATGCCTATGTCTATGCCACCTTCAATGCCATCTCCACAGAGAGATTTTGGGTGGGATTTTTTCTATCCATTTGAGGTTATGAATGGCTATCATAGGAATTTAGATGATGATTTGAGGGCAGTGAGGGAGGAAGAAGGGATTCCTGAGTTAGAGGTAGTGGAAAAAGGAGAGGTTGGTCAAAATAAAGAAGTGGTGAGTAATGTTGAAGAGAATAATGAAGGTGTAGAGGATGCTGTGAGTGGAGTTGAAACAATGAAGGTGGGGGATGTGGCTACTGAAAATAGTGTTGGGGAGCAAAAGGGTCTTGCTGTTCTTGATACACCTGCAGAAGGGAGAGAGTTGCTTGAAGCATTGAAGGATATTGAGGATCATTTCATTAGGGCTTATGAGTCTGGTAAGGATGTAACAATGATGCTGGAGGCTAATAGAATTCCCCTTCATTCTAATTTGGAGGAAATTAAAGGTGTGTTCAATGTTTTCCATTAATCTCAAAAACCTTATGAGATTATTATTCAAAAAGATTTAGTTCAAGTTGTAGTTGAGTACCTTTAAACATAACTAATAGAACTGATAATTACAATTTACAGAGGGATAAGGGTAAGTGATTGATTCTTGAAAAATTGTTGCTCATTGGGTTGGCTTTACCACAAATAATTAGCCTCATCACAATACTTGCAAACTGTGTAGCACGACACTTTCAGTTGAAGACATGTCCGGTGTCCGACCGCGTTAGTGCGTGTCGAATCGAATACGCATACCGACACACTTCAATTTCTTGTATTTGCAAATTAAATCAGGTCTTGTGTCTGTGTCGTGTCTGGTATTTCTGTCTGTGTCGGTGCTCCGTTGCTTGCAAATGCCTGATTTGATACATGTAATGTAGGCTTGATTTTACTGTAGGAACTCAAATCAACAATCAGTGCATTTCTTATATGACTCACAACCTTGTAAATATTTTGATCCTGTTGATTTGAGTGCCTAGACTAATTGCAAGTTTGCAAGGTTCATCTGAAACCTGAAAGGGAGTAGTGCTTATCTGTTTGGTTTGGTGCATTATTTTCGCATACGCTTCAGTTGATAAACACGATACTTTGGATGTCTCATTGTGCTATATATTCCATGCATCTGTGCTTGATATTTTGAACCATCTGTTGTCAATGCAGAAAGTTCGACCAAACTCATCAATGCAATAACATGGAAGTCCATGTCATCTAGGCAATCATCATGCAAGAGTCTGGTTGTTCAAAATATGAAAAATTCTTCAACTTGGGTCGAATATAAGAATGATCTATTTGATGATTATGGAGGAATGGATTCAGGAAGTCATTTATTAACCTTAGGAAGGTTATATGCATGGGAAAAGAAACTGTTTGAGGAGGTTAAGGTAGGTTATATTCATTATTCCTTTTGTTTGAATCCATATTCTGTGTTATGACTTATGATGATGCATCTTCAACATGTGTTCTCTAGAACGGATCAAAATAACTCTGCCATATATCAGTGCTTAATTTTTTTTCACACTATAAAATTTTCCCTGTCTTAGGCTGGAGATAGTACTCGGAAAAATTATGAGAAAAAATGTGGGCAGTTAAGAAATAAGAATGTTAGAGGAGATGATGAACTAAGCATGGACAAAACTAGAGCTGAAGTGAAAGATCTATATGCTGGGATCATGGTTGCAATTCGACGTGCAGAATCAATCTCAAAGAGAATTCAGAAAATGAGAGATGAAGAATTACAGCCTCAAATTGTTGAACTGTTAAAGGGGTGAGATAATATAGTTCTAGATTCTAGACAGACTAGATAATTTTGAGTTTCATTGATTTCTTATTTTCTGTTTTCCTAATGCAGCCTGACACAATCTTGGAAAATTTTGTTGGAGTCCCATGAAACCCAGAAGAAGATTCTTTCCGAAGTCAAATATTTCACATGTCCACCATACGGGAAATTCTGCAATCAATCACGTGGATTGGCGACTCTTCAACTCGAAGCGGAGCTTCACAATTGGCGCATGTGCTTTAAAGAGTATGCTGCAGCTCAAAAAGCATATGTTGAAGCTCTCCATGGTTGGCTAAGTAAGTTCATAGTCTCGAAGTCGAGTTTTACTCGAGAAGCAAAAATGTTGCTATGCCATATCAAGTCAACGGGCGCCACTACTTGTGATATGCAACGATTGGCTGTCTTCGCTGCAGAAGTTACCTGATAAGATGGTAACATTTGCATTGAAAAGTATTTTGAAGGATATGAAAGCTTTGTGGCTTCAGCAAAGCAAAGAGCAGCAGCAGAAAAGGAAAGTAGAGAACCTAACAAAAGATTTAGATAGAAGATATTTAGGATCGGAAAAAGTGAAGACTAAGATGCTTGAGTTGCAAGTTACAGATGATCATAAACTAGAAGATGAAACAGCTCATGAAGATGAATGCTTGATGGAGAAGAATGATCATTTAGAGACACTGAAAAGAAAACTAGAGATAGAGAATGAGAAGCATCAGAGTTGCATGCAAGAAACACAAAGGATCACATTGAATGGATTGCAATCTGGTTTTTCTCAAGTCTTTGAATCTTTGACAGAATTCTCCAAAGCATCTCAAAAAATGTACAATGATCTTGTAACTCTTAGTGAAAATTGTGAGAAGGTGGGGAATGTTTCGTATATAGAAGGTGATTGCAATGTGGAGAATTGCAATAGTGAAAATGGACATTAGAATTGTAATTGTGAGGGAGATATTTATGGATTTAGGGTGCTTTTGTGTAATTATGTTTATTATTGTGTTGTGTTGTTTGGTGTTGAAGCAGCTCGCTGAGACATCAAATTTTAAGGTATTAGTTTAGTTGACCAAGTGCAGACATCAATTTTTAATGTATTTTGCACTAACCAGTGTTAGTATTGTTGTTGAAACTATCCAGAGTTGTAGTTTTATTTTTTTTTTAATCTATTGTTATTCAGTTTTTTGAGTAATTTATACAAATTAGATTAGTAGTAGAAAAGTTGTAGTTTTAATTTTTTTACTACTCATATGGGTATGTTGGCCTTTTATTTAATTATATATAGAAATTATAAATAAATTTTGAAACCCAGTGTTAGTGAAATTACATGAAATTCAAACCTTTGGGTCGCATGCTGAAAAGGCTGCAGTGCAGAGTCTTTAGAGCAGATACATGTAACAAGTATATAAAGCAAGTCATAAGGAGTAAGGACCCACCCAGAAAAATAGATAAAATGTATTATCACAAAGCTTTGGGACAAGACACCAAAATATAGTATAGTAAGCCTAAAACTAGAAGTCTTTGATGCTCATCATAAACATATGCAGGCACAACTACAACACTATGATCTAGTAAGAGGGCCCCTGTAACAAAGATACGCACAAATCCATGATGGATACTTGCATCTTCCCTTTAGAGAAAGAGAATCTCTTCCTTGTGAAACGGTGAATTTTAAGTGTGGAAACAAAATAAGAAATAAAGCGAGGAGTCAAAAACATTTTTCTGTGTATCAGAGAAAGCAAGACTTATTGCTACTGCAATATGCTCACAGATTGAGAACATATATCAGCACATCTTTCCAATATAAGCTTCATGCTTGTGTGCCAGATAAACAACTACATTTTATTCAAAGTTTTGTACAATATACAATGATCTCACATCCTAAAAAAACCATCGGTATCATCACACTGATTGAAAATTACAAGTTTCATATTTTGATATAAGATTGCCATGTTTTCCTGTCTACATTTAGGTACAGAGAAACCAAGAATTGAGTATGATTTCACTAACAAGAGCGGCAGGGATGCATATGCCAATAAATGGGGCAATTTCTATTGCAACCAGTTCTCTATAGCTGACCCTACACAGGGTCAGCCATGAGTCCTTCTATGTGATTATAACAGTAGCCTTCCCTGTCAACTCTTAGGCATGCCGCGTGATCTTGCAAGCGAATAATTACAAGTTTCACAATTCAATATAGATCACTGTGTTATCCCGTCTACCTTAGGTACAGAGAAACCAATAACTGAGAGATAATTATGACTTCAGTAACAACAGCAGCAGGGGAGTGTATGCCCAGAAATGGGACAATATCTACCTGCAACCAGTTCTCTACAGCTGACCCTACAACAGCACCAGCTATCAGCCCTCCTATGGTTATAAAAATAGCCTTCCCTGCAAAATAAGGGAAATGTAAAGGAGGAAACTATGAAAGAAAAGAAAAATGTTTACGCTGATCCACAAGAATTATGCAGCAGAGTTCAAGAGATGAAAACAAAAGTGTGACAAGTTTTGAAAAGATCAAACCACCCAAAACTAGTAGTAGCACTTGTTAAGATGGTCAACTTTTTCAACAGCTGTGGCATTTTATACAGATATAATCTTCATGTTTGATAAATAAAACCCTCATCTCAGATACTCGAGCAGTAGTATAGCATCAGAGTACAATTATTTTTTCTATAAACAGATAGCCAAACTTTTAATACTGGAAGTCTCGGAGAACATAAGAAATGAAGTCTCTTCAATAGGCCAGCCTTATATTCTGACAAAGTATGGTGTAGTAGTTATCATGGCAGCCAATAATTGTGTGCTCCATGTCTCGTTGGTATTGGTATGTAAGCGAAAAGTTCAGCACACAAACACTATTATATATGGCTACAAACTCAGTATTGTTCTATATAAAACAAGGCCCCCTTATGCACATAGACCTTGCATTACGCCATAAAACAATCTAGAAATTTCATGGTCATAGACATCAACAACAACAAAAACAACGACAACAAATTGTGGCCGACTCATACCACTCACTGCTTTCATCTGCATATCTGTCATTAAATACACAGTTTTAACTTTCAACACAGGAAAACATGAAGGTAAACCTCGTCATTTTTATATTTAATATTCTCCGGTTCTCCCACCCATTGTGACCGCCCAGATGCTTGTTTTCTCTACAAGGTACAAATCAATATGAATATTGCCACTCATGAAATGAAAACTTCGTGGAAATGTGATGAACATCAAGTGCACTTTATGCATGAGAAAGCTACTTACCAAACTTAACATTCTTTTTGGTCATAAAGTATAGGGAAGCTCCAAAGCTACCAGCCAAGATAAGTCCAGGAACATCAGCTCCGGCATAAGCTGCAGAGGGTACAGCAGTACCATTAATATAGGTCAAACCCATCAATGCACCATATACTCCAGCCTGTAAACCTAAATCACTGGTAGAAGGTGACTCAATTGAAACAAGTGAATTCTTCATGGTGGATTGTAACCATTGTGGCATCGATCCTGTAACCGGGGCCTTAACAACACGCTTAACATCAGCATAACGAACACTGCTGTTCACTACTTTTCCAGCCCGTCGCTGAGTTAGGCTCTGCATAAGTAACATGTCATATGCAGCCTCGACCTAAAAAAGACCACCAATTGCGTCAATAGGGGAATAGACTTTGGGAGAGAACTTAGGTGCAGTTTCTTGTGTTGTTTTTACTGTTCTCAAATCACAACTCTTGTATATCAAATAGAATAAACATAACTATTTTACATTTAAATTTAACACAAAATTCCAATCCATATGCCATGCTGTAATAGGTGGTCGGCACTAATAATACCCAAAGAACAATACCTAAGTTTTTTCCCAAACAAAACTTACATACAGTACCATAGATGTTGTATGTGTTGATCTCCACTAAAAATATATATTAAGTAGTTATGAATTTGGAGATATTTATGAGCTTTGAGTAGTAGTTATTGGCAGGTATGAGCTTTTTTAAGTGAAGAACACCAACTACAGCACTTGTATAGCACCTATGGACATGGTACTGTATTCAAAGTGCTTAAAGATAAACACTTATTCAAAGTGCTTAATTAAGCAACCACACGCTATACATAGTTTCTTTCTGGTATGCGGTCAAGTCAATTTTGCATATCTATTTCTCTCATCAATTAATTTCTTACTCATCTAATCACAATTTCCTCTCTCACAAATATACCTAAAGTTATGGACTAATAAAGACACTTAATCCAAAATCTAAAGTTTCTGTGCATCTATCTAGTGGAAAGTTGCAAGGTGGAAAGTAGATTAAAAACTAAAGATTATATAAAATATAATAAATCATACAAAATGGAATGAGAAGCCTCAATTAGCAATTTCCGTTGGAATTCATGGGAAAAGTGACGCAAAATTGAAGAAAACCTGCGCAATCATTTCTTGGTCATCCTTGCAAGTGGCGAGGATAGAGTTTTTGGCGCGTAGTATATCTTCGAAGGAAGCGCCCTCCGAAACTCCCAAAAGCTTCAGCGCGTTTTCCACCGACATCTCGAACGGTGCTGAGTCATCAGCTCGGGAGCTGGCCTTAACCGGAGCCACGCTCCTCGTTGACGCGCGCCATAGCGGCGTGGTGGCGCGCCACGGTTCAGTTACGATTGGTTTTACGAGTCGTCGAATTGGTGGTCTTGGGAAGGTTGAACCGGCGGATAAACGGTCGGGCCGGACGGTGATAGTGGCAGCCATTTGTGTGAGAAATGTGAGGCTAGTTTGGAGTGACAAACAGAAAATACCAAAAAAAAAAAAGGAAGTAAATAACGAAAAGCAACTAAACTAACCCCCAGCAGGCAGCTATAGCTACAGCAACGTTTGTTGATTCATCACCGTTGATGTCAAAAATACAAATCCTCTATTCTTTCTTTTTTGTACAAAAATCATTTTATTTTTGGTTTAGGGGTCTTTGACCCGGTGTCCGAGAGAAAGAGGTCATAAATAATCCGGAATTCGGCCACTCGCTAATTTGTTTTGTTGGGGGATCGAACTCAGATACTATTCTTCTAACATAAACATGTATTTTAGCATAGAGGGGTGTATTTTTTTTTCTTTAAGTCATACTTTCTCCTAATGACCATTTTAATTACATTGAAAAAAATAAAGAAAAATACTAAGACCCGTTTAGAGATTATTTTGTTGTTAAATAATTTAGAGATTATTAAGAAAATGAAAAGTAGTTTTGTGTTTATGTAACATATTGAAAATCACTTATTTTAAAAAAAATCATTCTTAAAAACTGATTTTTATGAGAAGCCACACAAAATAACTTATCATATGAAACAGTTTTTACATTATTTTTAGGTTTTTGTTTTTTTAAGAATTCGTAACAAACGGACAACATGTTGTCATAAGTGATTGTTTTTTTTAAAAAGTGATTATTTTAAAAAAAATAAACCGTAACAAATGGCCTCTAAATGTTACCAGGGATTTTGCAAGAAAAAAAATGTTATGTGGCAACTTGGAACATTACAAAGTAGAATTATTCACTCTCTCATGTATTGTTACTCAGTTGTCGATTGGTCAAATGCTCTGTTTTTATGCATTTTTGTAGGAAGGCGTTATACTATTAATAATTTTTTTTTTGGTGAACAACTACTAATAAAATGTTTAAGTTGAATGTTGTAACGAATAAAATAATCTCTTCTTACATGTTGTGTAATTTTAATTTTAATGTTTGACATTCTAGATCATTGTTGCATTAATAAACGAATTATTACAAATACAGTTAATTTATAATTAATTCATAAATTATCTTTCAACGATTTTGAAAAAAAAAATGCGAATTACATATCCTAGTTAAAACTACTAAGGCTCCTCATTAAGTTAGTAATTAGAGAAAGTGAAATTAGCAATTTAATGCATTTTAATATATGTGAATTTGATGGAGTGTTAACTACATGATAGGCACTATTTTATTATGTATGTTGATGATTGCTCAAATATCATGTATGCATACCTTTTGAAAAATAAGAGTTATGTTTTCATATATTTAAATCATATGTTTTTGAGGTTGAAAATTAACTTTAATAAGAAAGTAAAGAGGTTATGTGCCAACTTGTAACAGTTACAAATTATAACTATTTACTTTCTCATGTATTGTTTTTTTTTGACGCATTCTTATGTATTGTTAGTTAGTTGTCGATTGATCAAATGCTTTGTTTTTATGCAATTTTTTAATTCTTGCAAAAATTATTTGTAACAAGTAGCAATGCTCACAGATAAATTACGTAAATGAACATTTTAAAAGATAAAGAATGAGAATAAACATTTTAAAAAATATAAATGACTTAAACAGGTATTTTAAAAAAGATAAAGGACAAAAAGATAAACTAACAAACATTAACATGAATATAAGAATTATAACTCCAATCAATGAATGGTTCCACAAATATGGTTTTGGCTGAATCACTGAAAAATGAATATGCAAATTTAGTCAAGTCCAATATATTTAGTTTATTCGTGAAATGTTGGGTTTTGAGCAATTTGTATTGCTAACTTGTTGTCATAGTATAAAGACACTAGTCACTGGTGAGGTTGTTGTAGATCCTTCAATAAATATAATAACCACTAAATTTTAGTGGCAGCAGCAGCAAGTGCTCTACATATATAAATTAATTAGACAATAGTCAAATATGATCGGGAGAACCATATATCCATTTGGCTAGACATTGAAATCATACAACAAAATAGTAGTATCGTGGAACAAATGAGGATCAATGCTACCTAGTATAAAGAATAAGAAAGGTTACATTGTTTAAAAATTCATAAGTTACTACACCAATAGGAAGATCATACTCACAAATCATATACTAATGATAATTAAATAGGATAACGATAACATTTAGCATATCAATGATCATCACCACAACTTTTATTGTATCAAAATTATAATGTGAATCCACTAGTGCAAAATAAGGAAAAGAAATAGACATTTAAAGTCACGCGCTCAGATGCCTGCCTTGATATAAGGACGCGGTGGCAAACTTGTAATAAACTCGAAAACTTTTTTTTTATTGGCTACTAGTTTTTAAGTCAAGCGTAAAATATGCGTGACTTCAAAAGTGGAAAATTTTAACATTTTAAGACAAACCGTAATATTGCTTGACTTCAAAAGTATTTCACAATTAAAAATAAAAAAATAAAAACGTAAAACACATCAAAACGTTCTCAGGTTGAACGCGTCGTCTCTCTCGCGCTCTCAGGTTGAACGTTTCGTATTCTCATCGTCTCTCTCGCGCTCTCATTGCGCTCTCTACAACCTTCTCTCTGCCTCTCTCTCTCTCGCACTCTCATCGTCTCTCTCGCGCTCTCATCGTCTCTCTTGCGTTTCCAGGCAAACCCTCTTTCTCTCTGCCTCTCTGTCTCTCTCTCTCTGTTGCCCTACGTGTAATAGGTCACGCTACAAAGTAAAGACCGGTGAATCTAGTTTCGATGATGACAACACAATCGGACACCACAAAACAAAAACATCATCAATGATTTGCATCTGTCGGATTTTCTTTCTCCGTTTTCACTCTTTTGTCTCTTCTCTTGTTTCCAAATCCATTTTTCACATCCCACACTTTCCCTGAATCAACGATCCGTGAGTTCCTCTTCTTAAATCTACCTCCCTCTTTGATATATAATATGTGTATGTATATTTCTACAATTGCTGTATTCTAATTTGTTTATTTCGGTAATCAACCAGCTTATTTCGGTGTTCTGTGATTGGTATCTTTAAATTATTAATTAATAATTTGGTTAGTAGGTTACAATCATTGTACACAAATTTTCTAGTTATTTTAATTTTATTGCTATTCAATTACAGACATGTGTGTTTCCTTGTATGCTTCATGTCTAGTTTAGTATCATATTAACAATTATCATTTTGGTATGTGCAGATTTTGCTGTTGAATTTCTAGTCTCCTATTTAGGGTTCCGTTTTACTCTAGCCAACACAACAGTCTGTATAACCTAACCTATTATTTGAGGTAGTTGAATTGAAGCTGCAACTAGAAAGAAATCTTCTTTGCCTTTGGTAATGGCATCAGTGGGCGTAGCACCTGCTTCTGTATTAAGAGAAGTAAATGCAAGTTCAGTTGCTTCTTTTGATAAGTTGCCTGATGAGATTCATGGCATGAAAATTAGGGATGACAAGGTAAATATAAAATCATTAATTTCTGTTTGTGTTTCTCTTTGCAATTGCATCATTCTCTTCTCTTGAGTGGCTTTCTGGTAAATATGTAGACTAATTGTGTCTAAACTTGTTAAACAAACTGCAGGAAATGGAAGCAAATGTGGTAGATGGAAATGGGACTGAAGCAGGACATGTAATTGTCACTACTATTGGTGGTAAAAATGGCCAGCCAAAACAGGTCAGTTTCAGACACTACAACAAAATGAGTCAAAGGATGCCATTAATATATGTAAAACTTTATTTTTATCAGGTATGTTTCTATGCATTTTACTAAATTGTATTTATCATGTAAATTTTAGTGATATTATGGAAGCCGCCTTGTGTACCACATTGTTGGTTCTCATTCCTTCTATTTCTTATTTTGTAGATACGTAGAGCACTGGCTTATATTCATAATTGTATTGGAGTGTCTCACAGGGACATAAAACCTCAAAATTTACTGGTATGTTAATGTCTTTGTCTTTTTGCATTGATCTGCATAAGTTCTAGTTTGCTTCTGAATGTATTTTTCTTTCTTTTGTAAGACTAGTTTAATTTCATATCTGACGAAGTAGTTAATGCGTATCTCTTTTGAATGTTTTCTGATAACAGGTCAATCCTCACACTCACCAGCTGAAGCTTTGTGACTTTGGCAGTGCAAAAGTCTTGGTTTGTTATCCTCAGCCTGGATATCTTATTTTCTGCTTTCACTGTCTACTTGATATATTATCCTGAATAAATTTTGCATATATTTGACAGGTCAAAGGTGAACCAAACATATCTTATATCTGTTCTAGGTATTATAGAGCTCCCGAGCTTATATTTGGTGCAACTGAGTACACCACAGCCATTGACATTTGGTCAGCTGGTTGCGTACTTGGAGAACTATTGCTTGGCCAGGTATCTTGCTGTTAAGTATGTTTGATTATGGTATATTTAGGATTCATGTTGGTACAGAAACTAACGATGAAATGCTATTCTTGTCAGCCTCTCTTTCCTGGTGAGAGTGGAGTAGATCAGCTTGTTGAAATTATCAAGGTAAGATGAGTTCCAATGTTGTGATTTAATATGTTTTAGACTTATAACTTACTATTTATGATGTTTCCCCACAGAGCTATGGATGGATATAATAGGATGAATGGTTTAAGAAAATCAAAACCTCATTGGTTGACACTTAAAGTAAGTATTGAATACATTAATTTTTTTTTTCATTTTATACTAGTTACTGTAAATTATATTCAGTTTTGATATTTGATATTCATTTATAGGGACCGAAACAAAATGATGGTTATTCTTGTGGCCACTATGTGATGATAAATATGATGACCATTGTCTCTGCAACTATCACTAATAATTGGAAGAAGGTATATAATTCTCAACTTTTATAGGATGATTACTAGGTAATTATTATGTTGTTGGTATTAGGTTAACCATGTGATTCATATTGAACTTTTATTTTTGTAGATGTTTAATTCGAGTCGATCGTTCACACTTGAAGAGTTGACGCATGTTAGACAAGTTTGGGCGGAGTTCTTTATAAAGATGTATGAAGAGCGTAAACCAACTTCAAAGGAAGAACGAAGAAAACAACTTAAGTGATGTTCGATCATTTGTCTTTAATCTTATTGTTGGTTTTTTTGTGGTAAACCAATAGAAGCATATAGTTGTGCTGTAAATTCAGGTGATGGTTGATTTTCTTATGGTTTTTGCTACATATGTATTATGGTATACCTTTTGACAATATATTAGTGAAATGAATGTTGAATTGGTAGTGATAAATTTTTGGAGCAAAATATAGTAATTTTGTAATTCTATATAGAATGTTTGTTGCTAGTTTAATGAATTTGATACCTAGTGGAGCCAAATATATATATATATATATATATATATATATATATATATATATATATATATATATATATATATATATATATATATATATCAGGGATGACCAAAAGGCAAAAAAAAAAAAAAAAAACTTTGAAGTCAAAGTGTACAACCTTGACTTTATAATGTAAACACATTTAAAGTCAGCGACAAAAAATCGACTTAAGAATAACTTTAAAGTCACACTTTGACTTGACTTTAAAAGTCATTCCATATAACGATTATCGATAATTAATTTGAGCGCAATGTTGGTCCGACTTTAAAAAAAACATATGAAGTCGCGCTTTTCGGCTTGACTTTAAAAGCTCTCGACATACGAAGTCGCTTAATAGAAGTCACGCCGTGTGTGACTTTAAAAAAAAATCCAATTTGCGTGACTTTAAATCCCTTTTCTGCACCATTCACTTCTAGAAATGAACTTCAATCTATTGAGTGACTTGTGAGTACTATTTCAATATTATTGAAAATATTTTCTCATTCTACAGACTCACAATATTATTGAAAATGATTTCTCATTTTCCTATTACATAAAAATATTTGAGACATAAATTATATAAGTAATTTTATTTGTTTCAAAATATACTAAGGTCGAATAGATCTTATAGATTTCAACCAAAGTCCAAAGGCCTAGTTCTTCAGAAACTTAACTACAAATCTCCATAAGAGACCAAAGAAAAATGTATTTTGTACAATCCTCCAAGGATCATTAAATTACCAATTCATTAGTTCTTTAAGAACTATACCACAAAACATCTTCAATGATCAAGAAAAAACTATATTATGAGTAATTATTTGTGCAATCCTTCTGTGATCCTTGGATAATGGATTTATTGTTCTTCAGAAATTATATCACAAACAATGATACATAGAAAACAATTATTTGTACAATCCTCCAGAGATGCTTGGATAATGTATTTATTGTTTTTCAGGAACTATATCACAAATTTCATCAACAATGATAAATAAATACAAAAGTGAGATAAAACAAAAACAAGATCATAATTAAAAAACAATGAGAAAAATAAGAAGAAGAAAAATTGTTCTTGCAATAGATTCTCAAGATGATTATGTTATCAATCATATCTAGAGGTTCGTGCTGATAACATGTTATGAAAATAACAAAAACTATAGCAATGAGAAAGATGAAGAAGATAAGAAAAATATGAACAAATATGAAATATGAGAGTTTTTCTATTCATTTAAAGTGCATCCATACACATAGAAGATAACTCTATTTACAGAGTGAGGAAAAAATCAAGTGAGTAGCCATTCATAAAAATCCACTAAAGAGAAAATGGAAGGAGAATAACGGACATTCATTAATAATAAAATTCATAACAGAGAATACTCTGTTTATTTATTATACTTTAAAACTAATTTATATTGTAGGGACAAATATTGGGTCTTTCCTCATTTCTTAAACTCTTTTTTTTTTTAATTTTTTTTTTTTACTATTTTGAAATGGTTTAAATATGTTTTAGGCCCTACTAATAGAGTGTTTTGGTTTAAGCCCCTGTAAATTATTTATTTATTTATATGTCATTGCAAAATGATACGTTTTGTTTTAAGCCCTTATGTTAGCAAACTGTTAGTGAGACGTTAAAAATGTCTTCCACGTGTATATTTACAGCGGTTTAAACCAATTTTTTTTTGCAAGGGTCTAATAAAAAAAAATATTTTTACAGGGGCTTAAAAAAATAAAAAAACACACTTGGGAGAGATTTTTAACGTCTAACTAACAGTTTGCTAACATAAGGCTTAAAACAAAACGTGTCATTTTACAAGAGCTTATAAATTAAAAAAAAAAAATTGCAGGATTTAAACCACAACACCTCATATTTGCATGGGACTAAAACATATTTAAGCCTTTTGAAATTATCTCTTCAACACGAATTATATCATAATCACAGTGACAATATAAAACAAACTAATCTAATCTCAAAAAAAAATAAAACAAAACTGATCTTAAAAAAATACTGAGAAAAACCAAAGTCGAAACTAATCTAATCGAAACATACTTTCATTTTAATTTTAATTTTAATTTTTCCCACCCGAGAAAAATACAGTTACTCTTTCCGTCGAAATTTGGAAACAATTTTACGTGCTTTTTTCTTAATTTAATAATAAAAAATGCAATTATTTTCCTATTTTAATAATTTTGTTGGTCCATTAGATCCGTGTTCCTCATCTCATCACCCACTGTCCCTCCTCCACGTTTCTCTTCTGCTTCAGATCAGAACTCTCGAAAAACCACAGGTACGATTCGCCTTTCTCTTCTCCTTCCGATCCAATGTTCCGATTTCTTAACTTCTTTCCCTTTGATCTTACAATTATAATTCAATTATTCGTTTCGCGATCTCAATGTTTCGCCGTTTTTTTCAAATCTCAGTATCAATTATTAGTTATGAAAGTATGAAATTAGCTCCCACTTCGATCTCTTAATCACTGGAATAAGGCAATAGCACCTTCAATTTTCAATATTACTGGTATCGCTGTCGTTTTTCAACGTTTTTTAATTTTCAACCGAGTTCACATGCTTAGTTCAGTAGCGATTGTTTTGGAATCGGATCAAGTCAATTGTTTGTTTTGTTTGTTCTTTGACGCACAAATGAAGTGTAATTAGGTTTCTCAGGCATGATTTTTATTTTTATTTTTCTGGATGGGAATTAGTGATTCACTAAATTAACCTTTGATTGTGTATTTGAGAAAATGATTTATGACTAAAAATTTGAAAACTATTGTGGTGACTTTTTAAGAACTACTTTAAATTATTGATGTCTTTTTCAATGTGCTGATTTCAGTATCGACAATTTTCTTTTTGCTTGTATTTTTTGCTGTTTGCTCCATCTAAATTATTGACGGGATCGTTGGTCTTTTAGTCGTGCCTTCATTTATGTTTTTGGTGTTGCATGTATTGACTCTTTTTCTCTTCTTTTGTTTGATTGTTTGAAGTTATAATAAGATGGGTGTGGCTCAGAACATTACCGACTTGGAGGATGAGGCTGTGGAGATAGGAATGGGTATGCGTCATATCGGGTTACCTGTTTTGTTAATTTTCTACTGCAATTCGATTCTCTGTAGTTGTGTATACAACACCCACTGATAAATCAATGAAGGATATTGAATGCTTGGTATTGTGCATAAAAGAGGCATTTTGCAAGCAGGACTACTGGATTTATCAATTAACACCGATAATTCATGGTGTTGGTTCTGTTGTTATTTAGTCTCCTCCTAAATTATTTGTTTGTTCATTAATTTGCAGAATACAGAACTGTTTCTGGAGTTGCTGGACCATTGGTGATTCTTGAAAAAGTTAAGGTATTGACAGCCTGCTTGCTGATATTCTCACCGAGTACTACGATATGTTAATTTTCTCAATGCCAATGTCCTGGTTTCTGCATGGTGTGACTAAATTTTGTATTGATCAACTGCATCAGGGACCCAAATATCAAGAGATTGTCAATATTCGTTTAGGTGACGGAACTATTCGGCGTGGACAAGTTCTGGAGGTTGATGGTGAAAAGGCTGTTGTTCAGGTGAGAGCTACTAGAATTCATAATCATCTTCTGTACTTCCTCTTATCTTCAAGTTGATTAAGATTGATGTGTTTGTTTTTATTGCATAACCACAAGGTTCCGAGTTTGTGAGTAGTATTCTTAGTAGAAATGCCTTCTCTGTCTACTTTGTTCATGTAGCTGCCTTGATTTTAATGGTGTACAATTTTTTCACTGTCTAATTTGCTACTTTGCTAGCATTATTAACAGCACTTATATTGTATTCATTTTTAACTATTTATCAGGTATTTGAAGGCACATCTGGGATTGACAACAAATTCACAACAGTGCAATTTACTGGAGAGGTACAACCTCTTGATTATTACAATATTACTATTCTCTACATGTTCAAACAAAAGTATATGTAAATAATGCATGCACATTATATCCCCCTCCCCCCAATTGAAATTATCTACTTTAGTGTTAGTTTCAATGGGAATTTGATTTTATAAGGCCTAAATAGTGCATTAAGTGTTAGTTTAGGAGTTTTGTCTTGCCAATAGAAAACACAGAATTATTGTACCAAAAAAAAAACACAGAATTGAGTTTAGCATCTGTTAGTGTTTTAAATTGCTGGCTTTTAAATTATCCCCGTGAATAAATAAGAGAACTCCGATTATATCTATCTCATAAGCACACTGCACATCAAAACTGCTGTTTTCCCCCTTTCAAAAAGTGGCAAGATGGTTTCACTATTTATCAACTTGATTAATGAATAAAGTTTTACATTATGCATTTATTTTTGGCTGTTAACTTGACATTTGACATTGAGCACTTTGATTTCATGATGTAATACTGGCAAACCTAGAAATTGTGGAGACAAACTTCTACTTAGAAAATAGAGGAGGAAATTGGGTAAATTGAATTTGCATTACTCACAAGGTTTGCTGCTGATACTATTGTATTAATTTGTTTTGGAGGAAGCTCCTCGAGGAATTAACTTCATACGATTTTACCCATCCTCAGTTTCTCCATTTTAATATTAATTTATGAATTGAAATTAAAATTATTCTTTTCTTTTACTTGGCTTTTGTTTAACGTGATGCTTTTACTCTATTGGAATCAGTTCATTCCACCCCTGATTTCCTCTGTTCCTCTTTTGTTTATACCCACAGGTGCTGAAAACTCCTGTCTCCCAGGACATGCTTGGGCGCATATTTAACGGTTCTGGAAAACCAATTGATAATGGTCCACCGATTTTGCCTGAAGCTTACCTTGATATATCAGGTATTTAACTTCTAGAGTTTTCTACTACTGCATGTTTGTTAGTGTCTAATCTTTTCCTTCTAATATATTCCTAATTATTCAGGAAGTTCCATCAACCCTAGTGAGAGAACTTATCCCGAGGAGATGATACAGACAGGAATATCTACAATTGACGTCATGAATTCTATTAAGAGAGGTCAAAAGATCCTCTATTCTCAGCTGCTGGTCTCCCCCATAATGAAATTGCTGCACAGATATGTCGTCAGGCTGGCTTAGTCAAGCGATTGGAGAAGACCGATAATCTTCTTGAGGTAGAGCTAATTTACTAAAGTGTATTTAATGATTTCATCAAATATGTTAAAAATGCTCTTGAATTATGACTTTTGGAATTTGGTAATGATTTATATGTTCCATTTGGGGTTTCCTTATTTACCATGCTGTGACGACCGGATAGGAAAAGAGTTGTTGTACGATAGGTAAGGGGGATACTAAAGAGGATATGGTATCCTCCAAAATAAATGATAAAGCTGAAGGAAGCTTAAAAATAAAATCACCTATGTGAAAGTAGTTAAGTCACATAACAAATACAATGCAGGGAGAAAACAGAGAATGAATTATAAAAGTAAATTTTTGTTATCAACACCCATTATTCCTGATGAAATATTACTCATAATAACTATTTCCATTTTCCAACAACTCCCATGAAGAAACTGGCATAAACAATTGTACTTGTTTTATTGCATACAGATATGCTGCTTCTCATTGCCTTTCGATTAAGAAGGCTATTTTTGCTTAGTCATCATTTCTTAAAGTTGTTATTTATACTTTATGTAAGATGAGTGAGATGGTTTTTCTTACAAATCTTGTTTTATGCCAGAGCGGAGAAGACGACAATTTTGCCATTGTGTTTGCAGCTATGGGAGTTAACATGGAGACTGCTCAGTTTTTCAAGCGTGATTTCGAGGAGAATGGCTCAATGGAGAGAGTGACCCTTTTCCTTAATTTGGTAATCTTTAAAATCAGTATGCACATGTGTACTTTAGTTTTGGCATTTCACATGTGTAAATTTTAGGGAAAGAGAAGTAATTCTTTACATGTACTGGCTGGTTGAGATTTGAATTTTAAATGATAATAATGGTTTATCATATTGTATAAAACTGATGTACAACTATTTACTTTTTTTAAAATAGATTGTCATATTGTATTTAAGGAACACAAGGTGATACATCGAGAATCATTTTTACGCTCATTAAAAACGAAATCAAAATAGATATCTACTGATAATTTTGAAATTTTGATTTCTTGACCCACATAAAGGAGCTGATTCTAATGTGTGTTCTCTTGCTATTGTGATTTACTGCAGGCAAATGATCCTACTATTGAGCGTATTATCACTCCGCGTATTGCCCTTACTACTGCTGAATATTTGGCTTATGAGTGTGGCAAGCATGTTCTTGTTATACTCACAGATATGAGTTCTTATGCTGATGCTCTTCGTGAGGTAATGTACCTTCAACTTCAACTGTAATTTATTAGGAAAAAGAATCAACAAAAGGAAAGAAGAGAGAAGAGAAATCTCTTTCTGCCTTTATCATCCTCCTGTGTTTTTTCCGTCAGAGGATTAAATGCTAATTAAATTTTGGCACTTCATAAGCATTTCAATTACACTATGTTTGGTTGAAGAGAGAAGAGAGAAATGGGTGAGAGAGTAGTTTAAATAGGTTTTTGTATTATGATAGAAAGAAGATAGAAATGGGAGAGAGTTCTTCGGTTCTTCTCTTTATTTTGTTTGGTTGATGAGAAAGTGAAAAGAGAGATATTGTATTATTAATCAAAAGACAACAATATCCCTACTTCAAAATAAATATCAAAACAATAAGGATAAAATCATAATTTTACTAATCAAAGGGTTTTTCTCCTTTCTTTCTCTTCTCTTTTTTTTCACTTTCCTACTTCTCTTCTCAACCAATCAAGAGAAATCCACGGTCTCTTCCTTATTTCTCTCTATCCTACCTCTCTCTTTCCTATTTCTCCTCAACCAAACACGCCATCAATCTTGTATTTTGATAAGTAACTGAAAAAATATTTAAATTTTCTCAAGCAATTTGCACCACACAAGCTATTGATCACTTCTTCTTGAACATATAGGTATCTGCTGCCCGAGAAGAAGTGCCCGGAAGACGTGGTTATCCCGGTTATATGTATACCGATCTTGCAACAATTTATGAACGTGCTGGAAGAATTGAGGGGCGCACAGGCTCTATTACCCAGATTCCAATTCTAACCATGCCTAATGATGGTAATAAGATAACTGTTTATCTTCTATCTCTGCATAAAATGTTCCCAGTACTAAGTCATCATTTTTCTTGTACTTCTGTACAGATATTACGCATCCTACTCCT
This sequence comes from Oxytropis ochrocephala, assembly GCA_020916435.1. NCBI lineage: Eukaryota > Viridiplantae > Streptophyta > Magnoliopsida > Fabales > Fabaceae > Oxytropis > Oxytropis ochrocephala. The sequence continues at coordinate 1,923,959 of CM037090.1, read as the reverse complement.
GATCTTACTGGATATATCACTGAGGGACAGATTTACATCGATAGGCAGCTGCAGAATAGACAGGTAGGTTGTGTTGAAACTCTCAGCTGCAATGAATGCCCTTATCATGTTGGATTAGTTACTGGATTAATTATGAGAGATAATTTGGTGCATAATGCATCGTAGCATTTAACTTAATGTAATATTACATTATTACTGTAAGGATAGTCAATTGTTGGCCGTTATATAATAGAAATCAGTATTCCCTCTGAGGATTTTGGTTAGTTCTTAAACTTTTAATTTTCTTTCTTTTATTGGCTCTGACCAAAATTTTGAAATGTTTTGGTTTTAGCTTCCATAAAAACATCAAGGTGGAATATTTATGTAATATATGACCCCTGATAGGTTGTGTGATATTGGTATACAATCAGCAAGGCGGCTTGGTAAACATTCTGAACATCATTTTCTTCTTTTCCTTTTTGTGTAGATATACCCACCAATCAATGTCCTTCCTTCACTATCTCGGTTGATGAAGGTAAGGTTTATCTTGGTTGTTTGATATCGAAGTGCTGTCTAGTGGTACTTTGTTTTTTTTAATTAAATAGGAAGCGGTTCACAATTTAATGATTTATTCTGCAGAGTGCTATTGGCGAGGGAATGACTAGAAGGGATCATTCTGATGTGTCTAACCAGGTTTGATTTTGTTTGTTCATCATGTAGTTTTTTCGTTGTTTCTGAACTATCTTATTGATGTTATTTTGTTTAATTTCAGCTCTATGCAAATTATGCCATTGGAAAGGATGTCCAAGCAATGAAAGCTGTGGTCGGAGAAGAAGCACTTTCATCTGAGGACCTGGTCTCTACTAATTTTCTCTCTAATGATATTTTGTTTGATCGTGTGAAATTGTCCTCTACTTGGTATTACTTGGTATTAATGAAACTTTTTTTTTACCTTAACAGCTTTATCTGGAATTTTTGGACAAGTTTGAAAGGAAGTTTGTCGCCCAGGGAGCCTATGACACCCGCAATATATTCCAGTCACTAGACCTAGCATGGAGTTTACTTCGGATTTTCCCTCGTGAGCTTCTTCATCGTATACCAGCCAAGACTCTTGACCAGTATTACAACCGAGATGCTGGTAATTAATGATCAAGCAAGTTCACGTCCCTTAGTCTCCTGCACAATCAGCATCCAATGTCGCGGGCCATTTGTTTGTTTCTCTGCTTTCTCGTCTAAAGTCCATATTTCTTCTATCCAACATAAATATAATAAAAGATTGAGTCTGTTTTGAGTCTCCTCATTCCGAACCCCTCATTTAGTGCGCCCATAGATATTCCTATGCCATTTTTCTCTTGGTTGGGAAAAAATTTAGTTGTGATTACACAGTTTGGAATGGTTAGAATTTTTGGACTGCTTTCCCAGTGTATGTTTGCTTGTTTCATAATCTTATTGAATTTGTATTCATTATTTAGGATATTTGTAATCAAGACAGTTGTCAGTTGGATACTTCGTGTATTTATCGGTTCTATTCTATTAATAATTGAAACAAGCTTTTGTAGTCTAGGTAACCTGGCAACATTTGCTTTTAATTTGTTTCATGCTCAAGCAGGTTACTCATGTGTGTGAATACAAGGGTAACGTCGTCTCTAGCAAAGGGACAGTCATATGAATTGTTTGGGTGGGTTGTGCCCTGCCCAACCCATACAAATATCCGCGTCCATAAAGCTTGAGATTGTCTGAACGTCCATGATTTTTGCTGCTTTTTCTTTAATGAAAAGATGTAGGAAAATGGTGTGAAAGATGATGAGAGGAATGAAGCTAATGGCGGCTAATGAAATGGCTATATATAATCTTGACATAGGAATCAACAAGTGCATCATCCAGCCCTTTTAAGAGACTAGGGCACATTTGTTCTCTTTTTTACCGATTTTTCCTTTCTTTTAGGACTCTTGTCATTCCAAAATATCTCTATACCAAGCGAAGGGGGCCACAACGCAAGGGGGACACATCAAGGCACGCCAAAAAGGTGTCAAACTATACCTGAAAGACTCTTTCTTTGGACCACTTCTCCCACTAGACAGGACATCCTTGAGGCCACAACCTGGTCTATTGTAGGGCGTGTCTAACTCCAACATATATTCTCTTATTTTCAGCTTGAAGCAAGCAAGTGCCAAAAGATGTCGCGACACTAGTCAAATTTAATGATTTTCTTCATAATGTAGTTTTCTAGCAACAATTAATGACAGTCCAAAAAACATAGCATGAATGACTTTTCAGACAACTAGAATTGTCGTTTTTGATGATATAACAATCAGTGATTTGTAAATAGTGTAAAAAAATATACACTATTAGTACTTATAAATTAAATCCTTAATATTAACAATAATTTGAGAATAAAATATAAAATTAACTACCTAAATGCTTATATTTAGTCTCTATGATCTCATCTTTTGTTCTTATTAATTAATAAGATCCAAGATAAGTAGTATACAAACAAGGAATGTGAATCATAAATCTTACTATCATTGTCTTTATGTATGTCCCCCTTAACAACTTCACAATAATTATAAAACCTGCTTAATTTAGTTTAAGATTTAATTTATATACACCGTCGATGTACAATATTTTTTACGATGTCATCCAATCACAAAAACACATGTCATGAAAATGGTTTGATTTTCTCTCAACTACTTCAAAAGTCACTGATACCACACACTTTTATTGGTTGATGATGTAATAAATTTTACAGCATATATGTAGAACAATTATATTCATTAGTAATTGCGTTAAATTTATCACATATTTGTATTACTTTTTTCAAAATTATTGTCTTTTTTCTTTTTATAAATTTTCAAACTTATTGTAACATATTCACTTTATATGTTACATTTTTTTGGTTAGCATGTTATTGGTGCAGAATATTCACTTTGACTAAGTGATTGTTAGTTGACTAACATATTCTTAATGGAATATTATAAAATTTATAATTGGTCGATGATGTAAAACATATATACATTGACGACATATATAAATTAGATCTCTAGGTGTTTTAGTAGATATATTTGATAAATTACTCCATGGTAAAAGATGGGTGTTAACCATCAATTGTCAAAACAAGTAAATTATGTCGGGGACCTGGCTGACCACGTGTATACTCGGTTTTGTCGATCAGTGTGGTTCTCTCTCCCAAAGAAAGTTTTTGCCACACCCAATATTCGAATTTGAGACATTAGGGTGAGATCTGAACTCAGTTACCACTCGGACCAACCCTTGTTTGTCATCTTATATGTCAGTAATACCATGAATTGTTATCTGTTGTGAGTGTAAACAAATTTAGGCCTACCGAATTAAACTCAATACCAAATTAATGTTAGGTTTTAAGTTTTTTTATAAAACAAAAGACTAAATTGCACTTTTGGTCCTTTATCTTTGGCTTTGGTTTTATTTTGGCCATTTATCTTTTTTTTCTCGTTTTGGTTCCTTATCTTTTATTTCTGTGTCATTTTTGTCCTTTTTTGGTATTTTTCGTCCAATAACTTAACGGACGCTACACTGGCAGTTAAATGCTGATGTGGTGTCTTAGTTGTCCAATATGACGTGTCATTCATTTAAAGACGTGGCAACAGAGACGAAACTGAAACTAAAAAAACATAAAGGACCAAATTGACAAAAAAACACCCCCATCTTTCCCGACGAGCCACCACCACCACCTCCAGCGAGCCACCACAACCCTTTTCTCCACCCCACCACAACACCAAAACAAAACCCTATCCTAATCTTAAATCTCTAAATCCATATGCATCTCCACCAAGAATAGCTACCACTACCTCCTTTCTCAACGCCACAGAAAAGAAACATGGGTGGAACGATTAGAATAAGTGCTGCAAAAACACAATAAATGAAAAAAAAATGAAAACGTCTGATAAAAAATAAAAATATTAAATCTATATCTTCATCATAACGCAAGTTTCTTTCACCAATTCAAGTACATTTTCTCCTTACCGATCTTTCAACATTTTATTTTTTGTGGCGTTGAGAAATGAGGTAGTGACGACCATTGTTGGTAGAAGAAGACGCATGAGGATTTAGGGATTTAGGGATTTAGGATTGGGATAGGGTTTTGTTTTGATGTTGTTGTGGTGGTGGTGTGGTGGAGGAGAGAGTGGTGGTGGTTCGTCAGAGGTGGAGATGGCTTGTGGGGGAAGATGAAGATGAATATGACGTGTTTTATGTCAATTTGGTTAGTTTCAATTTTGTTAGTTTCAATTTTGTCCCTGCTCACCACATAATTAAATGAAGGGTCTTAATTTCGGTACCCCCCTCATTCCCTCCCACACCCCCATAATGTCCCAAATGGACAAAAATACCCCTGGAAATTTACAAAATCACATTTCACATTTCACAAAACATAATTTCGAAAAAAGTAAGTAAATTCGAAAGGGATTTTCGGAATTACTAGGTAATTAGAAAAGAATTTGAAATACCTCGAAGGAGGTAATTAGGTTGAATTTCTAAACCTAATTACCTCCTTACGAGGTATTTCAAATTCTTCTCGAATTACCTAGTAATTCAAAAATCCCAATTTTTTTTTAATTTTAAATATTTTCTAATTACATTTATTTTTTTAACGATGGCGAGTAGACGATCGGACAACGTAGAAGCGGCGAGTCTTCCTGGGCGGCACCACGCGGTGACGGCGAGCACGATGATGCGGGGAGGCGAGTAGTAGCGAGACTCCTTCTCCGGACACTTTACAGAGGCTCGGAGTCATTGGGCATGCTTCGGCGTCGAGAGCGCGCGAGAGCCCGTGCGCGAGTGGTAGAGATGGTTGAGCACGAGCCTCACCTCGGCGACCTCGGCCCGGTATGAAGCGGCGGATGAAGACCACCACGATTATGAGTACCATATGCGGCACCAACAGGAGCACCCGAGAGATGTATCATGACGGTTGGGAGGAGGCTTGGGAGGAGCGGGAGGATGAGGTCGACATCGGGAGGAGGAGGAGAGGAGGAGGAGGAGGTTCGGGAGGAGGTTGAGGAGGAGGAGGTTCACTTTGCCCGGTGTGGATCACCCACCATTGATTATACATCGGGATACGCCCACTGCGGCGTCCCGGATAGATAACGTATGGTTTAATTTTAATTTTTTTTTTTTTAATTTTACTTAACAACAATTAATTACTTATTTTTAATAACGTATGGTTTAATTTTAATTTTTTCACCTCGGAATCGAAGGTTGTATCTCACGGCCGTAAGTTTTCTAGATTAGACTCTGAGCACCACCCACAGGTGCAGCAGCCTTTTGGTTGCGTGTGGCTAAGCTTTCGAGAGTTGGACATCACACTCGGCGGGAATCAACCATGAGTTGATATCATTCCTTTGTGGAGAGGTGGCATCCGAGAGACTGCTCATTCCACATGCCCTTTGGGAGATGACAGATCACCTTGGATGATGTGGCCGTCTTTGCTCCACTTGCCACCGGATGGCACCCCATTGGACCACAGGCGATTTTAATTCTGTTGAGGCTCTTCACATGGTGTGGATCGTTTGGGCATGGATCGAGCCATCTTTGTCATCCGGGAGCTTAGGGATAACGAGGCGATTCGAGGATCTCTGTGTAGAGGAGGACGCTACAAGGCGAACATGGCACGAGGTGCTTATGAGCGGTACCGCACGCTGCTACATGCTCTTCTGATAGGCACCACCATTACGGGTGACAAGAGTCACACATTAGTGCCGGTGAGGTGGATGTATCCGCCGGATCTTGGCCGTGTGGCGGTGGTCTTGGGGTATAGCCGCCTCTTACTTACCTCTACACCCACCGACGAAAGCGGTCTTTTATACGACCAAGCGGTTCGGCGGATACTGACACTCCTCCGGTAATCATTTATTTATTTTTTAATTTAAAACTTTTAATTAAATTTAACATATATTAATAATCGATTATTTTTAATTTAACTATTTCGATCTTTGGATCTACGAGCACTTTCCCACGATCGTTGGTCGGAAAGTGTTAGCTAGGACGCATCGCTCGACCCACGTGCCACCAAATGGGGAACAAGAAGTCGGATAATGTCAAGTTGGTGGACTTTAGGCGCGCGGATAGATGCTCTCTGCGGTGGGGATGTCATCTCACCCTTATGATGACCACGCATGCGGTATGTTCCTTTGTCGAACATATCATTGCGGTGAGGTCGGTTGCTTTGGGCGATGACGGTGTTCCCTACATGCCGCATGCAGTGCGTTGGCGATTCGGCAGCTCTGACAGAGGATCCACTAGAGCACCCATTTCGGGTAATGCTCCTCTGCGACGAGATCATACGAGGGTTCTTGATGTATCGAGTTCGGCGCGCGACATTTTGGCGGGCTAGTAGATTGGCGGGCTACCACGGCGAGTGCGATCCTGATTACCTTCCTTGGTACGATCGGGTAACGAGGTGCGTCTTACTCGGTGCAGCACCCACGTGCAGAGCGAGCGAGCCACGGCACTCGGGATCCACCATATCATCGAGCTGCTTGTCCCGAGAGACATATGAGGAGAGGGTGCAGAGAGCATTGCATTGACCCGGGATGCCTTAGATGTCGCACGTTCACCCACTTCACGTGCTTATTTTCAGTCATTGTTAAACATTTTGGACCCATAGTAGTTGTATTTGTACATTATATTATTTTTTTATGTTGCTCATTTTATATATTTTGACGTATTGTTATTTAAATCGTAAACCGTTCAGTATCATAGTTCCAAAATATAACGCGTTTAAATATTAATTCAATATACAAAGTTTAAAAAATTTATAAAAAACTAAAAATTTCTAATTACCTTTTTAGAGGTAATTAGAAATTTTGTTTATGAGCAGAAAATAAATACATTTTTAAAGGTAATTCGAAATTATCAATTATTTTTGAACCTAAATTACCTTATTTTGAGGTAATTCCGAAAAATTAAATTTTTTTTTTTTTTTTTTAAAAAGCAGGGGTATTATTAGAATTTTTTGGATTATGGGGGTGTGGGAGGGAATGAGGGGGGTACGAAAACAAAAGGCCTTAAATGAATGACACATCATATTAAACAACTAGTAGAATACCCGTGCATCCGCACGGGCTGAACGCGTTATGTGTCATCACAATACTCAAATGAACCTTAAAAACGTAAAATACATTGTAGTTTGGTTAGTTGTAAAATAAAGAATTTATCAGATTTGTTTAAGTAATTAGAAATAAAAGGTGATAACAATTTGTTTGATGTCGAAAAAGGAAATTTGAAAAAAAAAGGCATATATTTGAAGTGTAATGGTTCCAGGCATCAAAGTTGCAAACATAAGTATTTTTCAAATAGCAAAAAAATTACATATGCATTTGGGAAGCAAAATAACTTAATCTATGAAAAAGTCATCATCAAAATGGCCCTGTGAATGAAAACGTTGATGCATAGGGCAAGATCAAGTTTTCATCGTGAAGATAGGTAATGTTGTCTTTGATATGGAACAAAAACACGTAACAAAAGTATTAGTCTGCATAATCATATAATTAAAAAAAATAAATATAATTAAAAAAATAAAGATAGTAATTAAAAATGCAAGATTCTAACTGTGAGACCAATTGGGAAATACATTATAGTTTGATAAGACACAATAAACATCCTTACTAATCAAAGCTGCTACTCTTTGCTTGTCAAATAGTTCATGAGTAAAGAAGCAAAAAGTCGATAAAACTCTAACAGAAATTTGAAATTAACAAATATTGCATTGGCTAAAATAGTTAATGGCTGTGAAGGAAAGATAGAGTGAAAGAACATCACCTTAACACGAAAATCGTTAACCGACCTGCGCCGCCAAAGCCGCATTTCCTTTATCGGGACAACTGCGTAGATCCGGTCTCCCTACAAAATTAGCATTAGTCGATGAAAAACTTGAAACAAAAAAACTAAGTGAGAGAATTCATATTTAGTATGGAATATGAACATTTACGTTGGCATCCATAAAGATCATTTCATAATGATCTTGTTGTTTGTTGAAAACAGTCCAAAGATCAATTATCTTTGAATTTTCCACAATTCTTTCTCAAGGTTGACATCGAGAATGTTGTCCACCGGTCTTGCCATTTGAACAGAATACCGAAACTGATGTTACCAATTTACACAAATAATTATCATGTTTTTAAAAACATAAATCAGTAATAACTAATCAAATAAAGATAGACATACAAAATTTAGAATATTGTAATGACATAATTAAATTTGGTGCTAGTTTCCGAATTCAAAATTAAGGTTGCCAATTTCAGTTTCAGCATCATTCTGTTTTTAAAATTTTAGAAAGTCTTTATTAGTGCTAAGTTAGCATTATGGTTAACTAAATACACATTCAGAACACACAAATATCAGCTTCAACAACAATAATACATACTAACATCAAATATAAAGAAAACCTAATAACAAACACTTCAAACTTGTATGTCCAACATCAAGGAAAGGTAATAATAGGGAGAAAAAAAACTATATCAGAGGAAACTTTGCAAACCGATTTGGTGAGAAGTGAGAGAATAGATTGTTGTCGAGAGATTGAGAGAAGTGAGAGGAAACCACAAAACCTAGGAACATCAAAAACAAAAACCCAAATCAGCTAAAGATAAAGAAAAAAAAATCAATATACCAGAGTGATGAAATATCAAAGAGAATCAAAATACCTGTTGTGATGAGAGTTGTTCCGGCTTCTTCACAATCTGATTCGCCGATTATGGTACCCAGAAACACAGTTTTTAAGGTTTGGGGTGGAGACCCATTGCTTGAATCTTGTTTTAGAAGATGAGTTTTTACATATTTGGGTGTTGAAGATGAGTTTTTAATGGTTTGGTTTTTTGAAAGAAAGGAACGATATGTTTGAAAATGAGAGAAGAAGAGAGATTTCAGAATTTTTTGAAAGAAAGAAGAAACCATGAATATTGAGAGGAAGAGACGAATGATTGGGGGTGAGTAGTGAGAGAAGAAAATTTGAATGCGAGAGACATTTGAGAAGTGATGAAAGATCGAGCATTTGTATGCGTTCTCGGAGACACAGTGTTTAAAAGCAAATCTCTTTACATTTGGTACTGAGTCAATTTAAAGAGTCTAAATTAACCCTGAAAAAGCCAAGTGTCACATTTGCCAAATGGCCCAATTGGTATTTTTAGATGTGGGCTTTTTGTATAAATCTAGTGTAGATGTGCCGGTCATAATCAAAGTTTTTGGGTCGTGACAACTCTTAAGAATGTTAAAACCATGACTTCCCAATTCTAATTAGTACCTTGGTAGTCAATCATTTCCTTTCATGGTTGATGCAGGTGACAAACCTAAAAAACAATGCTAAAAACCACTAACCATTTCCAAGTATTGAATACAAATTAAAAGAAGTAACATATTCATAAAACAGTCATAAAGGAAAGAAGAGATAACTGGGTTGACGGTTGACTTAGTGACATATATGTAGATGCCAACCTCAACTTATGAGTGATTTGATTTAATGTCACAACCCCATTAAAGGTCAAATTTTGTATGCCAATAAATTTGAGCATCTTCACATGATAAATCAAAATTGTGAATGCAACATTACCTGTTCCAAGTGTAACTAAGGTAATGTAAATGTAACATATCGATTTGTTTAATGAGTAATAATCGATATTCACTTCATATAAGCATCAAACCATTTTCTTCATAATGATGTTAAAGTATAAATTATTCACTTAACATTATGGTTTATGATGAAAGAAAACACAGATGTGAAATTTAGCCTAAGAAGACCAAAACAAATTAAAAGAGAACTTCAACCATTATAATCTTGGTAGTGATCAAATAATATATAAACCATAAATACCCCAAAAACAGAAAAAGGAAATATAATGTTCACATCTGAGTGTATACTATAATGTATATTATGCATCACAAAACAAATTAGTCAGTGATCAATACCATTGAAGCCTTCATCTTTGCCTTTTCTGAATCAGATCTTCCCACATCTAGATCTACATTTTGATTGCTCAATGGAATTATGGAGAATGTATCCAAAATGAAGCTTTGCTTTAAGTTTTGGTTGATTCATTCATATACCCACAATGACATTAGTTCCTGCCATAGTTTCCCAAGTGTGAAAAAAAGCCTTTAATATGCATTTTCATCATATGTTATCTCAAAGATATACTATAGCTAGAGATATGAATGCCGATGAACTATCATGAGTGAAAAGCAACATCATGCAAGTTTAAAACATACTAACACTTAAATCTCCCCCCTATGACCATGGAGAAGTGCTCTTACTCGCATAGAAGGGCTTGATGTTTAATTATATACTTCAAAAGTATACGCATAAAAAGCGACGCTTTGCTTGAAGCTGGTCTTTGCCCACATTTTTGTGCCTTCCGTACTTTGTCAACTTGCTCCTTGACCTATCGATGCATCAAATTAGTTCTCTGGCAATACTTTTACTCATGAGTCTAATCAAACTGGTAATCAATATTTTATGAACACTCTTGTAATAACTTGCTCTTATGCATTAACGTTCTATCTTTATGGCATTGTCAGTGCTGTCATAAGGGATAGAACTTAGAAGTGAATCAAACCAACTTGCACTTTATTCAGCTCAATTAGTTAATAGCTTAATAAATTAAGCTCCAAAACTAAAGAGCTGGGATTTGTGACTTATTTGTTTGTCAAATGAGCTGACCTTTCATATTGTCTCATTAACCCTCTCTCTCTCTCTCTCATTAGCTTTAACTCTTTCTCTCATTAACTTTAACTCTCTCTCTCTCTCTCTCTAGGGTGGAGATCCGATAAGGGTAAATTTTCTCAATCTTCCTCTGTTCAATAACTCTATATAGGATATAAATTCACCATATCAAAATTTCATAAAACTTAACAACCAATTGATATACATAATAAGACAGTTTGATTTTAATGTAAGCATGAACATTATGTACCTATGATTGTCTTATCTGAAATTAGTGTACATGATAATCATGCAAATATCACATGATTCATTAGTGTACTACGCTCTATGCATAATGTTTTTACTATAATAATATATTTCAAGAGATATATATTAATATGTATTCAAACATGTTTTTTTAATTGAAGTATACATGGAGTATATAGTAGCTCTAGCTAGTGAGCTAGGAGTGAGCCAAGAAAATAACCTCAATATCTTAACAATTCAAGCTTGAGCCAAACTATTTCATCATATTGTTGTTTGCTTGCTTAGGTATATGAATCATATTCCAAATATTTGATGGCTGCTAGCTTGCTAGATACTAAAATAATGTATCATAAACATCAATCTCTTAAGAAGCATAGGCTCACAGACCTCATCGTGTGTCAATGCAGGTACATATCCCAAATATTTCATTGTAGCAGGCTCATAGCACTGAACTTTCTTGGCTGATTGTTGCGCCGCTCCCCTCCGAGGCACCTGAAAGGAAGCAACCATCAATGAGACAGATCAGACAGATTCTCCAAAAAGGGGATAACAAAATTATAAAAACAATCCAAACACCAAGTCATAACACTCATAGTGCTTCACCGAGATTAAGTAAGTTGTAACTCCTAAAACAAAATCGATTCGGCACCACACGCGCGTTTTGATTCTGATGAATTCGAATTTCAAGTTTCAAAATGAATAGAAAACTATACCGATCTCCCAAAATGCAAATGCAGAGCAACGATAAACACTTCAAGACCATACCCATTTTGTAAAAAACAATCACCACAGATATTATTGCTGCTGCCAAAAAAGGAAAAAGAGAGGTAAGAACGTGGCAGGAAGAGAACAATTTTTCTTGAAAAAAAATAGTGAAAACAAAATCAAAATTTAGAATCAGATCCATAAATATTAGTCAAGTTAGAGGAAACCACAAAACCTAAAAACATCAAAACAAAATCAGAACAAAAATCTAAATAAGAAGGTGAAAGAGAAGATCACAGGAAGAGGAATAGGCGCTATACCAGGGTTTTAGAAAATTTGAATATGGGTTTCGTAAATAAAGAAGAATAGAGGAAGAAGATGGGTTTCCAAATTTTTAGCTCTGAGTTTCGAATGAATAAGATGAAGAGAGGAAGGAGAAGGAAGCATATGTGAATGGAAAAGAGAAGACACACACAGAGACAAAAAATATGGAGTGGAGAGAGAGACGAAATGAAGAAGAAGAAAAGGAGAGGAGGAAGAAGCCGAGAGAGAGAGAGAGAGAGAGAGAGAGAGAGAGAGAGATGGGTGTTGTGAGGGGTTTGAATTAAAGTGAAAGAGAGGGAATGAGCAAAAGTGAAAAGTTTAAGGGGAATTGACCAAAATATCCTCAAATAAGATATGTGTCAATGTTTCCAAGTGACCTTATTGGTATTTTCAGATGTGGGCTTTTTGTATAAATCTAGTGTAGATTAAGACACTGCTATATCAACAGTTAGGACAGAAAATACTGGGGTTAGGGTTTGAAGCCTCCTCGATCGTACTGATTAGGAACAACGAAAATGGATACAGACGTGGTCGTCGATCACTACCGTGTGCTAGGGTTACCGTCCGGCGAAGAAGGTGCGAAATTGACCGAGAAAGATATCACTAAGGCTTACAAATTCAAAGCCTTAGAATTGCACCCAGACAAGAGACCCGACGATCCTAACGCCGCCTCCAATTTCCAACAGCTACGAACTTCGTACGATATACTTAGAGATGATAAAGCTCGCAAACTGTTTAACGATTTATTGCGTGTTAAGCGCGACAACGAGCGCCGCCAGTCCCAGCGCGATGGAAAGCGACGCAAAATGGTTTCCGATCTTGAACGGAGAGAAGGAGAAGCATTTGCTGCCGATCCTGCCGCGAAGGAGCGGGAAGAGGAGGCTAGAATCACTAGGAAGCTCAAGGAGGAAATTTCTCGGATTCGTGCTATGCATGCCAAGAAAGTAGTGCCTGATTCTGATACCAAGAAAGAGAGTGGGAGTTCGCGTGGTGGTGGTGGTGTTGGGGTGGATCAAGAGAAGGTTCTGAAAGTTTCGTGGGAGAAAGTGGGTGAGGATTATTCTGCAGATAAGTTGAGGGAATTGTTTTCCAAGTTTGGTGAAGTTGAAGATGTGGTCATCAAAGGGAGTAAGAAGAGGGGTTCTGCACTCGTTGTCATGGCCACCAAAGAAGGAGCTGTAAGTTACACTTCATTTTAATCTTTTATTTGTTTAAAGGTTTTAGACTTTTAGAGGAGGTTTCAATCTTTTATTGAAAATTTGATTTTTGGTTGTGTTTTTATTTTTTTAATGGTGTTCATTGGGACACGGTTTGCTGTTGCTTTTGCTGATATAGTGCTTTTGTATTTGAATGATTGTATATGTGATTTGCTGATATGTAATTGTGGCTTTATTTTCAGGTTGCTGCAATTGGTGGAAGTGTGATTGGTCGTCTTGCCAATCCGTTGTTGGTTTTGCCTCTTAAACCGGCGTTGGGAGCAGATCCTTCTAGTGCTCCAAAGTCCGCAGAACCTGACAAGATTAATCTAGTTGGGGCTGGTTATCAAGCTTTTGAGAATTCTGTTCTGGAGAAACTGCAAAAGGTCTGCCATTTTTTTCGTGTACTTTTCATGTTTGATACCGTCATAAGTTATTGAGTTTATGGATTATTATCTTATTAAACCTCATATAGTATTTTTTATTAGTTAAAACATTTATGTCAGGTAGCATTTGGATTTGAAGTTCATTATTAGCCATGTGTTAGGTGGTAAATCCGAGGGTTTAGCTATACTTTTTTTTTTAATCTACTTGAATATAGTTTTGTGTTGTGAATGTGTGATTTCACTATTATTTCCTTACCAGTTGAAGGGCTTATATTGTACTTGGATTTCCACTTCCTGTTTTCGATACTGCGTTTATGCTAATGGAGTTTGAATATTTTTGTTTTTGTTCTATAAATAAAATTTAACCCTTATAGCCTTGCATCAAGTGTGTAGCAACCAAATATAGGAGGAATTGTATAATGGTTCTACGACAATTCTATTGGTCATTCCTTATTCCTTTCAGGTTCCAACTGATAGTTTTCTGGTCACGGAAGTCTTTTTTCCAGTATTAAAGCTATTCAATAACAAACTATAGTGAAGTTGAGATGAGAAAGCTGAGCCCTTTCAACTAACAAACTTGACACCGTTACATCTCCCCCGGCCAGACACGGATGACAGAACCCCACACTTAACCGCATCTCCTTACTACAGCAGCATAGCTCAGTATTTCTGAAGTTATATTCACATTCTGAAATACTTATTACATTCGGAAAACTGAAATGTCTGTTTCCACTAATGGAATGTTACTAATTTAAATCAGTATCAGGAGTTTAATGCTTTAAGTTCTAGAATGACGGTTTCATTGTGGCATTATTTGCTACATGTACAGTTAGAATGGATAACATTGCCATATTGGCTGTTGCAGCAAGAAAAGTATTATTGTAAAAAGTGATTCAATTGAATAACTCCTTTCACAGTTCACACCCCCTGCATTTTGCTTTAGAGCTACAAGACACAAATCATCAGGGTGCTAGAGTGCAGCTTCACAAACCCTATTGGTGCAATGTGCAATGTCAATGATTTCATGGCTAAAAACTCACCAGTTGCCTTGAGTATCTATTTATCTGTCTATTGAACATTATCTTAGGGTTATATACTTATATTAGGATTTAGGAACCAATTCTGAATGAATTTTTCTCTGTTTTCGATTTTTTGTGAATAATAATAAGCTTCCCTTCTCTGCATTCTCTGTGTTCCAGTGTCTAATTATAGTAATACTTCATATGATATCAATCATGTTATATCTTACCTGTTTTTCTTGCCTTGTTTATAATGCAGGCTGCAGCAAAGCAAAAATGATGATAGAAAATGTTAAACATACGAATGGACTATTTGGCATAGTCATCCCTGATTCTAATTTTAGGTACTGGAACTACTGCTGTTCTCATCAATGATGCACCATTAGTGATTTGTCAACCTGAGTCTTTGTAATCGTATCCCGTTTTGCTATTTGAGGAATAGCATACTGGGGAACGTATTATTTGTATTATATTATGTTCTTTAAAATAATAACTTATCATTGTTGGTATTGTTATTATTGGTTTCCTTTCCATGTTTGATGATTATTTGTCCTGGTTTGAATAGCAAGCACAGAATAGGTGCTTGTGCTAATGGAAAACCAATAGCCATCTTTGAAATATTTTTCTCTTGCTCCTTTTTAATTACGTGAGGTGAGGTTGTGAGGAAAATATTTCTTGAAACAGACAGTGTCTTGCCTTTTTATAGTTATGCGTAAACAACAAGGTTAAGGGGATTTGATAAGCATTGTTTATTTTAACTACAAATCATTGACTGGTTTGTTGTGCTTGGTTGATTCTCAGGAGTCTGCAATCTGTGGTGATATGATCCAAGGAAATTTCCCTTTGATGAAAACCATAAACCGTAGTTGGAAAAGGCGTGTGGTTTTGTTGATGCCTTGGATCCATGACAGATGTTTGGTTGCAAAATGAAATAACATGCTGGCAGATGGGAAGTTAGAAACCAAAGGTTCCCATTTCGTTCTGTTTTAAAGATCAAAAGAAAATTGTATTGAGATGTTCGTATGTAAAACAATATTCCGTGTTGGTGCAGCCTGTCATGTGACGGTTGGCTGTGGGGATAATGAAATTATTAAACTCTGGGACAATAAATGGAGGTTTTAAATTCGTAGTTAGTGGAAACAGAAGTTACTGATGTTCTATGATGCAAATCAAGGCCTCTATAGTGTTGGAAAAGTTCACAAGAATTAAACTGGAAGGAAGGGGTTTTGTGTATTTTAAGTGCTGTCGTACTTTCGCACAGGTGCTCATGGGGTGGGTGTTGAGAGAATTGCGATGGTTTTAGTTGCTCAACTTTTTGTTTTCATAGGTGTTGCTCCCTTTCCCTTTGTTTTGTTGATGTGGTTGGGATAGCTTATGCTTCTTTTGGTATAAGGATTGATGTTCATTTTGCTCCCTTATCCCGGTTATATGTATACCGATCTTGCAACAATTTACGAATGTGCTGGAAGAATTGAGGGGCGTACAGGCCCCTCAATTCCAATTCTAACCATGCCTAATGCTGGTAATAAGATAATAGTTTATCTTCTATCTCTGCATAAAATGTTCCCAGTACTGAGTCATCATATTTCTTGTACTTCTGTACAGATATTACGCATCCTACTCCTGATCTTACTGGATATATCACTGATGGTCAGATTTACATTGCTAGGCAGCTGCAGGATATACAGGTAGGTTATGTTGAAACTCACAGCTCAGCTGCAATGAATGCCCTTATCATGTTTGCTTAGTCACTGGATTAACTACGACAGATAATTTGGTGCATAATGCATCATATCATTTAACTTGATGTAATATTACATTATTACTGTAAGGATAGTCAATTGTTGGCCGTTATATAATAGAAAAATCAGTATTCCCTCTGAGAATTTTGGTTAGTTCTTCAACTTTTTAATTTTTTTCTTTTATTGGCTTTGACCAAAAGTTTGAAATGTTTTGGTTTTACCTTCCATGAAAACATCAAGGTGGAATACTTATGTAATATATGACCCCTGATAGGTTGTGTGATATTTGTGAACAATCGGCAAAGCGTCTTGGTAAACATTCTAAACATCCTTTTCTTCTTTTCCTTTTTGTTTAGATATACCAATCAATGTTCTTCCTTCACTATCTAGGTTGATGAAGGTAAGGTTTATCTTGTTTGTTTGATATCGAAGTGCTGTCGAGTGGTATCTTGTTTTTCTTAATTGAAAGGGAAGTGCTTCACAATTTAATGATTTATTCTGCAGAGTGCTATTGGTGAGGGAATGACAAGAAGGGATCATTCTGATGTGTCTAACCAGGTTTGATTTTGTTTGTTCATCATGTAGTTTTTTCCTTGTTTCTGAACTATCTTATTGTTGTTATTTTGTTTAATTTCAGCTCTATGCAAATTTTGTTTGGACAAGTTTGTAAGGAAGTTTGTCGCCCAGGGAGCCTATGACACCCGCAATATATTTCAGTCACTAGACCTTGCATGGAGTTTACTTCGAATTTTCCCTCGTGAGCTTCTTCATCATATACCAGCCTAGACTCTTGACCAGTATTACAATCGAGATGCTGGTAATTAAAGCAAATTCGCGTACCTTAGAATGCAAACTAAAAAAAACACAAATAGAGCACACAATCGCAGATATACACGTATTCAATTTTTGGAACCTACAATACAATTATTAGCTCCTTATCTTTTGCTTCTCAATATGTTTAGTCTAGCTATTACAGTTTATGAATCTATTATGCTATTTAGAGGAGCATTTAAAGAAATGTTAGATTTTATGACAAATTATAACATATGGGTGTGGACAAAAACACTGCATAATGAGGACACGGGTTGTATGAGCACCAAGATAGCCTACCCATATATAACTGCAATTTTTTGAGTCAGCTTAGATAGAAGATAAAATAAAACTTGTGATAAAATAGTTAGTAACGTAATTAATGGCGATTTAACTAACGTAATTAATGGCGATGGGAATCTTATCCTTATGTTTAAGGTTATCTTACTGATTAGGGAAATCTATTTATCTTTCTAGTATAAGCAATGGTTGATTGTACCCGTGTCAATGTCACGGGCTATTTGTTTCTTTCACTGTTTTCTCGTCTAAAATCCATATTTCTTCTATCCTATTCAGTCTCGTGGGAGTTACATAAATTCTCTCCAAAATTCTCTCCAAAATTCTCTCATTTCCTCTCGTTCCCTCCAAACCCCTCTACCCCTCTCCTTTTTTTTTGTCCTCCAAATTTTCTCTCCCTCTTTTTTTTCTTCATTTTTTCCCCTTCATATTTTTATTTCTCTTTTCTCCTCTCTCACTCTCTTCTTTCATGTTTTATATTTTAGTAGTGAGTTTTTCTGATTAAATAGAAAATGTACCTCCATAATCAAATTTTTGAATCGAACATTAATTTCGTAACAAATTATAAAAAGTGTAACGCTATCTGATTATCTTTTTTAGTCTTCATCTGAAAAAATTTAATTGTTTAAATATACAAAGTTTATTTCTTATTAACGAAATCGAACATTAATTTCGTAACAAATTATATAAAGTGTAACACTATGCAGTATACTTTTTGGGTACTTTAGTGTGTGAAAAATTTTAATTGTTTAAATATGCGAACTTTATTCTTTAATAACGAATTTTATTTTAAAAAAGTTAATTTTGTAATAAAATTTCAAATTAATTTTGAGCCAAAAATATGTAAAGTGTATTGCTAAACTATTGCTTTTCTCTCTATAGAGCAAGATTAGCGTTAGCGTCATCTGGACGAAATCCGCACTAGTATAATAAAAGATTGAGTCTGTTTTGAGTCTCCTCATTGAGTCCGCCCATAGATATTCCTATGCCGTTTTTCTCTTGGTTGGGGAAAATTTTAGTTGGGGTTACACAGTTTCGAATGGTTAGAATTTGTGGACTGCTTTCCCAGTGTATGCTTGCTTGTTTCATAATCTTTTTGAATTTGTATTTCATTATTTAAGATATTTGTAATCAAGACAGTTGTCAGTTGGATACTTCGTGTATTTATCGGTTTCTATTCTATTGATAATTGAAACAAGCTAGGTTTTGTAGTATAGGGAACTTGGCAATATATGCGTTTGTTGTTTCTGTTTCATATGCCCACAAAAGCAGCTTGCTCATGAGTGTGATACAAGGTAATGCCGTCTCTAGTAAAGGGAAGCCTTAAAGGGGCAGTTCGGTGGAACATAGAATTTGATTTCTATGTATTTTTAAAAAAGTGTTTGGTTAGTATTTAAGATTCTTAGGTAGTGTTTGGATGGAGCATTTGAAAATTATAAGGAATTTAAAATTCTACGCAATTTAAATGCATCAATTGAAATCCTTTCATTTTCAAATTCTATTTGTTTCGATAAAATAGTTAAAATTCTCCCTTCTTAAAATATATTGTTTTCGATAGAGTAGTTAAATTCTTCATTTTTTTTTAAATTCTTTGATTTACCAATGGGTCGAATGACATGTGAGTTCAACGATCAACGGAGCGAACCCATGCTCCCCTCCTCTCTAATACTAACACACAAATTACTAACAAAATTGCCTATAAATAAAAAACTGCTTAATTTAGTTTAGGATTTAATGTATATACATTGTCGCTGTACATTTTTTTTTATAATATCAAATGACATATCATTAGCTGTAAGAGTTATTACACCATCAACCCTAAAGCTAATGTGTCAAAGAGACCAAAGTGAATAATTTTAAATTTTACAAGGGATATTTTCTAAAAAAACTTTTTGTAAGGACTAAAATGAATAGTTTTAAGATTTTCAAAGACTATTTGAAAAAAAAAATTAGGGACCAAAATGGATATTTGCACGAGTCAAACCTTAAATTATTTTTTTACATCAACAGATTAGATAGGAGAAACTTGGGCCTTTTAAAACTTACCTGAACCAAAACCCAATAAAAAAAGACGGCTTTTACTTTCCCCACTCCCCCTCCTACTCAAACACACCCCTTAACAAATTTTATTCCAAAAATAACCTCGAGTGGAACGCTTGTGGAGGACGTGTTTAATGACGGTTCGAATGACATTGTTCGAACACGTGCATAAAACGCAATAAAATTGGTGAATGTGGTGCGATGGTCCATTATTGTTTCCTCAGTTAACAACATACAAACGAAATAAAATAGGGTGTTCGAATACGTCTATGTGAACCTGTTCGATTGGTGTCATTCGAACATGTTAAATTACACACAAGAGGGTGTGTGTGCCATAATTAAACACACTCGAATGAGACTGTTCGAACGTGTTCGAACAGGTGAATTTTTTTGAAAAAAAAGACGTTTTGGCCATTTCATTAATGGTCTTTTGGTCTTTTCACACCCTTATATATGTGGTGTGTTTTGAGTAGGAGGAAGAGTGGGAAAAGCAAACATGTTTTTGAGTTTTCTCATCTTTAAAGTAGTTTTTAAAAATAGATTGTCAAACAAGTTTTTTTTTGTTATTTTTCTCAAAAACTGTTTTCAAAATTTGGTTTGTAAAACACTTTTCAAGAAAAAATAAAAAAAATACTATCAAACAGTCCCTTAGTGAGCAAGTATTTGTTGGAGTAAAAATATCAACAGTTACTTAGACCTGGTCAAAACTTGTGAGAGAAACAAGGAGTTTGGCGATTTAACGAATATGATTATGACTTGTTACACAAGTCAAGGATATGACTGTTCGCAGCTTGGTGATCAAGTCGACCAGATAACGAATATGATTATCACTTGTTACACAACCTTACCACAATATATCCCCAAATTGAATCTTCTCACCAATGTTGAAATGAACCACGGTTTGTTTTTGAGCCACTGCAAGTCGTGTACCCCCTTGCGCAATGGAGCGTGTCATTCCCTCTCCTGTGTAAATTGCATTACCAACGTTTCTTTATATCTTTCCCAATTATAATTAAAATCAACTATAATGGGATCTTTGTTATCAGACTTTACTAACTTTACATATATACATTCTTTGTTACTTCTTTTATTTAGTTATCATGTTGTCTTTTTCAACAAAATTATTCATGTTGACCAAAATAGAGGGACTAAATTCGTGAAAATTATTCTTGGGGGACTAAAATTGTAAGTTGGTGAAAATAAATGGACTAAATTCGTGAAAAAATTCTCGAGAGACTAAAATCATGAGTTGCTAAAATAGGGGGATTAAAACTGTGATTTAGTATTTTAAAATCCGGCTCGGCCCGGCCGGCCCGACTCGGGCCCGAGTCGAGTTGGTAGTTAGATTGGACATGCTAAAATAGGGGCAAAATAACAATGTTGGGTATAGAACCTAGTACTTGTTACTCAACAACCAGCGCCCAACCAGTAAGCCAAAGATGCCTTTGATTAACTAGTGTGGTGACCACCCGTCCGATGGATTGGGCGAATGCTTAAGTTCTATAAAGAGAGGGAGCAATGGTTTAAGTTATATTAAAAACAAAGCTTAAGTTATGTGACATGATTATTATGAAACTAAAATCAAAATTTCAAATGGCATACATGTAAAAATAGTTATAGACTATAAAGATGGTAATAGTTATGGAAAAATTTAGAACGGGGATAGAAGTTATTGAGATGTTGTTTAAGTCAAGCTGTACAAAAAAAAATGAGCATATATTTGCAAAGATGAAAGTGCTTTGTAGTAGGACAATGGACAATAAGCTTAAGTTATGTGACAGATTTTTTTTACAAAAGAATATCACGGTTAGTAGCCTGCATAAACAATATCTATTACAACAGAAATGTACATAAATGGTGTTTGTTTTTTCCAACTTTTTCTTAACTTCAACGAAGCGTTCTCTTTCAGAATGCACATGCCCAAGCATTACCAAATCTCAGCAAGATTAACGTTCTCTTTCATTGAAAACCAATTCATCCACCAAATGAAAGAAAATAAATAAAAAATCATTACTGCTTTTTCAAGATTTTCCTTAGCTTCTTCAGCATGTTCCTCAAAAAAAATTTAGAAACTTTCCCAAACCATGTGATACTTTGTTCGTAGCAGCTTAAGTTTTGAGTAAGTTTCTAAATATTAGTCGGGTGATCCCAATAATGATGTTCTTATCGAGTTGGCTTTAATTAAAGCTCAGATTCTTTTGTCTATTCTCAAAAGAGAACATGGAAACTTTATGTCTAAATATTATTAATCATGCCAATCAAGCCATCCCAATGGATTTGGTAATTTGGGAGGAGGGCATGACCAAGACTTTGGATCCTGAAATATCTGCAGACTGTCTTGTATGCTCTCCTATCATCCCTAAAAAAAGTATTAAAAAAATAAAAAATATCATCCCTAAAAAGAAGTATTCAAATAAAAATATAAATAAAGTTCTTAAGATATTCATAAAATGAAAACTAAGTTATTTAAATAGAAATTTTGTTACCTCACTTATTATTTAATCAAAGAAATCACAGTTGTTAGTATCCTTAACGAACCAAAGTTGTCATCATCATTAATATCAATAGATCCCGAACCATTGCTCTTTGGAGCTGAGTCGTTGTTCCTAATAGCAAGATTCACAACCAAGATTTATCATAAATTAAAACAATACATCAAAAAAATTAATAATTTGTGTAATTACATTTGATGAAGAATAGAAAACAGAGAGAGATATTATATTATATTATACTTTTAGTTTTTTTTCTTCATAAGCATAATGTACTTTTTTTTTACCAAAGCATAATGTACAATAGTTGTTATAATTAAACCAAGATCATTGCACAGATCATTGCTTTTTTCCAAGCATATATAAAAATATCGAGTATTAAACAACATTGTGTAATCTTTTTTAAGATGCACCATGCTACCTGTCTCCCGGTACATTTTACTACACATCATCATGCATCAAATTTCAGTTTCTAAAGCTAAAAATGATTAACCTTAAACTTCTTTTTTAATTCTATCAATAACATTTGTTAAAGTGAAAGCTAACGCTTTATTTTTTTCATCCATAAGGGAGAAGAAAAAAGTAGCATTGTTAATGGAAAAACTACTAAGTACCGACCCCAAAAACAAAATCTATACGAACAGGTTAGATTGAGACAAACTCAGAAAAGGAAGCTTCGGTATAGATTAGAGAGAGGATCTACATAAGGCAATTTTTGGAGTAATTTCCTCTAGTAAAGGTAAAAAGGAGAAGCTATTGAATGAATTTCAAAAAAGATGGATTTTGTTAAAAGTTTGACTTACCATTCATGATATGAAGCTTGATTCTAAGCCAGGATATGTTGTGATTCCTCATGGTATAGTTGCTATCTAAAATAAATTTGAAGGAGTGATATACTAGTTATATTGAGACCATGAGAATGAGCTGAAGGGAATTGAGGTTTAAGAAGAAAAGGGAATAGAAATAGTTAGGTGAAGTTTGGTAGTATAAATAGTGTGTGTGACTGACTTAAATGAAGTTTGGTTTTGATGGGAATGAAGGTTGAAACCTGATTGGTGGAGTTGGGTATGGCATGGATTGCTGAATCATGACGGCTGGGATTGAATGAGAGTTGGGGTGGGTGTATCTGATGGTGAGTGATGTGTGTTGTTTGAGATAGAGAGAAACAATTGCTTGATAGTACTAGAGAAACAATTACAATGGAAACAATTTTGTTTTAACTCTATTGTACGTACTATAGTCGTATGTGACAGCTTTTTGTGTTGAACAACTCACATGGTATTGTAACAAACTTATGACAGCTTTTTGTGTTGAACAACTCACATGGTATTGTAACAAACTTATGGAACGTTGTAACGGTTCTTTTTTAGTCGGGTACTCTTTTTCTCTCTTTAAGTCTTTTTCTCACAGAATTTTGGTCTTTGTAGGTTTAATGAGACCCCTAAGTGTAAGGGGTTGGTGCACCCATTATGCGCCCCTTAATACAATTTGCTTATCTAAAAAAAACTCACATGAAATTGACGTGTTGCAATAATAAAAGTTAAGGTAGCAGCCGCATGTGACATACGAAAATTGTTGGTATGAATTCTCTCCTATGACATTATGGTGTAGTAAATTCTGAACCACTAGTTGAATAAAACAAAAAATTAGAGAGATATATTAAAAGAAGTGAGAGAGAGAGAGGGTTGAATGGTGCAAATTTAATACTTGATAGTGTCAAGTGAAAAGTCTAATGAAATCATTTTGGTTCTTAAATGTGTGAGACGCTATCATTGTAGTCGTTATGTGTATCTAAATTATAAACACATTTAATGACTAAAATGACTTACTAAAAAAAATACTCGGAATGAAATTGCAATTTCATACAATCAAAAACTATAATGACAGCTCATATGCATAGTGTTTTTAGGATTTTTTTTTTAACCATGATTTTTTAGTGCTGCAGCTTTTCTGGATTTATCGATGATTAATCTACTTTGGGGAACATGGTGGCCACAAGTATTAGTTTTTCCCCAAGTGGTTCTCTCTTCCCAACAGTGAGTTTTTGTCATCAAATATTCGAACTCGAGAGCGTTGGAGTGGGGTCTAAGTCAGGTTATCACTTGAGCCAACGCTTGTTGGGTTTTTTTGGGTTTTGTCTGAGCAAACAATTGAATTAAGGACTTAAAGAATAAATGTTTTATCATAAGTTTTGGTGTGAGGTTATTGAATTAGACTATCTCATAGAGTTTTCACCATAAAGAAAAACTTATAAAATTTATTGAAATAAGTTAACAAAAACCAACGTATTTTGTCCTCAACTATTTTCATAAGTTTTTCCATATATCCTGACAATTGTTTATACTAGACTAAAGAAATAAGTATATATGGCTAAATAAGTTAATTCAAGTAAGCCTTTCAAGTCATTGAATTATCAAGTCGCCAGCGTGCTTAAAGATTTACATGATACTTTTTCCTCTTCACTTTAATTTCTCTTGACAAATGACCAAAAAGATTTGGATTATTCGGGAGCATGAAAAATGTGATACACACAGACGCAAATGTTGTCATAAGAAAGGAAGGTAGGATTCGAAGCGCACAAATGTGAATGAAAAATTGCTACCGACATTTTCTTTGACACTCTTCCTTCAACACTCACTCAATTATTAGTTGAAATACAATCAGATGATTGTGCTACCTTGAACTCAACTGAATACACATAAATTGGTTTGAGGGGTTTGAGTAAAGAAACACGCTATGTGTGCATCAAGTGTGTTAGATATATAGTTTGGTAGTTATAGTTAGTTTGTTAAGTAGAGCTTGGTAGTTATAGTTAATTTGTTGGGTAATTCAGTTAGAATTAGTTTTCTAGTTATTACTCTCCCCGTTTCTTATTACTTGTCGCTTTTGGAGAAAAAATTTGTTTCTATTTAGTTGTCATTTTCAAAGTCCAATACAACATTTATTGTTGTTTTGTCATCGATAATGTCCCAAGTATTTATTGTAGAGAGACAAATAGAAGAAATGAGATAATAAATGATTAAGGGTATTATGGGTAAAAAAGAATTAATTGTATCAAATGTAACAAAATTTATTGAGCTCATTGGTATATGTAAAATGCCAAAAAGCGACAAGTATATAGGAACGGAGAGAGTAGTTTGTTACATATTAGTTAGGTGAAATTGGATCTATATATAAGGTCAAACTCTCATTATAATCAATCATTTTGTATCAATTTCACTTTGATGAATATTAGAGTTTCTTAACATTTTCTCTCCTATCTTCTATAGATACCATATTCTTCAATAAAGTGAAACTAAGATTTCCAATGTTGTACCATCTTCAAGACTTTCATGTGCATCTTTTGGAGTCTCAAAATCAATAGTATGCATGTCAATAATTAGGTAACACTAACATTTAGGAGTTACAAATAGAGCAAAAATTCTCTTAATGAACTTATTCACAGGTTTTTTTTTTTACTTTTGCTAAGAGGTTTAGTCACATAAAAATGGGCTACAGAGCAAAAAAAATTATCTCTCAAGAGAGGAGAGTAATTGAAAATGGAACAAACTTAATGTTTCATGGCAGGATCATGTGTACTTTCTCCTTGACTAAAAGAAAAGTTATTTCTATTCTCTGATTGTGTAGAGCACTGAGTTTGTACCAATTGATTGTTTCATTTCTCTCCCGTTTAAAACAGCGTAAGAAACCACATGTAAATAATTTCAAGAAGTACGTTTTGATGAAATTTTGAAGCATTTGAAGGTATAAGAGCAAGAACCAAAATAATAAAGTAATCTTGCTTGTTTAAGCTAATGACAAACTTCTAATGAACGGTGACAATTAACAATACCACAAACTTATAGTGAACCATTTGGTGCTTTTGTTCTATGTATACAAGTGGCTCAGTATAATGAACTAATAAACTACTCAACCGTAAATGAATTAATGAATAGATGATGTACTTGGGGTCGTGTCATGAGCTATTACCCGTCCAATACGTTGCCTAGATGTTATGTGCTTATGAATCTTACGCAGTAGGGATTCATCCTTCGGACCCAGGTCTAGCTCCACCATGTCCGCTTGCTCAGCCTCAACAGGGTCCTCAGCCTCACCCTCAAACCTCATAATCAGACTCAATAATCAGACTCAACCTCCTGCTCAAAACCAGCATCAATCTCCGCCTTCTCAGGCTCAAGCTCAGGAGGAGGCTCATAAAAATCTTCACAATAACCTTTATCATGCATCTCAGGCGCCCTCTGGTCATGGTCAGTTGGAGGAGGAGGCTCAGAAAAATCCCCATAGTAACCTCTATCATGCATCTCAGGCTTCCCCCAGTCATGGTCAGCTGGAGGAGCTGGAAGACGTCCACGAACACGTCTTTGTCGTTCAGAAGCGTGACTGGCTATTCTAGCTTATGTCCGAAAGACACTGTGTGTAGCTCGATGAGAGCGTCATGTAGAACTTGTCATGGCATCTTCTGCATGCGCCCCGACCCAATGTCAAATTTTTAGGGCCCAAAAATATAAGATATATGTTATATAACAGATTTCGTAACAGTCTTTTCAAATAAAGTCGTAGTGGATATATGTTAGCTCGGAAAAATGGAATGGAATGCTGGGACCCGATTTCAATCCCCAGCTTGTCTTGTTGACAGCTGCATGTTGTTTCGTTTTTTTGATAGCTACATTTTCAAACTGATTAAATATACTATATTATATTATATTGTTTTTTTTTCAATGTATTCATCCAAAAAAATATTGTTTTTAGCAAAAAAAAAAATTCAATAAATATTTGAAATTTTCCAAAACATAATTCCAGCATTTTCAAACTAAAATTAATTAAGTTTACATTTGTTTTTTAACTGTATTTTTTAATTTATATTTACTTCTTTATGTATTTAATTATTGGTTTGTCAAAAAAAATTATTGGATATATTCGTTGATAATTTTGGCTCCACAGTAAATTATGCAAAACTCCGTTAGTGAAGGGCCTATTTTGATAAAGGTAAGGACTAAATTTCTAAGATTTGCACAGGGCCTCTCAATTGTTTGAGACGGCCCTGTGGCGCAGACACACCTTCATCACTGCCACCTCTGACTCTGTTCACCATCTGTCCTCTACGCATCAAACCACTAGACCATTGTGGGATTTTGCCCCCGTAACGAGTGTGCGACACTGCAAAAAACACAACAAATTCATAAATAAATAAACACTATGGATTTATCTCCCCATAATAATAAATCCGGTGTTGCTGGGGAAAAAAACCACTACGGAAACACCATCATGCGTCAAATCTGTAGTCACTGTATCAGTTTTGCTTGAAGAAATTTACGGATTTATCTTTTGAAGATAAATCTGTTGTCATATATATGTTTCTGGATTTATCCTCTAGAATAAATCCGTAAATTTGTTCATCAAATCTTCAAATAATCAGCAACAGCAACTACGGAATTATTTATGGATGATGATTCCGGATTTACCTATGGGAGATAAATCCGAGAAAAACGACAGAGAAAACTTACTTTTAGACTACGGATTTATGATTTATGACATGTTTTGTAGTTTAGTAAGGACAAAATTTGAAGTTTGGGACAAAAGAGGGGTATAGGGTAGGGATGTCAAAACAGCCCGCCCGCCTACCCGCCTTAAGCCCACAAAAATAGGGCTGAACGGGCTGGCCCGCAAACAAAATGTGGGTTCAAAATTCTAGCCTGCCCCGCCAAATTGCGGGCTGGCGGGTTAGCGGGCTTGCCTGTCTATTTTTTGCGCTTTTTTTAACAAACTTTTGATCAATTGTTTTATACATTTCAACTAAGTTTATCACCTATTTTTTAAAAGTTTTACTTCGCTTGCATATATTCAAAAATAAAATTATAAAACCATCAATAATTGGAAGTAGAAAAGTATAAAACCATCAATAATTTTTACCAAAGCCAATAAATTAGACACGCACCAAATAGAAACAGACATGAAATCAACAACTGAACATGGGTTTCATCAAAAATAAATAAATTATTGTTATTATGGGTCAATGAAAAACTTAAATTGGACAATTATTTTATTTTATTTTTAAAAAGGGCTGGCGGGCCAAACCCGCCCCGCAAGGTGGGCCAATTTGGTTAGCGGGCAACAATTTCTTAGCCCGACCCGCGTTTTTTGGCGGGCCAACGGGCCATCCCGTTTTGACACCCCTAGTATAGGGCCAATGGGGGGGTACAAAGATCAAAACCCTAATAGTTATAAGTCAGGATACCATTCAAAATATTATAATTCTAAATATAGAAGTGTCGTCTACAAAATTCATAATGAAATGATATGAGTCTCTTTTTCCTAAAAAAAAATCTACAAGACGTAAACCATAGTAGATAATGGATTTTACAACACTACAAAGTACAAAATCAACCAAAACTCACTTGATGAACAAGATTTGGTTATAAATGAAAATTCCCTGATACGCTTCCAGTGAATACTGAAGCAAATTAAAGATTTGCAGTATAAAGACAACGATTTAAAAAAAATCCTAGAATAAAACAATATCATCCGATGAAGAATTTACTTTCTCATCAAGAATATCATCATCTCAGTGGTATCGGTTTTTGAGAATTTTTATATTTTGCAAGTGTCAAAAGACAAATAATATGAACTTTCAGCCTCCAATAAACCCTCCCAGGAACAATCTCAGAAAAGCCTCCAATCCGAACCAAACTTTCAGCCTCCAATAAACCCTCCCAGGAACAATCTCAGGAACAATCTTCAAAAGAATGAATATTAACATTAGCAAATATTGAAATCCAATAGAGTTATAAAAACTTTAAATGAAATTTATTTATATATTGACCATAATAAAACTTATTTTACATAGATCACTCCATTGTATACTATAAATTTTTAATTTTTAATTTATAGTACAATATTATATTTATTAAAGGCAAATCAAGCGCACCAAAGCCAACCCCAATACAAATATTTTGTTCCATGAGAGCAATTTTAGTATACCTACACAAAAGAATATTGGAATTGAAAGTAGCATGTAAAAATACACGATTAATATGGATAAAAAATTATGGGCCATAAAAAAATTTAAAAAATTAAAATTGTATCTTTAAATGAAATTGACAATATATTAATTAAAGTTAAACAAATTAATATGGATACTATTTATAATTATCTAAACCACAAAGAAGAAAAATAAAGTTATTTTCTTTAACAAAAATTAAGTTGTTTTTTATATGTCCAATAACGCTTTTTCATCAAGAGGATACCAACAAAGAAATCAAGATTAAATCTTTACTCATGGTTATGTTGCTCATAAAGATTTATCTTTTTTTCTTCTAAATAAACGGGCATCCTGTCAGAATTTATTAAAAAAGAGAAAGAAGACAGAAAGAGCAGAAGAGGAGACTAGACCAAAACCTTTGGCATAAGAGAAGCTAAAGTGAAAACAATAATAGGGAGTCCCTAATAGAGTCCCCTAAAACATTCCATCTTAGAAACTAAAGTAAAATGCTAACTAGAAAAAGTTAGAAAAACAGAAGGTGTCCTTGAAGCGAGAATTATACCAACCAACCTCTGGTCAAAAACTAATTTTCTGAAAGATCTAGACCCGCTTACAAAAGTAAGATAAAAAAAAAGATTCAGGATTTGTCATTGAACACGAGTTTTATAGTCTGTTGTTTTCTGCACCAATTTTATCAACATTAAAAACCACAAATAATCAACTGACTATTATCTAAAAGTTATGATAAATCGCTCGGTGTTTATTCAATGTGATTCCTAAAACCATTCTTAAAATAACTGTAGACATGCAACATGAGAAAACATTTTGGATATTTTCGAAACACATTCAAAAATATGAAGGAGAATCATTATTGAAACCTTACTAATCTAAGAAAGATTGAGTAAACATGATATTCTCTACCCCCAACACTTTAAACAACGTGTGATTCAAATAAGAAAGTGGAACAAACATCTATGTGATTTTCCTAACTTCAAATGTCACTTCATAATATAACCATGAAAGAATAATGCTGAAAAGGAAGTTACCTTACCACAATATCCCCCCCCCCCCCCCAAATTGAATATTCTCACCAATGTTGAAATGAACCACGGTTTGTTTTTGAGCCACTGCAAGTCGTGTACCCCCTTGCGCAATGGAGCGCGTCATTCCCTCTCCTGTGTAAATTGCATTACCAACGTTTTTTTTTATATCTTTCCCAATTATAATTAAAATCAACTATAATGGGATCTTTGTTATCAGACTTTACTAACTTTACATATATACATTCTTTGTAACTTCTTTTATTTAGTTATCATGTTGTCTTTTTCAACAAAATTATTCATGTTGGCCAAAATAGAGGGACTAAATTCGTGAAAATAATTATTGGGGGACTAAAATTGTAAGTTGGTGAAAATAAATGGACTAAATTCATGAAAAAAATTCTCGAGAGACTAAAATCATGAGTTGCTAAAATAGGGGGATTAAAACTGTGATTTAGTATTTTAAAATCCGGCTCGGCCCGACAGGCCCGAATCGGGCCCGAGTCGAGTTGGTAGGTAGATCGGACATGCTAAAATAGGGGCAAAATAACAATGTTGGGTATAGAACCTAGTACTTGTTACTCAACAACCAACGCCCAACCAGATGCCTTTGATTAACTAGTGTGGTGACCCGTCCGATGGATGGGGCCAATGCTTAAGTTCTATAGAGATAGGGGGCAATGGTTTAGGTTATATTAAAGATAAATCTTAAGTTATGTGACATGATAAACTAAAATCAAAATTTCAAATGGCATACATGTAAAAATAGTTATAGACTATAAAGATTGTAATAGTTTTGTTATTTTATGGAAAATTTTAGAACGGGGATAGAAGTTATTGAGATGTTGTTTAAGTCAGACTGTACAAAAAAAATGAGCATATATTTGCAAAGATGAAAGTGCTTCGTAGTAGGACAATAGACAACAAATTGTCGAACAAAAAATAATTTGTGTTAAAGTTAGAGTAAATGGTTAGCCCATATTAAACAATATTTTCGAACGCCAAAATAACCTGAAGCACACTACCTAATGTCGTACTTTACGTTTTTTGACAGTAAACTATTTATTGGTCTGACCAATCCAAGTACTTAGAAACAAACTCCGAATATTTGTACAATCTAAATTTATTTCTGAATCCTAAGTGAACCCAAAAAACACTACTTAGCGTCACACTTTACATATTTTGGCTCAAAATTAATTTTAAATTTTGTTACAAAATTAACTTTTCTTAAATAAAATTCGTTATAAAAGAATAAACTTCGCATATTTAAACAATTAAATTTCTTCAGACACTAAAGTACCCAAAAAGTATACTGCATAGTGTTACACTTTATATAATTTGTTACGAAATTAATGTTCGATTCCGTTACTAAGAAATAAACTTCGCATATTTTAAACAATTAAATTTTTTCAGACACTAAAATACCCAAAAGGTACACTGTATAGCGTTACACTTTTTATAATTTGTTACGAAGTTAATGTTCGATTCCAAATTTTTGATTATGGAAGTACATTTTCTATTTAATCGTAAGGTACCACTAAAATAAGATATAGGGGAGGGGAGGGGAGGGGGAGAAAGGGGGTTTGGAGGGAAAGGGAGGGAAGGGGGAATTTTGGAGGGAATTTATGTAGGTCCCACAAGGGGGAGACTCAATAGGATATATATTCTTAGATACTCTCAAATATGATTGTTATATGTCTTATCTCTCAATTAATCTCTCAATTATTCAATATACAAGCACACAGTGCACCATTTGTTTTTGGGAAAGGATACTCTCAAGTGACATGAGAATCCAGTGAAATCCTAGTCATTTATTAAAGAGAGAGAAGATGTGGTATAGTATAATAAATAAGAGACAGAGGAGTTTTAATTGTGAGATCGATAACACTTTATTTCCTCAAGTTTTTTTCCATTTGAGAGAATTCATTCCCTTTGTTTTGATGAAAGTATTGTAAAAATCTTTCTCTCCTTGACCATGTTATTATTTTGTTATATATAAAAATCTAGGCAAAATTACACCAGAGGACTTTTAAGTTATTTATTTGTAACAAGTTGTCCCTTTAAGTTTTTTTTTTGTAACAAACAAGCCCTTTAAGTTACCTAACATTGACAACATTGGCCCTTTTAGTAAAATGTTGTATCGTTGATGAAATCAAAATACACCAAAATATGATTGGTTGCATCAAAATACATAAGTTAGAGTAATCACAATATATAAAGTAGCATTACATCAAAATACATAAGCAAGAGAAATCACTAAACTGGTCTATTTGTTACAAAAAAACTTAAAGGGCCAACTTATTACAAATAAATAACTTAAACGTCCTCTAGTGTAATTTTTCCAAAAATCTACTATTTTTCTTAAAAAAGAAATTTAGTGCACTAGTTTTTCAAGAGTTTAATTTTAGAAAATTAAGTTTTACAAGTATGAAACTTAGAGTTCTTGAAAATTCGAGAATTTCTTAATTAAGACCGAGTCATAGTCATGATCATCGATTAGAGTTTTAAAACATTGCTGTAATTAAACCTATAACTTTTGAATTGTTATTATTATTATCATGATTATTATTTGTTTTTATGTGGAACAGGCCAACTAAGCAAAAGGGCCAACCTAAAGAGAAACCCAAGGAGTAAACAGTGTAGTGTAGTACTACTAATGTTGGATACTATAATTGAATGTAGAAGTAGTAGTAGTGATAGTGTGAGGTGAAAGATCAAAGAAGTGTTGTGTTGTCTATTTGCTGGCAAGATCAAAACTTTATTTATTTGTACACTATTCTATTCTATTCTATTGTGTTGCGCTTCAAATCTTTCATTCCTCCAATTCATTTCATTTTTCAAGCTTTAAAAAAAGGAGAATCGTCCTTCTCTCTCCCCTTTTCCCTTTTCCTATCTCTCTCTGTTGCGCCCACAAAGTCCAAACCCCAAAACCCACTCAATTCGTGTCACCGGAATCCGATACTGATGGCGGCGACTCCATCGTGGCAACCGCAAGAGCAAGGCTTCAAGGAGATCTGCGCCCTATTAGAACAGCAGATTTCTCATTCATCCTCCGCTGATAAGTCTCAGATTTGGCAACAAATTCAACGTTACTCTAACCTTCCCGACTTCAACAATTACCTCGCTTTCATCTTTTCCCGTGCTGAGGTAATCGTCAATTCACCCCTCTACTGGTGTTCTACTCCCTTCCAATTCGATTCATATTAAATGAGGGTTTCTTTCTTATTTTTGTTCTTGATTTGATTGTTGTTCTGAACTGAATGAAGAAATCTAGTCTACTGATGAATGAAATGATTGCTTGAATAAGGTGGCGTTGCTCATACGGTTTTAGTCACTGTTTTTTATTCTGCTTAGTTCATAAATCTGCATCAACCGGGTGATAAATTAAGTGGCATTTTGAGACTTTCTTTGTTGCTCATGGGGATATAAAACTAAAACATTGCTCATGTGGTTTGTAGTGTGTGTGTTTGTGTGTGTGCCATTTATGGTTTTGATGGGTTTGTGGAATCCATGATGTTGCATTGATAAACCATGCTACTGTGGCGATTTTGTCTTGAACAGGGATTATCTGTGGAGGTTAGGCAGGCTGCAGGTTTATATCTGAAGAATAATCTGAGAAATGTATACAATTTAATGCCACCTGCATACCAACAATATGTGAAATCAGAGTTGCTGCCGTGTCTTGCTGCAGCAGATAAGCACATTAGGTCTACGACAGGAACAATTATTAGTGTTGTTGTCCAAACAGGAGGGATTTCGGGGTGGCCTGAATTACTGCAAGCTCTCGTAAGTTGCTTGGACAGTAGTGATCTAAATCACATGGAAGGTGCAATGGATGCGTTATCCAAGGTATGTTCTCCATTTAGAGTCAGCGTAATATGTTTAATTATTTTTTTAGCTTAAAGATTATACATCTTCAAAGAAAATAGTGTACTTCCATTATTCGTTGCTACTCAGAATCCCTCCTTATCGAGAGGGAAGAGGAAATGTTAATTGATAGAGCAGTATAATACATATCAAGATGTAACTCAAATGGAAATAGTTTCCAATATAATCTTGTATTTTAGGTAGAGCCTGTAGGATATTGCAATCTGTTGCTTCCTCCCAATTGTAGGCACGATCTCGAGTTTGGTAACAATGAAGCACTTATTGGATTTTGAGCAAACCGAGTTCGAGTCTAAGTAGTCAATCCCGGAAAGCAGAGCGGAGCGTCGGACCCCAAAACTGCTAAAGTGGTATAGCAGAAAGCTGTATAGCCGATGTTGTGAAGTCTAAAATACAGTATACATAGGAAATTCCAAGCAACATACATACAAATAAAAAATTACACAAAATCAAATGGGTAATCATAAACTCTTAATAATATTAATTCAATTGTCACTGTTTCACTGAGAAGCACAGAGAGAAAACAGAGACAAGTATTCAAAATGCAAAACGTAGAGACTTAATAATATTAATACTATTCAACATACATAAATACTCAAAACTTCATCTCTGTTTCACAGAGACAAAACAGAGCAAAAGGTTCAAGACGCAGAAACTTGTAAAGAAGCAGAAGCAAAGTCGCACCAGCAGAAGAACGCGTGAAAGAGTGGGATTTTTTAATCTCCAATGTGATATTTAATTACCTTAAAACCCTATTAATTAATAAAAAGGTCAGAATTTTGGCTAAAAAAAGAATTTTCTGCACTGTATCAAGGATAGCGGTCGCGGAATCTGAGATTCGCTGCAATCTCGCCGCAATTAGCAGCTGCGAACTGTGCGCCAGCATTCTTCGATGCTCCCTGCAATTGCATTGCATCAGGGGTGGAATCTGCTCCTTGATTCCGTAATTTGCCGCTTAAGCAGCGTGGTTTGCTACTTAGGTTTGAGTGAAAAGAGATTTCAAAGGAGGATGAACAAGTTACCCATTAATTTTGAATTGTAACACTGGGAAAGATTATGCATCATATATAATTTTTACATAATGATTTAATTTAATTTTAGGTATTTAGTATGTCTTGCCAGAGTAATTTGTTAAATTTTTGGGAAGTATGTAGTTGCAGTATGAATAATGTGCTATAAGGCGGCTATGTAGTTACAGAACCCATGAGAACATTTTCATCAAGGGTGCTAAAAATTGAAACTTAATTATACCTTTAGTGATCAGAGCACACTGTTCCCTTGTTCCCTGTATTGTTTACACTCTTTGTTTCTTGTCTAGCAAAAACTATTCGAGCTCTGTTTAATCACCCAGAATTGGAAGCTGAACCAATTGTATATTGTAGGCAGCCTTATATTGCCTATGCAAATAAAAACTGAATGGATCAATAGTGAAATTTAATGAACTAAGGAGGCCCAAAGTATAATTAAACTAAAAAACAAAAAATTGAATATATTTTCTTCTAGTTCACCTTTTATTGATCATGAGACAAAGGCTTGACAGCTTCAGATGGAATATCTTATGCTTTGTTGAAATTTTCTTACAAATAAAGTTCTTGATATTTGATCTCTAATTTGGTGAAGACTATTGTAACATGTATAATTTGATAAGTCAGTCATATGGATAGAGACGATGTATGTACTGGTTTTTTCATTGGTTGGAAATATTCCAGTTTCAGCAACCGAAACTTCAAATTCAATAATATTGGTTCCCATTAAAACCTTTAACACTCCATCTTTTACTGCGCACACAGATTTGTGAGGATGTTCCCCAAATTCTTGACTCTGATGTACCAGGGTTAGCAGAGCGTCCAATTAACATATTTCTTCCAAGATTATTTCGGGTAACATCAGTATTTTCTTTTTATATTTATTTTGCTTTGTTTTTATTTTGTGGCTATTTCTTCCAACTGTTTTTTTTTTGTTTCAGTTTTTCCAATCACCTCATGCTTCATTAAGAAAGCTATCATTGGGTTCTGTAAATCAATACATTATGTTAATGCCTTCTGTAAGTATATCACGATACTCTATCTATCATCTTTGTTTCTGGTTATTAAATATAACGCTGAAGTTTCAAACTGAAGCTAGTCCTCTAAATCATTATGTTTAGGCCCTGTACGTATCCATGGATCAATATCTTCAAGGTCTGTTTATTCTTGCAAACGACCCTACTGCAGAAGTGAGGAAGTTGGTGAGTTCTTAATACCTTATCGTCTGAATGTATTTGATGTAACTCAAATGAAAATATTTTCCAATATTGCATTCTTGCTGAATTACTTAATGCTCTCTTTCCAAATCCAGCTTTACTTTTGCCGTTTTCTGTATGCATTATTTAGAATAAAAAGGAGAGTCAAAAGTCGACCCTGTTGATGTTGCAGTTGTTTTAACTTTTGAAATGTTTCATGAGAAGGGAAGCGATTAACAAGATCTCTCTGAAATAAATTATTTCTATTTCTCATTGATGTTGGAATCAGTTGAAACCGTCCTAATTGCCACTGATGACCAGGTTTGTGCGGCATTTGTTCAGCTGATTGAAGTCCGTCCGTCTTTCTTGGAGGTGCGCTTCTTGTTCTAGTTCATTGCTTTTTTTTTTTCAAGTTAATTGAATATGCTTGTTGTTTGGAAACATTGCATATTGAGTTGGTTGGTGTACTTGATTTGCTCCATCACATTACACTTTATATAAGTGTTTACTTGTTTGATTAAGTGAAAAATGAGGAATGTGGGAAATAATAATAATAATAATAATAATAATAATAAGCATTTCATTTCGAAACAGTAAAATCTGAATCCAATGTTATGTTTTGCATTCCTATCTATCTCCACTTTTACTATCTATAAATAGAATTCTAATATTTCACATACTCAAACAAGCAAGCACCAAGTGTATTACTCATTTACTTTGTTTAAAATGAACCCTTTTCTATTTGTTTGAGTAAGTGGAAAATGATAATGCATTTCATTTGGAAAGAGTAAAATCTGAATCCAATCCTATGGTTTACATTCTTATCTTCCCTTTTATGATCTATAAATACAATTCCAATATTTCACATACTCAAACAAGCAAGCTCAAGTGTATTGCTCATTTGTTTTATTTAAAATTAAACCTCTTCTATAAGCTCCCTCTTTTTCTGATCAAATGTTAACCACATTGCAGCCGCATCTAAGGAATGTGATTGAATACATGTTACAAGTCAACAAGGACACAGATGAGGAAGTGGCCCTTGAATCCTGTGAATTTTGGTACTATTTGCTTGGGGTGTTGTTTTCTTTACGTACAAATAGTAGCTGGAGATCATAGTATAGCTTCCAGATAATGTCATGAATCACAAATTTTCTATAATATGCTGATGCCGTATCTTAAATCTCGTGAGCTTCTGCATCTTTCTTTTTTAATAACTGCTATTGCAGGTCTGCATATTGTGATGCTCAACTGCCACCTGAAAACTTAAGAGAATTCTTGCCTCGTCTTATTCCAGTAAACCTAATTAAACATATTTTATTTTATAAATGATTTACAATGTGAGGTTCAGAATTTGAAATTTATCTGTGACATCTTTGTAGATATTGCTAGCAAACATGGCTTATGCAGATGATGATGAATCACTTATTGAAGCTGAGGTATGCTCTTGGGTTGATTAGTGTCTGTAGATGCCTTTCAGTGAACTCGTTATTCTTGATTATATGGCTTCATTTATTTATTTGTTTTCCTTTCAGGAAGAAGGTTCTCAACCTGATCGAGATCAGGTCTGATTGATTTTTATTGAGTTACTGTTTTTTTTATTTTTGAAGTTTGACATGTTTCTAATTTCATGAGTTTTGCACCACAGGATCTTAAACCTCGATTTCATGTATCAAGGTTTCATGGATCAGATGACGTAGAGGATGATGTATGTTGGATCTGCTCTATTGATTTCTTATTCTGATTGTTTCTTTAATCATGTTGTCTTTATTTATTTAAGTTTGTAATTGTATAGCTTTTCTACGATGAAACTATACAAAACAGATTACTGATTTGAACTCAAATATTATTTAACATATTTACAGGATGATGATGTTGTCAACACATGGAATTTACGGAAATGTAGTGCTGCCGCTCTTGATATTCTCTCAAATGTATTTGGAGATGAGATCCTTCCAACTCTGATGCCTATTGTTGAGGTAATTTACAGCCTCTTCTTGTTGCAATGAAGTATAGATTATCATAGTGGATAGAGGATAAGTTCCTATAGAACTGGTGCTCTATCAATTCTAAGGCAGACCGTGTACATTTAGATAATAGATTATTAAACATAGGTGTATATTTAAGACATCCGTGGCCATTATTTTTGTTGTTCTCTAGTCTCATTGTGAATATTATATTGATTTGTGCTATTAAAGAAATACTTCTGGGTGCCTACTATTGTAAGATGGTAATTTCTCCCCATGCTATTACTCCCTTTCTGAGGATATACTAAAATATCTATGAATGCGATCAGGCCAAGCTGCAAACTGGTGGGGATGATGGTTGGAAAGAAAGGGAAGCTGCCGTCCTGGCACTTGGTGCCATAGGCGAGGGTTGCATCAATGGTCTTTATCCTCATCTGACAGAGGTATTTTCTGTTATGTGCTTCCAGTTACTTCAATACAAAAGTAGATGTCTTTGCGCATGCTCTATTTCAATACACTGTAAATTTTTTCATGTTTTTATCATGTTTCCCCCAGTCAGTTTCTTGTTTGTGTTATTATTCCCTGTAGACAAATTTATTCTTTCATCAAGCTGCTCCTATTGCCAAAATTATGATCACTTGCAAAATAATTCTTGCCCAACAAAATGCTTTGTGCTATGGTTTTTTCTTCTTTCTTACTATTTTGTTATGCTCAAGTTCAGTTATTCATGTCACACCTTTTTGGATGAGTTATAATATCAAATTGATGCTGAAAGAAAAAAAATGCTTCTTCTTTACCAACATTTAGCTACGTTCTTTTGGTATCCGTCATTCTCTTTTATTGAGCCTGGTTTATGATCTACTGTATTAATTTGATCCTTAAGCTCACCCATTAATTATTTTGCTTTTATAGATTGTGGCATTTCTTATCCCTCTTCTTGATGATAACTTTCCTCTGATACGAAGTATTTCATGCTGGACACTATCTCGGTTTAGCAAATTTATTATTCAGGTATGCCTGTAATTTTGTTCCCTTACCTGCAAATGAACATCAATTATAACTCTATGAACGTTTGATATAGCTAAATATAAGTTTTATTTAAAATATTTTGGTCATCTTCAGTTCTAAAAAACATGACAAAAATTATACCCTAATTACTAACTAATTCTTTATTATTGTAAGCCCGCATATCTCCCCAAGTTCCTAATACATAACATACCTTCTCACATTATATATCCAATCTATACTAATCTGGTATTCTACAAGCAATTGTTTTTATTACATGCTCCATCACTTATATTCATGTATTCGACGATTTGAGCTTATATATATATACATATACATTAATTGCTAACACACATGGATCACAATCCACTGACCTCGGTGGAAATTTAAATCAGTCTTATTTCAATGAATGACTTTATAGTGTAAACAACTCACAAAATTTGTCATTGGGTTGAAGGCTTGTTTCATGCGGATCGTGCTATAAAATTTGGCACGTAAAATTATTAACATGATAAGTAGTTATAACTTATAATTAAATAGTTCAATGGTCTAAAACACTTGCTACCTGGAGTTCTTTGATGTTGTGCCTATTGGGGGGATTTTGTTTCAAGGATTTCATACTAAATCTCAGTAATCCAAGGGTGAGAATAATCATTCCTGTGTTTGTTATATGGGAATAATTTTCTTCTACCCACAAATAATTTTATCCAGTACTTTCATTTCCAATGTTCTCGGAATTCTATTCCCAAGCTTTGACGGCAGGAAATTTTTATTCTCATCTATACAGAAATCACTCTTGCATAAATTTGCATTCCTACCCTAACACCCCCACTCACTACATAGTGCATACACCGTCCCTTAAAGAAACTGCTATACACTGACACCTCTCAATCCATGTAACTGCAACACAAACACTATAATTGTTTGCGTTCAGTGTTCAAAATTAAATAATGCTGCTACTAATGTAACTGCAACACAAACACAAACACTTATGTATTTGGCGGGAGGTCTAAAAATGACATAACCGGGGAGCAAATGTAGTTTATTAATACCTATTAAATGGTATCCTTATCTATTAATTTATATTCAAATATAGAGCTACATGGTGTATATATATTTTTTTTGACGTGATGTAAAAATTTATTTAGAGGTAACCCTGTTTGAATACTTATTGTTGTGTGTTAGGGTATTGGGCATCCTAAAGGCTATGAACAATTTGATAATGTTCTCATGGGTCTTCTACGAAGAATTTTGGATGATAATAAGCGTGTGCAGGAGGCTGCTTGTTCAGCTTTTGCAACACTGGAAGAGGTTCCGACTACAACTTTTGTTCAAAATATCCTTAATGAATTAATTCAGTTTCTTCATTTATTTTAAATTTATACAAATTCTCACTTTTGGTTTACGTATGATAGGAAGCTGCTGAAGAGTTGGCCCCACGCTTAGAAATCATATTGAAGCACCTGATGGTTGCATTTGGGAAATATCAGGTGATTTCCTGACCTGAACATGCAACTATATTTTATGTTTCATAAATTAATCATATTTGGAAGAGCGTTACCTCCTTATTGTTACTATATGTTGTTTTTTATCATACATATGGCCAGACATCTTTAATTGTAGTTTTTTGTTCCAAACTTTAGAGACGAAACCTCAGAATTGTATATGATGCTATTGGAACTCTAGCTGAAGCTGTTGGAGGAGAGCTTAATCAGGTATGTTATTTTTCATAGTAATCCATAGAAGAATCGATCTTCTTCCCGACCCATAGTTTTCTCTTTTTTCCCAATTTTTTTTCATGTTTTATTGCCAAATATTTTCTCCTTTGTTTCAAAAACGTCTCTATACCAACTTCATTTCTCTTTTCTATGCAGCCTGTTTATCTTGACATTCTCATGCCGCCATTAATTGAGAAATGGCAGCAACTTTCGAATTCAGACAAAGATCTCTTTCCACTCCTGGAGTGCTTTACATCTATAGCACATGTACGTATATCAGTTTCTTTATTACATATTAAAAAAGTTGTCTCATCTTTCCTGTGATTTAGTTTTAAAATGTTTATTGTATATATGTTTCGATATGAGTATGCTGGCTGTCTTGCAAGTTGTAACATCTAGGTTGTATCGATCGATATATTTCCAGTTATCGCATGTATCTTTGAATAATTTGATAGTAATAAGTTGAAGATTATAAAATTGTTTAGCTAGACAGTTGCAATGTGCAATTTTTCATCTTGGCATTTTTAGCACTCTGCAGCAAATAATCTGTCTATGCATCTCATAGCTGTCAATCCGGGATAGCAGTACACAACTGCCGTCCTAAAAAATGCTGTAGCGCAGTAGTAGATCCAGAAACTTTTTGTAGTGGGTCAAAAAAACAATTTCTATCTTATTTTAAAAAACTATTTTAAAATACATATCTCACTAAAAACCCAAAATACCCAAGCTACTATAAATTAAAAGTGTAAATGTGTAAAAACAGCTCCAACTTATTCTCTCATTTTTCTTTTATAGCTTTCTACGTTCATTTTATTTTTAAAAAATAGTCATACGAGCGAGACCAACTTATTGTGGGAGCAATTGCCCCATATGCTTCTACATGCTTCCGTGCCTTCCTTAGCGAGATGACCACTATTTTGATTTTTTTTAATACATTTAAGTAATTTGTACTATATATAAATGCTGAAAAATTGTACCCAGAGTTCATGAAGTATTCATAAATATCAATAAAAAGTCATAGGTCTTAAGAAAAACTGAAGTAAATACCACAGAAAGTCAAGACAACAAACAAGTTTTAGGCAATGATACTTCATGAAGAGTGTGTCAGGAAAGAGTTCCTCATTGCTGAAGTGCCTGTTTTCCGATACTGCATAGACAATAATATTTATATTGCCAATAAAATGTTGACATCCTGCACCTTCCATGAGTTTCTAGTACAATGAAAATGATAGTTTCGGTTACTTAAACTTGGCAGTAATGCTTTACTATTGAAAGTTTAAATTTATATATTACTATTAATATATAAATATAACCAGGCTTATGCCAGCAGTTGGAAGTTAGGTTATAATTCTGTTCTCGTGTTATATATATATACGAATATTGGGAATCTATATCATTTGGAATGATTTAGATGGACTGTATCTGTTGCATCATATGCATTTCCTTGCTCCTAATATGAAATTTTGATGTTCAATTTTTTAACAGGCTCTGGGTACTG
This sequence comes from Oxytropis ochrocephala, assembly GCA_020916435.1. Taxonomy (NCBI): domain Eukaryota; kingdom Viridiplantae; phylum Streptophyta; class Magnoliopsida; order Fabales; family Fabaceae; genus Oxytropis; species Oxytropis ochrocephala. The sequence continues at coordinate 1,881,723 of CM037090.1, read as the reverse complement.
GCTTCACTCCATTTGCTGAACCTGTATTTAGGAGGTGCATAAATATAATTCAGACCCAACAATTTGCCAAGGTTCTGATCACTTCTGCTCATTGATTGATCGAATTTAGTTTACATAATATCTTCATGGAAAACATAGCTCTTAACATTCTCGTTATGTATGGTTTCATTTGTCATCCTGTCACTTTGCTACTTGTTTTTACCCCTTCTGTAATCTCGCCTTATTACTGCAAGAATGTACAATGTTTCCTTTTTATGTTTATCTTTTACTTGCCACTTTTGCAATACTAGTCCTGGGCCATATCTGTAGATGGATCTCTGAAATACGAGAAGCCTTAAAATATCATGTGCTACTAACTAGTATAGTTATCACAGTATTTTTTGTGTAACGTGTATTATGTGTTTACTACTACTTTTCTATCATTCTATTGTTTTGTCTGCATGTTATATGCATCTAAAAATTCATTTCCTTTACCTTGTTTATATATTGTCTGATTGACTCGTGCAGTGGCTGATTGAGATTTTAATTTATTTTCCAAGCAGTTAACTGTGTATTTTATTTCAGGCCGATCCTGCTGCGGCTGGGGTTCAGTATGACAAGGAGTTCATTGTATGCTCTCTTGATCTGCTTTCTGGACTAGCAGAAGGTCTTGGCAGTGGAGTTGAGAGTTTGGTACTCATCCAAAACTTTTACTTTTGAGATATGAGATAATGCATTTTTGTTTGTAATTTATATTTCTTCTTGGGTGTTATTTTTCCGTGATATTTTCTTTGGTGAGCTCTCTACTAATTTCTTTACTTCAGAAAGTTATTGCAGCTATTTATTTCACCTTTATCTTTCCCCCAAACCTGTAGTTTTTTTGGGTACACATGAATCCTTGAAGTGGAAAACAATTGTTCATCTTCTGAACTTTCCTATGCTGTTTGATAGATTGATATCAGCTTGAGATTAGTTAAACTAGACATCATATGGCTTCTTGAGGTTATCTCAATCACTATTCTGCAGGTATCACAATGTTCTTTGAGGGATCTACTTTTGCAATGTTGTATGGATGATGCTCCTGATGTTCGGCAAAGTGCCTTTGCCTTACTTGGAGACCTTGCACGAGTAAGTTAAATGTGTAATTGCATGCTTTTCACTAAGCCCACATTGCTACTGATCGAATCAGCTTATGGTTCTTAAACATGGGGTGTATGAAACATGCCATAAATTAGTCCTCCTTAATGTGCTTTTAGAAGTTAATTGAGTGAGTTTTGGACGGCAAAAGTTTTCAATTTTTTAAAAAAAGGGGGTAGAAACATGTCCAAGTCTACCCTAACATGTTCTTCTTCCCTCGTTTTGTCGTGGAACATGATTGTTCCACACACTTATACTTGTTGATAGTATTCTAAGAATGGTGATTTGGCTAGGTGTGCGTGATTCATTTGCGCCCTCGATTGTCTGAGTTTCTTGAAGTCGCTGCCAAACAACTGGTATGTGTATGCCTGGTATATGTTTAGCTTTAAATATATTCAATCTTTTTATTGATATACCATGTTTAATTTACAGGAAATCTCCAAGGTAAGGGAGGCTATTTCAGTAGCAAATAATGCATGCTGGGGAATTGGAGAATTAGCAGTTAAGGTATGTTAATGCTTTTATTTTTGGGTGAATATGAATAGATATGTCAATGTTAAGTGAGGTATTCTAATAAAACAATAGAAATCTATGGAAGCTATATATGACCCCGTCATGTAGTTCAAAACAGTCAGGTAAGAGGTAGGACAATATCAGTGTAAAAAGCTGTGTTAGACAATCATGATACTTCAAATGTGAGACACCAGCCTTACTAAGTTACTATGCTAAAAAAATGATGCATAATCACATTCAGTGGAGAATCATCAAAAGAGAGGTTTGTTATATTGCTCCCAGCAAACGTGGTAGTTACTGATTTTGCTAGTGTCTCGACTATCAATCATCTTCAGTGACTTGAGAACCCAGTTTGAAATCTCTTGATATTGTTTGGGACTATGTCCCTTGATCACAACTTCAACTTGCTTTTTCTAGTTGAGGAAAATTTTCCCATCCAAAAGTGAGCAGATGCTGAGTAATAGTAGTCCTAAACGTGGGAATGCACCTAACTATACAAAGTAGGAGACAGGGCAGATCCTTTAGATATCCGGAAGGATTGGATGATGAGGTCATGGCCAGAGTTGCAGTTTGTGCTCGAGAGAAAGTGAGAGAATAGAAGAGTGAGGTGATTTTGTGTGCGTGCGCGTGCGTTTTTTTCATTGCTGAATGAACCATGATAAGAGCTTTTTTATTTGTAGAGTCAGTTAGAGACAACTGTCAAACAGAACTCTGTTACAGATAGAATCGAGAATCGGGCTTAACTGATTGTTATTAGAGACAGGAACTAACTGCAACAAACTAGGACTTGGCCTTTTTTTTTTTCAAATAGCAAAGAAATATATTAATAGGGAGAGTAGTGGGTTACTCCAACCCAATACAAAAGAACAAAAAAGAACATCAATGTGCACACCTGATGGGTTTGGTTTTCTTGTTTCACTTATTAGTATGAAATGTGAATAGCTTCTGACACTAATTATTCCACTTCATTTTAATCATTTTTATACAAAACCTGTCATTGTAAAATACGAATTTTGAATTTCAGGTTCGTCAAGAAATCTCACCCGTTGTTTTAACTGTAATTTCATTCCTGGTTCCAATTCTTCAGAATGCAGAGGTCACTGTCTTATCATACTCTTTATTATTTGTAACTTCCAGTGATGTTCAGTTGCTGATTGTCGTGTGGTTTATTAGGGACTCAACAAGTCACTTATAGAAAATAGTGCAATAACACTGGGGAGGCTTGCATGGGTCTGTCCAGACATTGTATCACCACATATGGAACATTTCATGCAACCTTGGTGCACTGCTCTATCAGTGTAAGTTACTGTACCACTTATGAATTTGCTTCAGTCATGTCTTGCAACAATAAGCACCTAACAAAGATCTCAAGTTTTTTATCGTTAAAAAATGTTTTGAAATTCTCAGATACCTCTGAAGTTTCTGGTGAAAGATATTTTTTGAGAAAGTTACTATTTATTATATAAGTTTGTGGCTCATTTCTTGTCTTGTCCATTTAGCTTAAATAAATAGTTTTCTTTTATTTACTCCATATGTTAAGAAAGGGGCTGAGGGATTCACTCAGAGCCATGCATTTTCAACATACGTAAAGAGTTGACTCTATCGTATAATAAAGATCTTAGAGGAGGCCTGTGAGAGACGTTAGGTTGAAGGCCCTAAGTGCATGCAACTATTACATTGCATTTTGTGTCTTTTCTGAGCTAATCTTTTTGCCTGCAAGTACACAACAGTTCGTAGTGTGGTAACTCTTGGTAGCATCAGGCAAAACCTGTCATCAAAGGTCAGGCTGCAAAACTTTGTGGTCAACCCTATTATTCCACCAAATTTTTTGTCTACTGTGTTTTGTGACAATTTGAGTACAGTTTCCCTCTTGCACAACCCAATCTTTCTTGCTCACACTAAGCTTATGGAATTGTATCATTCTTTTTTTGTTCGGGGAAAGGTCGTCCACTAATGTCTTCAAGTCATCAAGTGCAACTATTCCAGCTTATTTTCGAACTGCTGAGATCCTCTCTAAAGCCCTCTCTCCCACTTTGATATCTTGAACTGGAATGAATCCAGTGAAGAGGGGGGAGGGGTATTAGGGTACGGTACACAGCAGTTAGTTGGTGTGTAACTCTGTCAACTAATGTTGCTTATCTGGAAGCTTACATCCGTCAGTTTTCTGTTAGAACTATTCTGTTAGCTGTTATCAGTTTATTTCTAACTATATTGTGCTAAGGAGAACATCTAGCTACAGTACCATAGGTGCTGTAGGTGTTGTTCTTCACTAGAAAACCATAATATGTGGGAAGTTATGGCCTTACGGGCTTTGAGATAATCTATGAGTTTGAGTACTATTCCTAAGTTTTGTCCTTCTGTTAACCCTAACTCTCTTTTACTTTCCCTAGTAAGTAATATGATTCAGAAGACAGAATTCAGATGAGTTTTTCTCTTTCTTGAAATTCTTCTTTCTCAAATCCTCAGTTGAATTGTAAAGTTGCATTACATATATATATATATATATATATATATATATATATATATATATATATATATAGATAGATAGATAGATAGATAGATAGATAGAGAGATAGAGATAGAGAGAGAGAGAGAGAGCTTGTTTGTCTCGATAGAAAAATTTGGTCGGTTTACTTTTGTATACTGCATATATTTGGGACCCACTCATATAGAAACATGTAAAGGAAGGTAAACTAATCTCTGAATCTTCAATTTGCAAATTGGGAATGATTTTAGATGTCCACTCATTTTTTGCAGTTTATCTCGTGTCTCAATTTCTCTAGTATGATTTGTGACAGGATACGAGATGATATTGAGAAAGAGGATGCATTCAGAGGTTTATGTGCTATGGTATGCTTTTGTAAACACAAAACTTTATACACGTCGACTGCTCAAGTAATCAGTGCTTAACAATTTATATTTGTTTTCAGGTCAAAGCTAATCCTTCTGGCGCTTTAAGTTCGCTTGTTTACATGTGTAAAGCCATTGCAAGTTGGCATGTATGTTTGCCATCGGCATCATTATCTCAATTGTCCAAATGGTTTGTGGTTTCTTTTAGATAACTTATTTTATTGACATGTATAGGAAATAAGGAGTGAAGATTTACACAATGAAGTCTGCCAGGTCTTGCATGGGTATAAACAGGTTAGTATTGCTTCTCTGCTGGGCACAAACCTTCCTTATAAAAGTTTTGTATAGGTTATAGCTGTGATTCTTGCATTTGAAAATGAAACTATGAATAAATGAAGTATCTCTTTTCAGCCTCTTGCTAGATGTGGCCCTGTGTAGGATTGTATTAAACATTACTTCATTATTTTTATTAAATTCTGACTACCCGGTATAAATAGCCAAAACTAACTGGTGAGGGATATTCCATGATTATGCTATAGATGCTGCGCAATGGAGCTTGGGACCAGTGTATGTCTGCATTGGAGCCGCCTATAAAAGAGAAGCTTTCAAAATATCAAGTATAACTACTGTTTGCGTGAGCGTTGTATCTGGATTTGCGTCGGTTTTTGCGTGTTGTCGAGCAATACTGGAGTCATGATTCATATTGAGCAGGAGCTTAGTCATGGTCCAATTTTATTGGTCTGGGAGTATCAGTATCTATACAATTTGTTGAGCTTGATGATTACAGGCAGTACCTCAAGCCTTAAAGGTCTCATTTGACGGTGTTTCCTATGAAAAATGTACAGGGAAATGACTTTCAACCTTTGGAAGTGCTTGATTCTTTGTTGTCTTTATAGTTAAAGCCTTAATTAAAGGTTTAGGAATATTATTCAAGTTCATCGTCCCAGTTTTCCAATATTTTTAGTTTGAGTTGATAGGTTTTGTGCTTTGGTTATACAGTTTTGTACCACTAGATAGATAGAGAGAAAAAGAGAGGGGAGAGGGGGTTATGACCAGCGTATTTAGTTTGATATTGTTTGTAACTTGATAAGTCGATTTCAGCCTTGAGTTGCCTTAAGCAGCAGCACCACATTTGAATTTTGATTGAGTCAATAATTATTTGAACTTATGCATACTTCCTTGACTTATTTTTAACTTTCAGCCAAAGGGATAGTTGACATTGTTTGCTGACTGAGTGTGTTGTCAATGCCCCTTAATAACCATATTAACGGTTGCTCCAAATACAATAGAAGTTTAATGATCTTTTTTACGATAATAAAATTTTAATGTTATTATCTGTAAGAATAAATTTTACTTGGTCATACAATCCTATCTTATGTGGTTGTTGCAGTTTATGTACATAATAAGAACAAGTAGTTTGATTTCTCACCTGGTACATAATCAAGTTATCTTAACCATTTTGTGGTACATCTTAACATTATTTTAATGTAACATTTATATTTACAATGGGTTGAAATTTTATATACAATCTTATTGAAATTTTGAATCCCCTTCTTGATGTGAGGAACTTTTTAAAAGGTAATATGTAAGTATTGAAACATGACATTTCCTCTCAATCACCAAAGAATTAACACTATTAGACTAATGCTCCCCCTCTACTCTGAACTCCCAAACAATCTTTCCCAACAGGTTGAATCTTTCAAACGGTTTTGTTTTATTTCTTGTTTTTTTTATATAACTATAGTATGCAGGCCGAGCAGTCAACCTAGTTGAGATGTCTTGTCTTAGTGTGATGCCTAGAGAGATGAGACAACTTAACACATGTAGGTAGAATTAAAGAGAGGTGCAACTGCTCACCAAACAATAAGTAGGTAAAATTAGATTAATAACATAAAGCATATGCAGAATTTAGGGGGAAGTAACCATGAATTTTGTATATCAAAATAGAAGTTTGTAATCAATTTCTAGCAGTGCGGGAGTCTGCCTTTCACTCTAATTTTGAAATTCAATTTTTTTATAATTTTGCTTGAATCGATAAATGGAGAGTCCATAAATGAATGGAGGAATTAAAGCTTAATGGAGTTGTAGAGTTTTGCTGGAAAGGTGAATATCCATAAATGAATCGATACTATAGAATGAAAGGTGAAGGTGAGAGGATAGGAGGGTAATAAAGGAAGGTGAGAGACCTACCTTATTAGAATCAATTCAGCATCATCGTAAAAGCTTGGGAAAGTTGGTTCTCTCAGAATCGATTTTGGAGGGCAGAATCGATTTTCATCGAACTCAACCAAACATGCGTTCAACATTCTGAAATCACGAAAGTAGCCAAACAAAGCGCTTTTCACTCAACCCACCGCTAAACCAAATAGTCGCTAAGTAAACATCATCTAAACATCAACTAGCTCTTGTACCAAAAAAATCAACAGTTGCTTAAGTTTTTTTGATGAAAAGTTGCCATTTCTATTGAATATCACAAAAACATCCAAAAACTAATGATTTGATGTGTTAGAATATTTGTTTCAAACAATCATAATACTGATGCAGTAATTGTTGTATTTAAGGAAATATGGATTGACAATTGGCATACAATACATTGATTAATGTTCAGTGTGATACACATACATAACGTTGTGGTGTATGAACAAATTGATTCATAGCAGCTGCCAATTCAATTCTTTCTCTTCATATCTTCTTGATGTGCTACTGATTCTTTAGCTTCCACATCCATCAGAACCTTTGTATATAAATCTGGATCAATATCTTCCACCATCACTTTCACACTCTCTGTTAGTTGCCTAACACTCTTGTTCCAATGCCACTTTAGATTCTTCTCCACACCTTCTATTATCACTGGAAATACTTTAGTAGATTTTTAATGGATATGCTATGAAACTTGTTTTAGTCTCAATTTTCAGGTGTCGAAATGTTGCCTAAGTTGTTCCATTTTGATGTTCAAAAACAAGTTTGAGTATTGAGTGTGTCGAAATGTTGCCACAAGGACCGACAAAGCCGGATATATGTGACCTCCGGCATAGATAAGATAAGTCACCAAAGCAAAGCCGGTGGACACTGCACGCGACAACAAAAAAAAAAAAAGCGAATAGTAGAATAAACTTTGGACACTATTTAAGAGACCTCACCTGGGAATTCCAGCTGTTGATGCATTTTGTAATCTGAGTACAAATAGGCAAAGCCAACTTACGATACTGATCAGGATCTAAATTCTCAACCAAATCTTCCAACTCACCAATCAGCAAGATTTCCTTTTGACAATTTGTAACAGGCCAATATCTCAAAATCCCTCTAACAACAACTCCTCCAAGCATAGGTTCCTAATTCTGAACAAACTGTGATATACAATAAGCAAGTTGTCTATGATATATAAAACTTGCACCCCTTTAGTCTTATGTAAAGGAATCAACACTCTCATCAGAAACAATAACTTGTGCTCTTCTTTCAGTGGCACTGTGAAACCATTGATTAGTGACAGTAACAGCAGAATGAAACTCACCTGGCTGGGGAATTAGTGACAGTAACAGCAGAATCTATCAGAAAGAGAAAATGTGTGTGATGTGATTGTAAACTAAACTAAAATGAAGAGAAGGGAAATGTGAAGCAGGTGTTTGTGTTGTGATGACTATGTAATTACGTGTCCAAATGCATGCGTAACTTCTCCGAATGTCTTATTTGTTTTTAACAAAAAGGTCATTCACCCAAATTATGCACAAAGTTTGATAAAAATATGTTGTGCTTTTGTTACTTAGAAAATGTTGATTTGAAACAAAATAAAATTTCCAAGTTATCTAAATCTCTACTTTATGTGTGTGAATTCGAGTGACAGTTGCTCCCTGCGTCTGTAAATAAAATAAGTTTTTGTAGCGATGTTGATTTGTGTGTTGCAACTTGTGGTTTGTTTTGTGATTTTCTTATTCTGATTCCATTTTATATAGTAAAAATGCTACAAAACCACTAGTAAATGCTCCAAAAGGACCCACCCTTTACAACATGAATCATTTGTGTATCTTAGATTCAAATCCCAAGACTTCAGAAACACTGATTCAAAGAAATACAAGTAAATAAAAACGATTCAATGAATTCACTTTTACAATAATACTTAATGATATTTACAACTAGTTCTAGTTCTAGTTCAAGGAAGTACCATAAATATCTGGAGGAAGATTAGGATTAACAGAGAATTTAAGCCATCTTTTCTTCTCCATATATTTCAAACAAGGTTGCAATATAAGCCCAAATATCACAGCAGAGATGCTTATAATGAATACCTTCAAACTAGAAAGAGCTAAAACCACAAATATCAGTATTGATGGAACCACACACATCAATATTGCTCCAATTTTCCCAACAGGTATTTTATAAGGCCTAGAGAGAGATGGAAATTTGAACCTCAACTTAACAAATGCCACAAACTCCATTAGCATTCCAAAACAGTACAAGAAATTTTCAGCAGCAACTATTTCTTGAAAGCTCAACCAAGAAAGCAAAATCACACCAGAAGCAGAAAACAAGATTCCAATTAGAGGTGTTCCATATTTTGACCTTTTAGCAAATAATTCAGGAAGCATTCCTCGTTCCGCCATCCCCAAAAGTTGAAACGAGTCGCAGCTCATCTCGGCCACGAACATCCCCATATTTGATACAGCAGACGCAGCTTGAATCCAAGTTCTTAACCAAACACCTCCAATCAATAAACCAACATCCGAGAAGTAACCATCGGTCCATAAACCACTGTTAACTTCAATCGCTCCGGTTCCCACCAATAGCGGGAAAAAATACCCCAAAACAACTAACACAACAGCATAGAAAAGTGCTTTTGGGAGAGTCTTACCAGGATCACGCACCTCGCCCGCAAGAGTACTAACCGCGTCCCAATAGTTCAAATTCCAAAAGAGTGTGTTCAAGTATAAACCCCAGTTAACATCTTTCAAATCCACCATAACCCACCTAGTTGGTTTTATTCTTGGAATTGCTATAAATCCCATAACCACAAAAGGAAGCAATGAGAAGATTCCCAATAGTATTGCAGCCCAACCTACTATTGTTAATCCTCTATAGTTAATGTAAGTGAGAATCACAGTTAAAACTAAAACTGCTATGATCCTTGGAAAACCACTTCCTATAATTGGAATAGCTGATTTGAGATAATCTAAGAACAAAACTGGGTATAAAGCATTATCAATTACACCACTTAGCCATTTCATCCAACCTTGTTGGAAACCCCAGTAAGGACCCAATGCAGATGAAACCCAAACGACATAGCCGCTGTTTTCGGGAAACATGGTACTCATTTCGGCGGTTATGAGTGCTTCTGGGACACTCCATATGAGTGGAAAAACCAAGAAACCAATGAGAGATAACAATGGACCAGCTGCCCCAACCGCATCTTCGACTCCGAAGGGTCCTCCGGAAACCTCGTAAAAGATCAAGAAGATTAAAGGTATGATTGAAACCTTGTTTAACTTTGGAGGAGATACTTCTCCTGCTGCTACATATTCATCAGCAACATTGGACCCCGTATCAGCTGACATTTCCTATAATAATTCTTCTCAATTTTATTCTGCATTTCAACCAAGTTAATCAAAATACAGATTTCTCAATTGTAAAACTTGATAGAAATGTTGAATAATAATTCATAAGAGAGGGAACAAACAACCTTAGCCTGATTTTTCAATGTCATTTTTATTGATTCTGATACTTCACCTCCGAAATTATACTTAATCAACACATTTAACTTCTCTAGTAGAACCAACACTTGTGGTAGAAAACGTGTCCGATGACACGACACATATCGTGTCGAACACCAACACAAACACTTCAATTACTTATATTTTTCAAATTAAAGTGTCTGTATCGTATGTGGTGTCTGTGTCTCATAGCATACCATGTAACTCTGTCACATTTTCCATGGGAAGGGAGGAACTAAAAAAAAACTATTATTAAGCAAGAACCCAAAAATGAACATAGTGCCTAAAATAGTAATAAAAACAGATATTGAGAGGAAATAAACAGAAAAAGGGGTATGAGTGATGAGATGGTGTTTGGTGGATTCATGGGTTCATCATGGTGTTTAGTTGAAGTGCAGTTGTTGTGTTTTGAGAATCAGAAGTAAATAAAGAGAGAGAGAGAGAGAGAGAGAGAAAGAGAGAGAGAAATAGCTAGCTCATAGAATAGGATAGGATACAAACAATTGAATGAAACACAGAAACAACATTGGTATCTCCAAATTAAGCTAAAAAAAAGATGTAAATGTATGCCTGTAATTTGCTGAGGAAGAGACGAAGAACTACGATAGTGATAATAATAATATTTATTTATAAAAGAAAATAAAAGAGGTTGTAATGAATGAGAATGTCACGTACCTGGCAGGGGGAATTAGTGAGAGAGTAGCAGCGGAAGGACTCTCTATGAAAAACAGAACATGTATGTGAATGTGAATTTATTAATTAATTAATTAAGAAGCGGTTGTATTTTGTTGTGAGATGAGTATGAGTAAGTGTAATGACGTGTCAAAACGCGTACAAGTGAAGTTAGACTGTTAGAGAGAATGTGTGCGTAAACAAACATCTCCGAATTCCACACTGTCAGTGTCTACTCTTGTTTGTTTCCAACAATAATAAGGTTATTCAACCAAAATTGATACAGTATTGCTTTTTTTTTTGGGAACGTGATGAAAGGTTAGTTTGTGTAAGTAAGTAAGTTACTTTTATTTAGGACTAAATTTTGCCACTAGAGGAACGCAACTTTTGACCGACCCCCCCTGCATAGCCAGCCAAGCCAAGCCAACTGCGACCCCCTTTTTTATAATTTACAATTTCATTCATTCTAACATTCCATCTCCACCACAACTAATGGGCACATGGGAGAATGAATAATGTTTGGCGTTGGAATCTTCCTTGGATATTACTATTATTGTTGAGGAAGATAATGCCCTTGCCTCTTCTTCTATTTCAAGCACATTTGGATTGGTACACAATGAGGAAAGTAGTCTCAGCTCGGTTTTCAAGGCCCTTTCAAAGACAATTATTCCTTTTAAAATTGTTATCTTCGGGTGGAGAGTATTTAGCACTATGAAGCACGAACTCTAACACGGACACCGGACATGACACGGACACGGATATGCGGACACCGTTAATGTCCAAAATATAGGACACCGGAACACCGCATATATATATATATATATAATATTATTTATTTATCATAATTCAATAAAATATGAACATTACCTATAAAAGATTTAAATTGAGCAATTTATTTCATAGCAATAAAAGTTCATAAACAAAATAAGATAGTTTTTCACATTCATTTCTCATCTACTATATCGATAAGCTAACAATGATGTAATCAAATTTAATATTTTTAACTCATTCCTTGATCATCACTACTTTTACACTTTTTTAACCTTTGTTGAAGTGTCTCAGAAGTGTTCAAGAAGTGTCTAAAATGTGTCGAAGCAAAGAAAATGAAAGATTTTTTTGGGACACTTGTTTGAGGTGTCAGACACGTGTCGTACGAGTGTCGTACAGGTGTCGGACACTGACACGTGTCCGACACCAGGACACGTCTAATCTCAGAGATGTCCGTACTTCATAGATTTACCAACTCTCTATCAGTTCGTGATTTGTTTTTCAGGTGTAATGTTATTAATTCAGAGGAGGCGGCGGTATGCGTTTTTTGTAGAGACCATCGTGAAGATATGCAACATCTCTTTTTCGATTGCAATGTTGTGAGAAATGTGTGGTCTGAGATTAATCGTTGGTTAGATATTCAGGTACCTATATCACACTCACACCCCACATATTTTCCCCCTCACACCCAAAAACACATTATACCACTAAAATACCCAAAATACTCTTTACTATTATAAACTTAACCCCACTTTCCCATCAAACATCCCACCCCATCCCACCACCACATTAACCACCCAACACCACCCCACTCATGGGTTCACCGCCGTCAGCTGCAAGAACGTCGTTGTGTCACCACCACCTCCTCCTAAACCTCCTCCCCTCCTCCACCCCCACCCCCAAATATAAGTAACATCTCCCCTATCAAAGCATAATCACCCTCCACCACCGTCCACCACTGCCCCACTAGAAACACCACTGCGCCACCATCTACCCCCCTTCACAACCATTGCACCTCCACCACCACCCATCGCAGCTGCAAATTTTAAAGTATCGCAATTTTTGAAAACTTAGTTTTCAGAACACTTGTAGTGTAGTAGATGATGAACTTGAGGATACGTTTGATCCACATCCGAAAATTAATTTTCTGAATGTATAAATTAAATAGTCATCTGGAAACTAAATTTCCTTGAACCCAATTGGCTTATATAAAGTGATGGTTAAAGTTATAAATAAAAACTATTTTTTAAAGTAATTTATCAAAATAATCAAAAATACGGTACCATAAATAAATTTATGCCTATAAAACTATAAGCAAGTGCAATTGAAAAATTATTTCTTTTATTCCACAAGTATACAACTGATTATGGGTCATGTTCTTACTAATAGCTAATGGGACATATGTAACTTACTCTAAGATATTTTATTTTATGTAAATGACACTAAAATAAAATTACAATCAAATACAATTAAAAAATTGTTTCTTTTATTTCAAATTTAAAAAGCGACATTGATTTTATTTAAAAAGATAATTATTTATGGTACCATTTTTTTATTATTTTGATAATATACATCAAAAAAATTGTTTATCTATAATTTTAACAATTCCTTTTACATAGATCAATTGAGTTTACGGAAATTTAGTTTCCAGACGACTAATTAATTTATACATCCAGAAACTCAAGTTTTCATATAATTTTAAAAACAGAGTTCTATTACATGAGTTTCTGGATCTGTAGCTCAAATATTCGTCCAGAAACTTAATTTCCGGACATGAACCAAACTAATCCTGGAGTTTATCATCTACTCAATAATAAGTGTTCGGGAAACTCAATTTTTGAAAACCGCGATACTTGTAATTTCTTAGCTCCGGTGGGTGGTTGTGGAGGCACGATTGTTGGGGAGGGGAGAGATGTGGTGTGGTGGTGTTTTAGATGGGGCGGCAGTGGACATTGGTGGTGAGGTGGTGGTCAGTGGTGGTGCTTTGAGAAGAGAGAGGTTACTTACATGTGGTGGTGGGAGGGGTGGTGGCACCGTGAGAGAGGAAGTGGTGGTGTCATGCCGACGGTCCGGTGGTGGATGCTGGTGGACAGTGGTGGAAGGCGGTGAATCACGATTGGGGTGAGTTGGGTGGTTACATGTAGTGGTGGGATGTGGTGGGGTGTTTGGGGAGATTTGGGTTAAGTTTGAGTAATAAGGGTATTTTGGGATTTTCATAGTAAAAAATGTGTTTTGGGGTGTGAGGGGAAAAAAGTGGGGTGTGTGAGGTGCAATTTTTTTTTCCCTTTTCCTTTTTCTTTCTTCATTTTCTTCTTTTACTTGGGCTATGGGCTTTAGCCCACTTCTATTACTATTTTCACCAGTTTAATAAATGTATACTTACATTTATTCTCTTTATTTTTTCACACTCCTTTCAGCCAAACAAGTATTTGCTTCTTTGTTAAAGTAGCAAGCAAGCAAAATAGGACCAATAACGTGTTGGTAGATCCCAGCAATAGCATTGCATTGCTTTTGAGAACAGATTGATTGAGGGTTCTTTACTCCCTGATTGAGGGTTCATTATCAAATAATAAAAGTCAAATTTATGTTTAAGTTTTACAGAGACAAAATGTAACCTCTTTCTTCCCAAAGCATATTCTTTTTGCAATGTACTATATTCTTAGTAATTGTTGTTCAAGTACTTTAGACAGAAAGAAAAAAAAGCATAACAATCGGTCAAAAAATAAAATAAAAAGCACACCAAATAGATCAGCTGGTAAAAAAAGACAAAACCAGAACCATGCATTTTTTTTTTTGTTTAGTTTACATCTAGTGTTTCCTTTTTATTTTTTAAGGGAGAAGAAAGGAATCCTAGCTTTCTTTTATAATTGTCATTTGGCCAACATTTTAAGTTTAATTGCAATATAGTACTTAATTAATCGTTGTCCATGAACATGTGTGTTAGCTTTTAAAAACCAAATTAGTAATTAAAATGACAAAGGCATTAATTCGCAGTTCTTTAATTACTAGTAAATCTTAAATTTTAAATTAATATAAACGGAACTTTTTACTTATTTTATAAGATATTTTGTCAAATAAAATAATAATAATAATAATAATCTTGCACCAAATAAGAATACCAAATTTTTTGCACAAGTCCTAACCGGATCTAAAATCATCCGGTTATAAGTGTTCAAGTGAATAAGGAAGCTTTCAAATACGTCAATAATGTTCCTTGGGATGGTTTGGATCATCATCCTTTATTGAGGTTTACTAAGTCATCTAATGCTCAACAAGCTTTTAGCTTTATCCATAAATTCAGGTTTGGATAGGAAGCAAGAGAAAATTTCATCAGATGAGATTAGAGATGCGGTCATGCAATCTAATGAAGAAGCAAAACTAGTCTAGAACTCTTTCGCTTCAGAGGAAGGTAACTAAGTGCCACCTAGGGTTATACAGGTGCATAAGACATCTCTAGAGTACTCCATTCAGAAGTTGGCTAATGCCACTACCTCCATCCAATATGCTACTTCCTCTAATACTATTATTGGTTGTAATATTGAAACTCCATCCAGTTATTCGCTCTAACGCAAATGTAGTTGATGATATGCATATTGCTAGTCGTCTTTGGAGTGGCATTAGACAATGTAAAAGGAGACAAACCATAAGACAATGTAAATGATATGCATATTGCTTGTTGTGTCCTATACTCATTCAAGGACAAATTATGTCTGTGTCTCCTTTTGACCTGATTTTGGAATTTAGTCATTTACACTGTCTTATGATTTGTCTGTAGGATGGATTGTCTTAGGTTGGTTTGTTTTAAGGGGTCTCCAAGTTAGGGATTTCTATTATTGCTTTGACTTTATTTTCTATTCTTGCCAAGGGTATTGGTCTAGTCTAGTCCCCCCTTGGCCTCTCTTCTATCTTCTTTCTTTCTTTTCGCTTTTAAATAAAATCGAGGGTAATACTCTTTTTTCTTCTTGATGTTTTTTTATCATATGAGACTTCTTTATTTCTATTTGTCAAAATAATAAAAATAATAATATTAAGTTAGATAATAGTTATTTTCACGAAAAATAATTATTTTTACGCAAATCTTATACATTTATTTTATTTGTTCCAAAAAAAAATCAATCAAATATTTAACATAAACTTTGATGATTTTGAGAGGCTCCGCCAATTTTTTGGTTGTCTAGTTAATTCATCAATATTTTCATAATTGCCAACAACTAAGCTAAAGTCAATCAACAAATGTCATATATCATCATCACCACCTTCTCAAAAGTGGCAAGGTAGATATTTTTAACCGTTTCTTGTAGGAAACTCAGATGTCATTTTCTTAATTACTCACAAATTCATCACTTGGTTAATTGCTTTACTTTAGTTTCAGATCATGAACTTTATTATCCAATAATATTTATTGATTCCTGGAATTAATTAGTTGGATAACTTAGTGAACAACTAGCTAGGTTCAATCAGTGAATCTAATTAGTACCGTTCACTCCAAGCGACCCACTTTAATTCTTGTCCATTGCCTTCTCACTCATTCATCTCTCAACCTATCAAATAAGACAAATGTTTTGGCGACCCAAATTTGTCTTGTCTTCAAATATAAGAGAAGGAAACAAAGTTAAAGATAGAGAAATTAGATATTTATCATTCATAGAGAGATTCTCTCTTTATTCTTTTCACTTTTGATTTATATATGTAGTAGAGCTTTCCATATCTACGTTTTCTTGTGTAGCCGAAAGTGTAAATGCCATTGTTATGTTTATCCTTCTTTTACCTCATTTTACCCCTTTTATTTTTCATCCATATGGAGAGTAAAAAAAAAAAATTTGCCAAATTTGTGGAATAGCTAGAAGGTAAACTTTTAAAATTTCTAGAATTAAAAAAGTCTATTGGAAATTTTGTTTTTCAATTTTCCAAAATGACTATTGTATATTATGCGGAATTTTCAAAAAAAAATTAAAATTTTCCGAATAATAAAAGTTATTTGAAAAACAGATATGAATAGTGGTGATGCTTTAGAGTCCTCGTATGCGTCGATACCTCTGACGTGTTCACTACAACAGAGGAAATTTATTTTTTGTTCCTATTTATCTATCATCTTAAAATGATATTTACAAACAACAGAGCATGTATCGGTCATCATTGAGAGGTCCTAGAATGGAGATCCAAGAGCGATTGAAGATGACAGAATCTGAAAAACATTAATTTTGTTAGAGTAAAAACATCAAAGTCGGATGTTGTTAATGATACACTTGGGACACATCTAGATTCTATCAGATTGTTGAATATATGTTTCCTATCGTTTTGATCATGGACAACACATACAAAACCAATTGGTATAGACCGTCATTGCTTGAGATTGTCAATGTCACTTCGACGAACTTGACATTCTTCGACCTTTGCTTGGCTGGTGAGTAGCTAGATAACTTTTCATGGGCATTGTGTAAGCTGGTTGTTCATCATAGATCACTTACTTCCTCAAGTGATCGTGACTAAAAGAGATCTTGTTTTGATGAGTGCTATTTAAAGTTGTTTTTCCATTTGTTGATCAATTTGTTGTGTCAGATTCACATCAACAAGAACGTTGGTGTTAGGTGTAAACAACGAAAAGCGCTACAACATTTTATTGAGGAGTATTGTCAGACTAAATAATAATCTCACTCTACTATAGGGTTTTATGCAAATTCTACTATAACTACCAAGTAAATAATATAATATATAGTTTTTTTAGTAAATGTATAATACAATTAATAATTAATAATTAATAATGAATGTACATACACATACTCCTAATCAATCTAGGGGTATAGCAAGAATACGCTCAATTAACTATCCATTATTTTTTTTTTAAAAATAATCAAAGTTTTGAAACAGAAAACTCAACGTTTTTTTATTTTTGAAAAACAGAGATTAAGGGCCGTGTCTGAGATTTTTGGTACCCTGTGCAGAATTTCAATGTGGTGCCCAATTTTTTATAAGTCATATGTATTAAAATTAATTGTTTAAATACAATATCAAGTAAGATAAAATATTATAAAATAAATGTTAAAGTTTACATCAATATTGAAAAGTTCAATAAAATCTCTAATGAAACAGACTCACTAGTAGCATCGTGCCTGAAATTTTGGATGCCCTATTCTACGTTTCTTTTTTTTGTTGATAAATACTGTCAACTTTATGATACCTTTTGATTTCTCATCCGAAAAACAATTTTTATTTTAAACTTGGTCAAAAAAAATTATATAATATTTTAACTTAAATAAATATATACATAGTAATATGTAGGTATATATTGGTGCCCCAAAATTTTGGGATCCTGTGCAGTCGCTCCTCTCGCACACCCTGCAGAAATCAAATGTTAAAACATACTTCCAATTAAAGTTTTGGGATGGAGTATCTAGTCTAGTCTAGTAGGAGTACACTAAAAGAGATAGAGTGGAAATAATTGGTGAAGTTAATTAGTATCCGAGGGATGGGAGATACAATTTCCCTTAATTAATTAAGCCACTGAAAATCATGTATCAAGTTCATATAAAGCCCACACGTAAACAACATTAATGTAACATTTTTCTAATACACGTTTACTGGATAATAATAATATAATGGCGGTCACCCCATGCTATAATATTTTCTCCATATAGGAGTATTTCTTTTTCAAAATTTAATTAATGATCTGATTTTCAAATCTTAACTACTAAAAGTAGACTATAATATGATTGAAAAGGAAGTGGCAATAAAGTAAAGTAATTAATAAGAAGTTAATTTGAGTTTTTGTTTATCATGGGCCAATCCTTTCCATTTCTCATTATCTCCCATTTCTTCTATTAATTTGAGTTTGTTTATTATGGGTCAAGACCCTTTCCATTTCTCATTATCTCTATTTTTTTTTACAAATATAGTTTTGAGAAAACAAAAGGGATACTTTAATATATATTAAGTGAGGTTCAAATATCTTTTATATACTCAAAATGCTCTAAAACCTTTTTTGAAAAAAAAAAAACTTACAACATTTTAGCTTAAATATCATTTTGATTCTCGCAAAATGAATGAAAATCTATTTTACTCCTCGCAATAGTATTTTTTTTTAAAAATGTCCTCGCAAAATATTTTTTTAATTTATTTTACCTTGGTTTTTAATGATTTTGACACATTTTAACACAAATTTTGTGATATTGACGTAAATGTTTTAGCACACGTGAACTACCATGTCACTTAAAACAAATGTTAAATTTCTATTATGCCCTAAATTGAAGTTGGGTGGTTTTAATAGGCATTTGGGTTGAGTAACAAACTCCATATTTTCTTAATTCTAATTGACTGTTGTTTACCATTAAAAGTTAATACAACCAATATTATTTTATTTTATTTTATTTTTAATTGTCTTCAATTGCTGCTCAACGATATTGTCAATTTAATTTTTTTTACCAAACAATAATAACATATGAGTTATATAATCAATTTGGTAACTTTGTTTTTGACGTTGTTGAAACTTCAATTAATTCTTAATGGCAAATTCATCTTTCTGATAATCATAATTTTACAGTTATAGTTTCTCTAAACGTTCAAAAATTATTCATATTTAACGTGCAATAAGAAGTAACTGTTGTACCCTAGAAAGTAGTAGCTATATGAGACCATTTGCGTATTCATGATGGTGAAATACTCTTAACTTGAATGCTTCTGCCAAACAAACCTTCTTCTTTTTACACATTATTATTATTTTATTGCTATCCAATTTTCATTGCATTTGTGTTAATTATTTGTCATATACTAATTTTGTAAATATTGGTATATAGTGAATTTATTATTGTGTTAATATTTGTAAAATGAAGAAGATAACTGATTCTTTAGACGCGCGAGCGATATTTATTGAAAGGAAAATGGGGGAAATAAAGGAGTTAAGGTTAGGAGGAATGTGGAGGCTAGTGTGATGATGTTGAAAAACACATGTACAAAATAAATGTTCCCCACACAAAATTGTTTTGTGCACGCGATTGGAAAGTAATAATAGTAATAATAAGTAAAGGAGATTGGGTATACATAACAATATATGTGATATTGAGCAGCTTGGAAGGCACGTCTCCTTCGTCCTTTAGCTTTCCTTTAATTTGTGCACTAGTGTTGCGGTTAAACTCTTGAAACGAATCTTCTTTCTCTTTATATTTCTCTCTCTTTCTCTCACTCCTCACTCACAAAAGAAAGTGAATTTGAGACTGAGACCATATATTGTATAGTATTGCTCTAATTGAAGTTTCAAACATATATATAGATATATATAACTTATATTGAAGGGTGAAGAATTAATATGGAAGGGATAAGAGGAATTGGGCACCTATTGGTGACAATGGTTCTGGCAGGGTTTGGAGGTGTATTAGTAATTCCGGCAATCACCGACATAACCATGGCTGCTCTTTGCCCAGGTCAAGATGAATGCTCTCTTGCCATTTACCTCACTGGTTTACAACACGCTGTGAGTATACTACACTACTACTACTATTTCATTTCTATACTTTATTATTAGTAATAATTTCACTTAATTAATCTCTGGGAGGAGTATTTATGCTCTTCAGTTCTCACCACAACAATCACAAAATTAACAACGTACGTACAATGTGACTGGTTATCTTCTTTCTCTCATTCTCAGAGCGTTTCATAATTTCATTACTGTTTTCTAATTTTACTGTTTTTTTTAGTACTACTCCCTCCGTCTCAAATTGTTTGTTGTTTTAGGATCCTTGTTTTAGACTTATTTCAATGAAATTTAATGTTCTTTTCCACTTATACTCTTATTAATAATGACAACTTTTTACATCTAATAAATGATTCACATTTATCTAGGTAGAGAGATAAAGGGTTAAATGGTATATTAAACAACACTTTTTATAAAATTTAGACTCCTAATCATTATTTTTAAAGGATGTGTCAAAACCTTAAACTACAAACAAAGTGGGACAGAGGGAGTATATAGTAATAAGCAACCTTTATTAGAGATATTATTACAAAAATACAAATTATATTCAAACATTAATTTCCGTCTAAAGTGTAAATACCATTCCCCTTCCGTAGAGGTAAATTTATCTGTCTATATACCTTGGCGTTTCTGTTTTTTGGGAATATTTTTAGTTCTTTTGTGTGTGGGAATTAAATATAAACTTTAACCATCCATAAATAGGATTATGGAAAAACATGCTTTCTGCATTTCTTCAAATCATAATACTTCAAACCATTTTTGTTTTACTTCAAACCATTTTTAAGAGCATCTCTCTGATGGGAGAAAAATAAGCAACTTGCATTTTGCTGCATAACCACTTTAAAGTGGGATCACGGTGTCACATAAGCGTTAAACAACTTTTAAGCAATTCATACTTATAATGA
This sequence comes from Oxytropis ochrocephala, assembly GCA_020916435.1. Taxonomy (NCBI): domain Eukaryota; kingdom Viridiplantae; phylum Streptophyta; class Magnoliopsida; order Fabales; family Fabaceae; genus Oxytropis; species Oxytropis ochrocephala. Next base: position 1,860,733 of record CM037090.1, on the reverse strand, counting down.
TAGAAAAATAAGCAATATTTAAGCAATCCACTTTTTTAGATTAAAATATTTTAAGTAAACATTACTTCATATTAAAATATTAATTTGTTTATTTTATTTTAAATAATACGTAAAACTAAACTAAATGCTAAATAGTAACAATAATTAATTTTAATTAATTAATTTATACATACTATTTTAATTTTAATTAAGATGTAAAAGATAAAAATTTAAAAGAAAAGATTTGTTGTAGTGTTGCTTTTATAATAAAACGTGGAGTTTCAGTTGGAATCAATGAGGTTTACTTTATATTATTATTATTATTATTATTATTATTATTATTATTATTGTTATATCTGCTGACGTGGGTGTAAATGATAGTAATATCCTATCAGCTCACTTCACTATGAATTCCATAAAGAAAAATTAAGCGATGTATCTTTTTCTTTCTATTTTATTAACATACTTTTTTCTTGTGCAAGTTACCAGCTGGATGAAGCTTTCTATTCTATGCTTCTAGCTATGCCTTGTGCATCACATTCATACTTGCATTGAAAGATATTAAATTCACCATATTATTATAGTAGGAATGCTATTTGGACTAAAAAGTATAGTGATGGTGGCTTTTTAATATGACCAGGACCTTTATGGTCCATTAGTCCTCTCTCTTATTTGTAGTGCTGTCACTGCTGTGGATTGTATTTTGATCATTTACTTTATGAAACTCCAGTGTAGCACTACAAAAGTTAAAATGGCAAACACATATGAAACTTATAGGTAATGACGCTGAAATGGCAAATGTCGAAATTATTAGGTTGAGTACTACTACTTATTGTAATTAATAATGTGGCAGATGATTGGAGTAGGATCAGTGGTGACAACACCACTAATTGGGAATTTGTCTGACCGATACGGCAGGAAAGCCTTGATCACTCTTCCTCTCTTCGTCTCCGTCATTCCTCAAGGTCCGTCCTTACATTTTATTTTAGTTCGGTTTGACCGAATTATCTGTACAGTTAAGTTCTAAACTATTAGTAAAAATTTCAACTAATTTTGATTCAGTTATTTTCAGTTTGGCAGTTGTGTTCAGTTTTTTTTAGTTATAATGAACTGCACTATCTATCTATATACATGGATGCTCATAATACTGTTTGATAATTACTACTCAACATCTATCTCTCTCTCTCCATCATGAATTGCGGTTGCCGACTTGCCACTTCTTTTGCTTTTGTCAATTTTAATTGACCTTATAATTCCACTATTGCTTTTTCTAACTTTAACATTACTTGGAAGCGAAGTGAGTGAGAATGAGCTTGTGATTAAAAACATTGACCAATTTCCATGCCTCACAACATTTATACCCACTGTTAGTAAAAATAATAAAATTACTTGAAGAACATTTATTATCATCACTGTTCAATCCTACCAATTGATCCAAAATCAGTTACTAATTACATGTAATAATCTATCTAATTAGTGATTGTCTACATACTAATTGAATAAAATATGTGCAGTCATATTGGCATACAGCAGGGAGACCAAATTCTTCTATGCATACTATGTCGTCAAAACTCTTGCTGCCATTGCAGGCGAAGGCAGCTTCCATTGTCTAGCTCTTGCATATGTGGTATGAACAAACTTCCAAATCCTTAATTTAATTTGTTTTCTAGTGCTAGTTACTATGGCAATTTCAGCGATATAGGAACGCCGACTCCCCGAGTGTGACCGTGTTGTAATGTGTGTGTGGTGTTTATTTATCATTTCGTCTGATCTAACAAAAACAAAACGGTTCATCCATAACACAAGTTAGCATTTTGATGTAATTATACTTAATAGACAGATAAGGTTCCAGTTGGGAAAAGAGCATCAGCATTTGGAATACTTGCTGGTGTTGGATCAGCATCATTTGTTGGTGGAACATTAGCTGCTCGTTTTCTATCCACTGCTTTAACATTTCAGGTTACACACTCAATCTATCTATCTATCTATAGTTAGAATACTTGAATTGAATTGGTTAGCAATAGCATGATGATAATGCTATAGCTTTATGATTGTTTTATTCATTCAGGTTGCTGCAGTCTTCTCAATGATTGCATTGGTATACATGAGAATTTTCCTTGAGGAAAGTCTACTTATGAGGCAGCCATTATTGAAAGAACAGCACTGTGAGGATGTCCCATCACAAAGGACAACAGGAACTTTTAAGAAACTGCCTTCTTTGGGAGATGTAATTTGTCTGCTCAAGTGTAGGTATGTATAATCTCTATTGTACCGACACATCTGACTGAAGACGTGTCCAGTGTCCGACGTGTATTGTGTCGAACACCGACAACAACACTTCAATTACTTGTATTTTTCAGATTAAAACAGGTGTATGTGTCGTGTCTTGTCTGGTATCTGTGTTTGTGTTGGTGCTTCATAGTGGATAATGCAGTCCAATAGTATATCTTGCATTGGTATATAGTTTGATTTTATGGCATCAATCAATTTTTGACAGAACCTCTTTATAAATAATTTTGCAGCCCCACATTCTCACAAGCAGCAGTTGTTTTGCTCTTCAATAGTCTTGCAGATGGTGGCTTAATGGCTGTATTGCTGGTATACTATTATTTTCTTTACTCTCAATATATATAGTTATATACTCCAATCTTGAGATAGCACTATATATTTTAGATGCAAAAGATCATAGTTCAAACAATTAGATTCAAATTCAGAAGCTAATTAAATTTCTACTACATGCAGTATTATTTGAAGGCACGTTTTTCGATACAACAAGAATCAGTTCGCTGATTTGATGATGATTAACGGGATTGGAGCTACTCTAACACAGCTATTTTTGATGCCCATATTGGTACCCACTATAGGAGAGGAAAAGTTGCTCATGACAGGCCTCTTAATCTCCAGCATAAATGTAAGTTCAATTGCCTCACACACCTAATAATAACACTTCTCTAGATTTCTTCTCTAATATAATTTTGTGTATTCACCATCTATGATGCTATGCAGATACTTGTCTACAGTATATCATGGTCAGCATGGGTAATAATTGTCTTCAAAAACCTTGTTATCTGCTTATATTTTTTCTTTTTCCAAAACAAACCTTCAAGACTGTTCAAAATTATGCAGGTTCCTTATGCTCTAGCAGGTTGTTCTGTTTTTGGAGTACTTGTGCGCCCAACTGTATGTTTCTTACTTATATACTAGTCCATTGCAGAATATAAGTAAAAACTGGTCAACAGAAGTTGATGTGTATCTAGTCTAAAATTTGAACCAGATACATCAACTTCTGTTGACCAGTTTTTGTTTATATTCTGTAACGGAGGGAGTATCTGTTACACCCCTTATTGTCATTGTTTTTGTTCAATGACTTTGAAATAGTGCTCTCATCTCTCACTTTGTGGTTTACACAGATATGCAGCATTGCATCCAAACAAGTTGGACCTAATGAACAGGTACCCTACCTTAATGATAGAAAATGACTCGAATTTCTCCGCGAGTTTTATTATTGACTAAAATGCACATGATTCTTATAAAGTAGAGAGAGAATGGGATCTAAATGTGAATTTTATGTAAGATAAAAATGTGTCAAAAATAATGTGTTTCATAATACTACAAAGTAGCATTTCTCTTTCATTCCTTTTGCTTATTAACTGATCTGTCTTTGATTTAGGGAATGGTTCAAGGATGTCTATCAGGAATTACTTCCGTCGCCAACATCATTTCGCCGTTAATTTTCAGTCCAATAACAGGTATAACTATGATTAATAGCAAAATCTAAGGACATATATGTAGCAGTAGTAGTACTGATTCAGAAACTAATAAGCTTCTACATTGTATGCAGCTTTGTTCCTGTCAGACGACGCGCCGTTTTATTTTCCTGGATTCAGCTTAATGTGTCTTGGGCTAATAGTGGTAAGATGATCTTTCCACCTCAATGTTCCTGTCAGACAACGCGCCTTTTTATTTGACATCATTCATCATATGTCAATTAGTTATGCAGCTAACATATATCATATCATATTGTATTTTTCAGATGATAGCATTTCTCCTCAGTTTAATGATTCGCGTGGTTCCTCCTATTGCGAGTGGCAAAATTAGTAGTAACCGGTGCACAGATACCTTGGTCTGAGGTGGGAGATTTACTACTTAGTACTTGCTACTACGCACAAACAACAAATATTATCTTTTCACTCTTCATTTTTCCTCCTCAGTAAAATGGTTTACATAGCCTATCAATGATAAGTTAGCAAAACAATAGAAGGAATCATACTTTAAGAATTGGTTCTAGAGATGTATGCTTTGACACTTGGGGATCGTGATCAAGAATACTGGATGGGAAATTACAGAAAATGGAAGGTGAAGTTGGCTTTCAGAAATAAGAATCTGATGAACCAACTTGTAAAGTTGTAAAGCACGGTCTTCTCTGCAATTATGGAATCTCATTAGTTGCTTCTGAAGCCATTCAAACTTAGCAATGTTAATTCTGGTTGGTTAGAATACAGCTTTAGACTTGTGTTGTAAATATTTTTAGTTATCATTTTTTCCTTCTAGCTTGTGGGAAGGGGGTTTGACACATGTTTGATGTTTCTATGGACATTAGTTAAGACTTCGTAATTTTCATATTTTTAAGTTATGGATGATTGGCTTCAAACATGAGAATTTGAACTGTGTAAAGTGTAATGAAGTGATTGATTCTGAATTCTAAAGAATAAGTGTAATGTCCTTCCTTACACATAAAGTGTAATGTCCTTCATTTTCAATACAAAAACACAAAAAATCAGAAATCCCTAATTTCACTTTAGGGTTCGGCTTCTCTCTTTTCTTTCTCTCTAGTTCATTCCTTCTCTGTTGTTGGTTCTTCTCCTCTTTTGTTTCGTCTCAACGCAGAACGCAAAGGACTAACTATCCTTTCTCTCTCATTCACACTTTCTTTTGTTTCTCTCATTGGTTTTCTCTTTAAACCCACACGGAATTCCTAATTCCTTTAAGGGATATTTCCTCTAACTATTCCTCATTGGCTTGATGCCATGAAGGCTGAATACCAAGCTCTTGTCAAGAATGACACTTGGTCTCTCACTGAACTACCACCCAGCAAAGAGAACCCCTAATGGCCAAGGGTTACCGTCAGCTACCAGGACAGGACTATGGGGAAACCTTTTCCCCTGTTATCAATCCAGCAACAATCTGTATTCTTCTCACTCTTGCGCTAACATACAAATGGGAAGTACATCAAATTGATATAAACAATGCATTTATCAATGGTCATCTGCAAGAAGAAATCTACATGCAAAAACGCCCAGGGTTTGTGAATGACAACAAAAAGCTTGTTTGCAAACTACATTGTTCACTTTATGGTCTCAAACAAACCCCAAGGGTTTGGTATGAAAGACTAAAGACAGTCCTACTACAATTTGGCTTCACACCTAGCAAGTGTGATCATTCATTATTTGTCTACACTGAGGTTGATGTTCAACTATATGCATTAGAATATGTGGATGATATTCTTATGACAGGTTCAATTTCACAGGTCATTCATGACCTAATCGGCAAACTACAAACTACATTTGCACTAAAACATCTTGGTACACCAGAATACTTTCTAGGGCTTGAGGTTAAATACTTGTCTAATGGCTCCATGATGCTTACCCAAACGAAGTACATTACAGACCTCCTTGAGCGAGGTAGTATGACTGGTTTTAGCGCCATGTCCACGCCTATGATGTCCAACACGAAGCTTAGTCGTCATGGCCCTGATACCCTTGTAGATCCTCATCAATACCGTTCGATTGAGGGGGCGCTTCAATATGTCATGCTAACAAGATCGTTGTCAGCGCCAACAAAGTGTGTCAGTTCCTTGCTGCTCCCCTTGATTCTCATTGGTGTGCTGTCAAACGCAGCCTTCGTTACCTCAGCGGTACGATGTATCTAGGTCTTCTTCTCCAATTGGCACCACGTGACACTCCGTTCTCTATTAGGGTTTACAACGATTCGGACTTGACGAGCAACATTGACGATCGACGATCTACTTCTGGTGCACGTCTTTACTTTGTCCCCAACTTGATATCGTTGACTTCAAAGAAGAAAACATTGGTGTCTCGATCAGGCGTTGAAGTCGAATATTGTGGTCTTGCAAACGCAACGGCGGAGCTCATGTGGGTTCAATCGTTGTTCAATGAACTTAAGGTTCCATTCCAAACGCCAACACTACTCTGCGACAACCTCAGTGCTGTCATGATCGCACATAATCAAGTTTTCATTCGCGAACAAAGAATCTTGAGATCGATGTGCACTTTGTTCGTGAGAAGGTCACGGGGAAACGATTGAACATTCAACATGTGCCAGTAACCAAACCCCTACCTATTTCTAGCTTTGTGGGCCTCAAACTCAAACTCAGGGCGATTGCTTTTCCCACACCCCCTCCTACTCAAACACACCTCACAAGGGTGTGAAAAGACCAAAGCGCCACCAAAAACCTCTTTTTTCACGAAATTTCACTGTTCGAACACGGGCCTTGAACAGTTCGAATGACATCGTTCGAGTGTGTTAAATTTTGACTTCACACTCTCTTTGGCGCCACCTGTTCGCATGATCTTGTTCGAACCCGCTCGAACGACATCGTTCGAGTGTGTTAAATATTGACTTCACACCCTTTTGTGTGCAATTTCACCTGTTCGAACGAGATCATTCGAATGTGTTCGAACAAGGTCGTTCGAACAGTCTTTAAACACATCCTCACATCGTTTCACGCGAGGTTATTTTTGGAATACAATTTGTTAAGGGGTGTGAAAGAGTAGGAGGGGGTGTGGGAAAAGTAAACGTCCAAACTCAGAGTTGTCACTTACCCAAGCCCAACAAAGAGTTTGAAGGGGGCGTAATGGAGTAATATCACGATGCAATTAGTTAAAGCAGGTGCAAATAATAAAATAGTGGTGTAACTAGTAAAAGTTGTATAACTAATTTTGCTTTTCTTTTTTTTCCATATTTGCACAGTTAGTTAGGCTTACAAATTAGTATATAAATATTTTATAACTGATACAATTCATTTTTTCGCATAGAAATGATTCAATCACTCTCTTTCGCTCTCTAATTTCTCTTAACACTCACCCTCCCTCATCCCGCTCTCATCTCCGCTTTCTCCAAATCTAATCTTGAAATCCAAACCCAACCACTTTCGCTGTTTTAACCGCTTGAACCAGAATTCAACACCTTCAACTTGCCTCCAAATACACGCTACCGTTATCAAAACCGGTTGGATTCCGTTTTCGATGCCACTCAGCCTATCTCCTTCTTGTATTGGAACAATATCATGTCATGTGAAGTGCAGATATTTATGTACAGCAATGCATTTCAGTTGTTTCGTGATATGCAATCAACCGATGCGTTCAATATGAATTATTTTACAATGTCAACGCTTTTCACTTGTTCCATGATGGAAGGTTTTCAAGTGCAAGCACATGCTGTTAAGGTTGGGTTGGACACTGAATTGAATCGTGTAACTCTTGATGATGTGGTTTGGTTGTTTGAGAGGATGAGGGTAAAAGATGTTAGAACTTGTTCGGGTAACCATTTGTTCTTGTAAAAGTGTATTCACGAAATTGGTAAACATCTTCGCAATAAAACATCTCAATTACAATTGTTTTGAAATTTCACTACATTGTAGAATTTCGTTCAAAAAATACACCCTATTATGGTTCATGACCACTCGAATATGACTGGAAAACTATAATTTGAGAAGAGAAGAAACAAATTTGAGATACTATGGTTCTATAACCAGTCGAATATTGCTCGAAAACTACTCTAATATGAGAAGAAACAAATTTGAGAGAGAGAGGAGAGATGAAAACTCAGTACTGCTTCAAGTTTCCCGTAAAAAATGTATTCTGAGAGTAAGTCTCTATGTATATATAAAGCTCTCACTAAAATAGATTTAAAGTTGTTGCAACCAAAGGAGCTAAAAACGTAACAAACTTTGATTTGATCAAAAACGTGTGAGGCAAAGTTAGGAGTTTGTTGACAGTTTGGTGATCAAGTCATATATTAAACATGTGTTAAGAGTTTGTTGGGATCTTGGTGATCAAGTCACATATTAAACAAGTGATTTAATAAAGAAAACGCACAAAAAAAATAAAATAATTTTTTTTGAAAAATAAAATAATTACACCACTTAACCCAAACACGGCGCATGGTGGTCAATTTCTTGTATTGTCTCCCTTTTACAAAAGGGTAATTTTTTTTGGACCTCCACTATGACACCAAATACCCCCACCCAACATCTTTCTTCCAATTTTACCCTTTGATTTTTTTTCAAAACGAATTTACCTATTAAGGGCCCGTTTGTTACGGATTAAAAAATAAGTGATTTTGTTGTTAAATAATTTAGAGATTAGTTTTTAGAGATTTTTAAGAAAATAAGAAGTTTTGTGTTTGTGTAACATACTGACCGCACACCCCTTACACCCTGAGAAATCTCAAAAACACTCTTAATGAATAAAAACGTTCTCAGTTAGCTAGGGTCTAGGGAGGGATGGCAGAAAGTCAAAAACATTTTTATCCTAACCATCTCCCGTGATGAAGAGGTCATGTAATGTATTGTACATTATCGAATTGATGATCATACAAATCAGTTACCAAGGTATATATGAAATGCGTTAAAAAAAGAAGTTATATATGAACATATTAGTACATTACTATACAAATCAATCCTTTCTGACAAATTTTACTATTAAGCATGAAAACACATAGAATATACAAGAAACCTACACTAGATTTCCTTGTGATCGAGCTATATATGATGCATAAGCAGGCACTTCACTCATTAAATGGGGAAATATCATCATTGTCGCTATCTTCGTCCATGTACCTGAACTTAAGATCATCCCATCCAAGACCTTTATAATTAAAACTTGAATTCAGATAGCAATTCGTTTCCTGGAACAAGTTTAAGTGATCCACGAGTTTATGATACGCGTTGCATCCACAGCACTGCCAACAATGGGGGGAATATACTGTCAGTTTTCTCTATTTCAATCCCCTTAGAAAATGGACAAGATATTCTCACTTTTTTTTCTCTAGACTACTTTTTCCACACCCCTTTTCTGCATTGCAATTTGACCCTCCACAAGATCCACATCAATTGTTTATTTAGAACAGGTTTGAGGGTTTTAAAGTTCAACGGGCATGGTTGAACAGGATTTTGCACATTGACACATAGTGACCAAATTTGTAACAGACTAACAGTATATTGAAACTACTTAAAAACAATTTAAAAATATTTATAACGTAATCGAATTCTCAAGTATTAAAATAACAAGTCTCTTTCTTTAACATATAGTAACATAACACCACATCTAGAAGAGGAGACAAACTTTTCATTGTATGTTAGTCTCAAATAGAATGAGTAAAACCAGACCATAAGCAGCTCCAATAGGGTTCAGAATTGAACAATGCATTTTACCCATAAACCAGTTCAATGTTTTAAAATTGAAAAATATAATTAAACTGGCTGTGCAGGAATCAAACTTGTCTTTTTATGGCATTCTCCTACTAATCCACTAGTACTGTACGCGAGTTGCCAGAACATGTTCTATATTTTTAGAGGGAAATATGTCTTTAGTCCCCAATATTTGAATATGTACGGTTTTAGTCCCCCTAGGAAAAGCAATGTATTTTAGTGCCCATTTTTTAGGACAGGTTTTAAAGTTTGACCAGCAGGGTTGAACTGGATTTTGCACATTCATAACGCATGCAAATATGTAACAATATGTTCAAAAAAGATAAGAAACATAGCTTAAGATTAAACTTTCAACTAGCTATCTAGATTTAAACTCTGTTTCAAAGTTATCTAACTTATCAGTTTCCAGAGCTATTTTATTGAGATTAATGTTAACAAAAACAATATGGTACCTGGACAAAAACAGTGCCATCAGTGTAAGCATGAGGATTAATAGCCCGTGTAGTTCTCTGGCCACAGATAGTACAAGTAAATGCCACGAGCATCCTTCGCCTTGGAGACTTTGTGAAGAGTGACCACGGGAAAGTGGAGATGTTCTCCGTCCCCGAATCATTATCAGCAGGAACAGAAGGCCCTTCCATCCCGGAACCTGTAGTCCATCCCCTACCCATGGCAGCACTCAACACCAGCCCCATTGCTGCATCCTGACACAACAAATTCTAGTCAGAATTGAATGATTTCTCGTCACCATAAAACAAGACTTTTCAATCCCTTACATGTAATCAATTAACCTTTAAGAACTCAAGATATTTGAAGTACAAATTTTGGGAAAACACATATATTTCATTGAAGTTTAAATTTTGGCAAAGGAAGGACACAGTTGAATATTTTCATCACCTACCCTCTAAATTTTCAGATATCTAAGGCACAGAAGCTTAAATTTTGGAAAAAGGAACGATACAATTTAATATCCGTATATGATTTAATTTATATACACAATAGGTGTATACGTGTTTTACAGTATCTATCAATTACAAGTGTTGCAAGTTAACATGTAATCGAAAAGAAGTTACTCAATTGGTAACAACCTTATATCAACCATTCCATGAATCGTTATTGTAAAAGCCTATACACTGTTGGTATGCATCTTTAATACTATGAGATATCTTAAGTGCAGAAAAGGATAAAAGATGAAAATTAGGGAAAGTGAAAAGACTTACTTTAGAAAGAGGAGAAAGGGAGAGGCGGCGATCATTGAGAATTGGAAGGTTGCGGTCGTCGTGGTTGATGTTAATCTCCTTTGATTGAGATTCCGATTCGTGATCATCATCACCTGAAAACAACAAACACGGTGAGGTTATTCGATTCCGAGGGCATGCGACGATCCTTGAAAATATCAGAAATCAAATCAAACAAAAGAAAAGAGAGAATTGAGATGAAGATGAATACGGACGCTTGGAGGGTAAGCGAAAGTGGCGGGTCTTGGAAGAAAGGGAGGATATTGTTGTTGTTGTTGTTGATGATGGGAAGAGAGAGAAAGAAGGTAGCGTTGGAGAAGAAGATGAGGTCAAAGTTTCCATCTTCAGAATCCAATGCATGTGCAATGCAAATGCAAATGCAAATAATAAACCAAACAAACTCCCCACCTCAAAATATCAACACAATTTTTAAATAGATTAATAAAAAGAAAAAAAAGAACACAATCAGATATTCATTGAATTTTGTTGGGTATGATACTTGCAGTCAATCACTCAATAACACCTCTTTTTTTTATCAGTAAAGTAAATTTTACCGTATCATATCTTTCAAATCTCAATAGATATGAGAGTGTTTAAAAAAAATATAGTTGTACTTATGCCTTCAAACAAATATAAGTTTTTTTTAATTAAGTTCTTCTGTTATCTTAAGTTAGTCTACACTAACATGACATTGACAATTTGTATGGATTTTGAACTAATTAGCAACTTGTAAATAATTTCTTAAATTAATTTAAGGAAAATGCTACTTAACGAGAAGTCTTCGTGAAAAACTTCACGAAAGAAATCTGATTTGCTGGTCAACCACTCACTCACCCACCCTCCGTGTTTTCTACCCATGTGCAGTTTTATTTAATATTATTTTATTATTTTATTTTAATCTAAAAGACACGGTCGTGGATTCCACGAAAATATCCCTTTGTGGGATATAGCAGTCCTCTTAATTAAACATATTAAAATTAGTTCTTAGAAAAATAATAAAAAATAAATTGATATATTTAAGCCACAATTAGTTCAAACATATAATTGTCCACAATTTGATATATTATTTTATGAGTTGTGCTAGTACGAGCAAAAGTGTACAAAAAAAGCCGACCAAATAAAAGAAAATTTATCCTCTAACTTCTCAACATTTTCCTAACTTCAGCCTTTTTTTTATGAAATGGAAAAGTAAAAGTAGAGGGAAATAGGGGAAATAAGATGAGAGATAATATATTTGATGGGAGAAATAGATACAAAGTTAGCGGGAATTTCCCTCCGAAAAGTTAGAGATCCCTTTATATGGGAGAAGGATTGCCCCACTTAAAGTTAAGGTAACTTTGCACCAAATATGTGGCTTTTTTTAGCAATTTTCCCTTTAACCATGTCTTAAAATACATTAATACCCCTACTAATTGTTGTTTTGCATTGAATGTACTCTGACTTTCCGCATAAAAGTCAGACGATTCATCCTCATTTATATAGGACTCATTTGAATTTCACCAAATTTGAGAGACTCTATTGAGAATAATTTGTTATATTACCATAGCTTTTTTTATAAGAATAAAATCATCTCATTTCATTGACAACAAGAGTTTCAATATAGGTTGGGATAAAATCATAAACTTTGGGACTAGCATTGAATCGTGACGCCTCGCCATGAAAGTAGAAGATGCACCACACAATTAACTTGTCGTCAAACATAGCTAACTTTAAAGTTTTGTAAAGTGTGTAAGAGATTTTTACAATAAGAGATTAGTGTGTCAAACTCCGCGTTGGTACTGGTTTCATCTTGCATCCGTTTACCACTGGCAGACAGTCCAGTTCTGTGGAGACTGAAGATAGACCCAAGTCTCTAAGCCGGATAATAGATTACCAGAGTCTCATTGCTTCCGCTTCTTGAAGAGTAGGAAGACCACTAAACTAGTTTTTCCACGAAAGAACTCTCCTGTGTTAGTCCTAATGCACATCCCAACGCCATACTTGTTGTCGGATTGAGAAATGGTTACGTCCACATTGCACTTAAACACGTTCCCAGCTGGTTTCCTCCAACTCGGCTGGTTGTGTGATATGGCCTGCCTGAAGCATTGGTGACAGGACCGAACGCATGAATGAATTGACCTTTATTTTTGTTTTTCAGCATATATACGTATTCATTTTTTTCATATTAATTTAACTGTTAACTTTAATCTCTTCTCAATAAAAAAAATTATTTTGATATTTTTATTTTTTTTATTGTATACTCCCTATTTCCTATTAGAAACATCATGTTAGAAGAAAAAATAAGTGACATTTTATTTTTTGAATATAACATTGTTTATTCAAATATGTACACCACAATACCTTTCATGAAAATTAGCCATTGTTTTACACACGTATATGGTCCATCACCTTAAAATTTTATGGACCATATAGGTGATTCGCCCATATAAAGCATTTTTCTGTGATAACTCAACATTTCCACTTCTAACGGATAACTCAGTACAAAGAACTAATTTGCGTCACACAAACATAAATAACTAAAAAACGTGGTGAACTAAATAAATGAAACTTCATAAAAAAATGACCAGAAATATATTTGAAGGGCAGTTGTATACAGAATACTGTTTACATAGCATGCAAGGTTCCACTCAGCAGTTATTCTTAATTCTTCCTATGTTATATACAATTGCTACCAAGTCCTTTTAGAAGGCCCGAGATAACATGTGCAACTCAACTGAACAAGTCATCTTGGCTGGTCGCATCTCCATCATCATCGTCGTTAGAACCGTCACTATTAGCATTGAATGTCATTATCAACTCTAGAAGTTCCCGATCTGCATTTGAGTTTTGTCCATTGCTTTCTGTCCTACTCCGTCTTGGAAGCGAAAATAGTTGCAACATCAGATCTTCAGGAGAAGCTATCTGGTACATCCAGCCCCTAGCCTTGGGTTTCTGTTGGACACACAAAATTTTTATCAATTTTGCATCATTACAAACCACCAGCAAAATTATCATCGTTGCCATTGTCATCATTATTATCATCACCAACACCATTGTTGTCATCATCATTACAATCATTGTCATTTTCACCATTGTCGCATTCATTGATATAATTATCATCCTCACAACCATCTTCGCCGTCCACTATCGCCGCCGCCGTCATCATCATCGTCAAAAAAATCATCATCATCTTCATCATAGAGATTATCAAACATGTCATCCAAATCAACTTCCTCATCGTCATCATCATGGTTGACACTATCATCATCGTCGTCGTCTTCATCAGTAGTTGATTCAAACCAACGAAGTCGACCAATCACGATTGTTTCCTTTTTCAAATAAGTAACACCAGCAGAGAAATCAGTTCCTCTGCTGCTCAAACAGTCCAATCATGTATCATAAATATCAATACTTATATGATTTATCATTTAACATTAACAGAGCAGAGTTGGTTTTTGAGGACTTTCCAAGACCAGCATATTGAATTTTCTTTTATTAGAATCTAGAAGTGTTTTATATCCGCTGTTACAAAGTAATGAGTGGATACGTGGCAAGGCTTTTCATATTTGCGATATGGGCGACATCAGACTTCTAGATTCAAGTGGTTGAGATTGAGGGCCAGCCAGGTGTAGAGGAGGAAAGATGGCCAAAAAAAACCTTGGACAAAATCTTCACATTATTTTTGGCTTATTTTTACTAAGAACAACAATGAAGTGTTTATAGATATTGTCCCGATCAGAGATTTATGAATCAGAGGTGCTATACGGTGCGACTAGTTTTTCCATCAAAAAGATACAAACGGGTACTTGACCATTATAGAGCCCTCGGTAAACAAATATGTACGAGTATGTTAGTTGGCTTCAGATTGTACTACTCAGCATTATCCTTTATGAATAAAATTAGAGCTTCCGACACAAAAGGCATCATTCACGTAAGACAATATGATTTGTGCTTGAGTTAAGACAGGGAAGAAATAGTTCGAGAAGATAAAATTCATACCTGCTGAATGATTTTGGGCAAAGTAGCCTTCTCAAGCGCCTTAGGAGTCCAGATCTTGATGTCATGCTCAATACCGCTGCTTGCAAGAACCATTGTATGGGGATGAGACTCAATGCAGTTCACAACATGCTTGTCTGCTTCCATCACACGAACAAGCTGACCACCTTTCTTTTCCATATGAAAATCCGACCACAATCTGACCCACTCACTACATACTCGCAATTAGGCCCAAAAAGTTAACACCCTTACAGATCTCTCACAGCCCCGATGTCCCTTGAAAGCCAAAGGGGTGATTTTCTCCTCAGCATCGGTGTTTGATGGAGATTTCCCAGATTCATGACTACCTTCCATTTCACTTGTATCACTACTCGTAGATTGGAGGACTCGGGAACAAAGTTTGGTCCTAAACCCATATCTTGCGTAAAAAGGTAGATAAACTCGTCATTGTAGGACACAAGAAGCTCCTTTGTTCGTAAAAGGCCAAGCTCGTTATTCCCACGCGCTCATCACCAATCAAGTGTGGAGGACAAAAGAAGTTGGTCGGCTGACCAAAATCACTCGACCCATCCCACTTATACTTGCGGATATCATAAAGTCGTGTATACTCATCGCACCCAAAGAACCGCAAAGAGATTTGGGTTCCTTGGATCAATTGCAATTGCATTAAGATGGATGACTGGCATGTAATTCCATCTATCCTTAATTGGCTGGCACGTAAAAAGTTCTGTTGCAGCCCCAGTTCTCAGATCAAACTGTTAAGAAGCTTGGTGAGAGAAGACTAAAGGATAAACTGTAAAAATTAAAAGCAGCAGAAAACAAATCACTCACATGTTGTACCAATCCATCTTCCCGCAGGTATAGAAGATATGAGGGCTACCAGGCTCGATGGCCAACTTATGAGCCCTTCCTTGATGCTTGCCCAATAACTTAGTTTCCACTCCTCCTTGTTCAAGAATTTGAGCATGTCTCACCTAAAATTGTGTTTGCACAATGAAGAAACATCCTTCTTTTAGTAAAAGGGATTGAGAAGATTCATGCATAAAAATGACATAATAGAATAGCATTATATTTTTCTTGACTCAAAAGTTGATGAACAAAATTGGTCGACAAATGAACCATCCTGAAACCATACAATACCTTTCAAATCCTTAAGATAACACATGGACAAGGTATATAGCATTATTACATAACAAAAAAATCAGAATGGAATGATCAGCCCAATTATAATCTGGCGGAATATGAAAGGGAAATGCATAAGGCCTGTTAACTTAAATGGAATAAGAGCGTGCCTTATCAGAATCAGAAAGTGAAGGGTTTGACGACATAAAGGGAGTATACCTGTCCATCAGCAGCACACGTGGCGATGCTTCGATCATCGGAGTGAGGCATGATCTTTGCCTGGAAAACATTGTTACTATGACCAGAATGGAAAGACAGCTTAATTTGCCCAGTTTGCCAGTCCCAGAGAATAACCCTCCGGTCATCGGAACCGAAATCATAATGTCACCATCTGCATTGAAGGATACAGTGTTTACACAACCTCTGTGCTTTTCAAGTTTCCTGAACACATCAAGTCGAAGAACAAGATCCTAAAACACGCAACATAAATTAGAGTTTACCTTTGAGACTCGTAAGAAAGACACATTCAGATACATATATGTCCACATAAAACCGCATTGAGATAAAAAGAACCCTAATTTATGATCTTCAAAAGCAAGCAACTACCTTAATCTGAGACCTAAAACAAAATACGCCTAAGAACAAACCAAAAAAAAAAACTAGTTTTCAATTTCAATATCTCTAGAATCAAATACAGTGATCAATTAAGTGAAATTGATAATTAATTGGGGCAAAAAGAAACCTAGAAGCATTATTTGAAAAAAGAATAAATAATTGAGAGAACTACCTCGGAGGCGCCGAGGCGGTTAGGGAAAATTCTGGCGGGTAGGTGACCGAGCTCTCGATTGGAGAGATCGAGGAGAGGCTTGTAGACGTTGGTCCTTGGCCTCTTGTTCATCCTGCGGAAAGGGAAAAGACAGAAAAGGGATTTGGCTATGATAGTGATGATGATAGTGATGAGTTATATGGTGCATAGATACATACCTTGAAGGCCGTCGTCGGAAGCAAGGGTTGGGAAGTGCAGAGAGAGGTGAGGGTCTGTGAATGAGTGGGGTCCTCTGTTCTGTTCTGTTCTGTGTGTATGATGAAGATGATCGATCGATCGTGGTGGAATGCTCACGTTAAATTGTTTCTACCTGCGGCTGTTTACGTGGCACCTTTACCTTATTTATGATTATGTTATTGCTAAACCTTAATTTAATCTTCCTTCAATTTCCTCACAACTTCCCGTACTCTTAATTTATCCCCAATAACCCTTTAATGAAGGAACCTCCCTCCATCTTGATTCCATATTGGGCCGTCACTAAACGTAGCCGTTAGGTCCACAGATATTTTGGGACTATTTTATTTATTTTTTCCCTGTTTTAAACAAGTAGTATTTAATTAATGAAATATTTCTTACTTTTGTCAAAAAAAAAATATTTCATACGTCAATTTTTTAAAAGAAATTAAATAAGATATATTAATTGTTTAGTAACTAGTTTTGTTTTTTAAAAGAAATATAGATGATAATGTCAAACTCGCTGTCACATTCTCTTGTAGCACTACTTAATACTCATTTCTCAATATAGACTTAGGTGAATTTCAAATGGACTCTACTAAATCATGTGAGTCTTATTGAAACTTAGTGTGATTTATTTATATGAATTTCAATAAAATAAGAGAGCGTTTAAAAGAGTGTAATAGTTAGTCTGATATTAGCATTCTCTTAAAAAACACCTAGCATAGGATGATAGTCTAATATGACTTGACTTAAGGCATGACCTACAAGGATATGACCCAATTTATTACCCAGTCAATTAATATACACAACTTGAACATTGTCGATACGAGTTATTATTTCTTTAACCTGAATCACCACTAACCCAAAGTAAGAGCTAGGGCACACATTGTTTAAAATTTTCCACACTATATTGAGTGAATCAAACTCGATTTTCAACTACTAAAAATAGCATCAAAAGTAATATGTGTTTTAAAGTAACTTCATCTAGGCGTAAAGAGAACATTTTGAACAAAGAGACACATAAAACAAAGGAATAAATAGTAGGAAGAAGATGAAAAAATGTCGGAAAAAATTAACCGTTATATAGCTCCTTTTAACAAAAATACAATGCAATTTAGTCCTCCAACTTTATGTGACTAGTGATAAGTTGATGTGGATGGACGTTTTTCAATTTTGGTCCCTAATATTTGACAAAGTGGCTCTACAAGCTGTACACGTCACACGTAGGGTTGGTCCTGATATTTTGGGTGCCCTAGGCGAACAATTAAAATGGAGTCCTTATAATTATTTGAATATTATAATTCTACTTGCATTCTTTGTTGAAAACATTAATGATTCGTTCCTAATCAATGTTCTTTAAAGAATTGTCTTCAATAAAATTCAAAGTGAGACTATTTTCTATTTTCCACATATGAATATTATAAATGATATTTTGAAATTTCAATTTAGAATTTTTTAAAGATAAAAAAGCAGTTGATATTATTCTTTACTAGTATGCAACCCGTGCGATGCACGGGTAAAACATTTGTGTGCAGAATGATATTTTACTAAAAAAGTAGAGCATCTCCAAAGTAATTTGTAATATTTGATAAAATAGTTAATGAGTTGTTGTTTGGATTATTGGATACTAAATAGTTAATGATTTGTAATATTTGATTAAAATTTTTTGGAGCAAAAGTTATCTTATAGAAAAGAGAATTGCTATTTATAACAACAACAACTTTTAGCAAAAACCACCCACGAATTTCGTGAAGGCATCTTAAAAAATCTAAAAGAAAATTGGCTGACTAACACTACATGGGATTCTGTCACCACATAGTACTACATCAATAGTGAATCGCATCATTCGTGGGAGTGTTCACAAATTTTTTATCGTGATGTTTAGCATTTCTCTTTAGAAAAATATAGAGTTTTGATAAATTATTTATTATTGAAAAATGAAAACAATACTCAATAGTGGTTAAACATCAAGATAAGTGTTCCCCAAATCTACTTTATTATAATTATAATTATAATAAACAAAGTTCATAATTAATAAGAAATATACATATAAAATAGGATACATTCCAAAATTCAAAAAAGTCAACAAAAGCATGGGGCACATGAAACCAAGATCCATGAGAAGAAAGAAAAAGTGATAAAGAAGATTAAACTATTTTTTTTCTTTAAGAATTTCATGTAAAGCTTAGACAAAGATTCTCATCATAAGAATATTCTGATTTTGTTTAAAGTTAACATAAAGAATAATAAAATTAAATTAGATCCAAACATAAAGATAACCATGTTATCTTCGATTAATTTGTGTTCTATATAGAACAAAATTGATTCAAACCACCGCATACATATTTATGTGGAGTTACATGCAATGTGTATAGCACGTTGGTTTATGCGTCTTGTAGAGGCTTGTGGATACTTCAATAGTTTAAAATATAACGTAAGGAGAAATTTATATGCTTACTATTTATCTTAGAGTTTTATGTAATTCAGTTCAGTCCTTTAATAGTGAGTTGTTAAGTTACACTTTGTGTAATGCTTTGGCCTTTTGCCAATCATGAATGAAGATGTGCACTTTTGACAATTTGACATGAAGAAAACAAATTTGATAAAATAAAATTGAATATCCAAAACCCTAAATATCTCTATCCCTACTATAATTAGTAAGATTCAAATGAAGAAACCAAGTAATGTTCGGGACTAACTCCTATAACGTAAAAAAAATAATACTTATTTATTTGCACAAACTGTTTGTTCGTAGTGATTATCCAAGTCCTAAAACATTTTTATATATAGCACTCATACTTATATAGTGTCTTAACACTTTGCATTCATACTTATAGATAACATTGTCAAAGGATCAATATGAAAAAGTGTGATAACGTTGCAGATGGAAAGGCATAGGATGAAAGTTAGTCAAATGATTCTAATATATTTAATATTAGTTTGTTCCATTCTAATAATGTAAACAAATATTAAATTAGACTTCAACTTGATAATGCACACAAGTCAAGCTCACAAAAGTGAGAGGAAATTAGAAGAGGAGAAGCAATTGCTTCTTCGAGTAATCATTGGGTCTGAGACTCCCTCCCAAATAAAGGCCTTGGTTGGGATCCATGTAATTACTCTCTTGAAACCATTGAAATTTTCTGCCTAAGACTAATCACTCTCTTGCACCATGTGTTTTTCCTTCCTGCCATGTTAGTATGAACGTGACTATGCACAAAGAACAAAACAAAAACACTAAAAATATAATCCTAACTAAATAAAATGAGGAAAAGTGGTCCAGTTATTACCAACCATCATAATTGAATGCTAGAGAGAAATATTATCATTTCATTCCAACATTTTAAAAAAACACGAAAAATATATGTCGGGCTTGAAACATCCCCTGAAGAAACATTGATATCTTTATTTAGGAATTACATTGTTATAGTTAAAAGAAGTTATGTAAATAACAATAAGATGGAATTAGTGTTACAGAAGAACAGAATAAAGGGGGTAGAAGGTTTAAGGATGAAATGTGCTCTTACAGCTTGCCTCATTTTTTTCTTCACAATTTAGGAAAAACTCTTTCAAATCCTCTCATTCTTTGAGTTCTCATGTTTCAGAGAAACAAAGGTAAAGGCATTCAAGCTCACGTTGAAGTTTATATATAGTATCTCTTTATTTGACTCTTGAAATGTAGCAAGTAGCATACTTGCATAATTTCAAATTTAAGTATTTTCCATAGATGCGCTACTATTCAATATTAATGCAAAAACATTGATATGAAAAGGTGAAATATTATAAAGAACTTACATAGCTCCTAAGGTGGTTAGAGGATCACACATGCTCTTGTTTCTATTCCTAATGGTGAGATCAATTCAGGGAAGTTAAGAGAGTGAATTAGGATATGAGATATGCGAGAGATGAGAGGGTGTAACATGATGAATTGATTATATATAGTCATGAATAGAGAATTGAATACACAAACATGTGGAGACTCTTATGAGGTTTGCTTAGAAATATGATATGGTATACAAAAAATAATAATTAGCGATTTAGAAATCAAGCAACACAAAAGGTTATAATTAAAAACATCATAAGAAGTAAGCCTACAAATCTACATGTATAATAGGCCTGTAGAGAAGGCTTGTTAATATCTTATATCTTTCTAATTCAAAATAATGTATAGCCAGGTAAATCTTACAGGAGAGCAAGCATTTACCGGATCATGTTGCTATGTCAGCTGCTCTAATACAAATGATTCAATACCTGGGACAGTTCTTGCAGCCTCATAAGAAATTGGACTATCTTTATCAGCACCAAAATACCAATATTCTTGGGAATCCTGAATATTGAACTTGCTCTTTAGAGATGGAAAAAACATGTCATATTAATATAAGTTGAAGACCGGATTAAATAAGTAACAATACATCTAAGTGTCTTGCCCTCTTCCAAAAGTAAAAATAAATAAATTGAAAGAGCACAAAAATCCTGTTGCTGTTCCATTTAATCGTTCCTTAAAATCTACACTTGATTCCTCAAGGGATTCACCATTTGCATGCAACACAAAATCCTTAAGGGGAGGTAACCTCTTTGAGATGTGAAAGAGTAAGCCAGAAGGAAACCATAACATGAGAAAGAAAATCTAAAAGAGCAACACATTACCTTAAAGAGGAGTTCATGACGGTGATTGTTTGTTGAAGTTTCTTCTGCCTTCATAAGCCAGCGGCTAAATCAGTGATGGAGAGAGAGAGAGAGAGAGAGTGAGAGTGAGAGAGAGAGAGAGAGAGATCAAGAACCTATGTTTCTTTCTTGTCTTTCTCCTTTGTTGAAGAAAATAGAAGTATCATAAAAAATAAGAACAATACTATAGAGAAATGAGAGAGAGACAGAGAGAGAGATATGAAAACTTATATGTTCTAGAATCAATGGCTGCACCCTTACGGACACAATTTGCCCATGGTGTGATTCTAGCATAGGTATGAGGTTTTTTTATTTAAAAAAATCACTATTTTACTTTACATAAAATCCAAAATAAATAAAAGGCTTCAAACATTTTTTTTAATTTAGAACATTATGAGAATTAAAACGTATAACCGAAAGTAATGAATATGACAAATTTAATATCAATTAATTTGTGATACACTATTGATTTGTGATATTTGCTTAAAAAAATTGATTGTAATATATGAATTTATACAATTAAAATTTAAATTTAAATACTTGACAGTTATAGATAAACTTATCATTTATTTGGATGTAAAAAAAACGTAACATTTATTTTTTGGTCTAAAAAATGTATTACTTGGATGTTTACATTCATGAAAAATAAATCATAAATTTGTAACACACAATTGAATGTCTGGTTAAATGTGACAACCATAATCAAATTCAAATGTGATCACCTAAATATGGGATGCCACGTGAGACATGACTGGTATTTTTTTTACCAAGGTGGCAAGTATTATTAATTAGTCCTATGTGGATAGTCTTAGAAGTTGACACCTCAGATTATTGGCTTTGAGGAGCCTATATAAATGTATTATTAATAGATATCTGTATGCATTAGGAAAAAAATTAATTGTATTAAAAAAATTAATATTATATTACTTGATTTTGAGTTGACTGTTAAAATCTCTCTTTTTTTGATCAAAAAGTTAAAATCTTTCTATAATGACTTTTAATTTTCAAATTTAGAATCTCCTCCATACTCAAAAACCAGCACTAGTCACACATCAATGCTATTATTAACATTATGTCAAAAAAAAATGTTATTATTAATACTAAAAATTAACGGTGATTAATGGCTCGTTTGTTACGGATTAAAATATAAGTGATTTTGTTGTTAAATAATTTAGAGATTTTTAAGAAAAGAGAAGTTGTTTTGTGTTTGTGTAACATACTGATAATCACTTATTTAAAAAAAACATTCTTAAAAAACTGTTTTTCATGAAAAAATACTCAAAACAGTTTATCATATGAAACAGTTTTTAAATTATTTTTTAGCTTTTTATTTTTTTAAGAATCAGTAACAAATAGACAATATGTCATCATAAATAATTAGTTTCTTAAAAAAAATACTTTTTTTTTTAAAATAAACTGTAACAAATAGACTCTATCTAATATACTGACAAACCTTTTGGTAAAAATAAATAAATAGAGGGATTACTTAAATAACGTTTGCAAAAGTCAAAGAGTAAAAAGGAATATTGATAATGTTAGTAGGCGACAAAAACACGGAAGAGGATGCGAGCTGGGCAAGGATCCCCTGTATTTAAGGCGCGCGAATTACGCTTATCATAATCGATCAAAAAATAACACATTTAAAGTCGGTTCGTTGTTCAACCGACTTTAAAATGTTAGACACACATACATTTTAAAGTCGGTTGAACAACGAACCGATTTTAAATATTTATTTTTGCACTAACTGCATAGTGCAGTTCGCGCCCTAAATACAGGGGATCCTTTTCCATGCGAGCTTGTTTTCCCTCTTCATCCTATTGTGACTGGAACGGAGTTGAGTTGCGTTGTGTGAGTAAGTGAGTGAGTGAGGATGACATTGACGACGACGACGATGACATTGAACTTCCAATTCATCAAACAACAACCTCCCTCCCTCTCTCTCTATCTATCCCAATCCCAACCACGTTTCCAGACAAGTTGTACACTAACCAAACAAGCCCAACGATTTCTCAAAAAGCTCACCACCACCACAACCACCACCAACACCTCCTCCACCCTCATTCGTAAATTCGTACAATCCTCACCCAAATCCCTCGTCCTCTCAATTCTCACCCACCTTCTCTCTCCAACCACCTCCACCTCTCACCCTCACCTCTCTTCTCTCGCCTTCCCTCTCTACACAACTATCACCCAAACACCTTGGTTCACTTGGAATCCCACCATTATCGCTAATCTCACCGCACTTCTCCACCAACATGGACACTACACCGAATCACAAACCCTAATTTCAGAAACCACTTCAAAACTCAAAAGAGAACGAGACCTTCTTCTCTTTTACTGTAAACTCTTGGAATCACATTCCAAACGTCCTTCTTCCTCACAAACCGGTTTCGATTCTGCTTATTCTTACCTTAACAATCTCCTCCACACTTCCTCTTCTCTTTACATCAAACGCATGGCTTATCAATACATGGTTAGTGGACTTTGTGCCATTGATAAACCTCGTGAAGCTGAGAATTTGATTCGAGAAGGAGAGCTTCAACCTTCGGATTTTGAGTTTAAGTGTATTGTGTATGGGTATGGAAGATTAGGTTTGTTTTCAGATTTGCTTAGAGTTGTTGATCAAATGGAAAATAGTGGATTTGTTATTGATACTGTTTGTTATAATATGGTTCTTTCAAGTTATGGTATTCATAGGGAGTATGTTGAAATGGTTTCTTGGTTGAGGAAGATGAGGAATTCTGGTGTTCCATTTTCTATAAGAACCTATAATTCTGTTTCCAATTCTTGCCCCAATATCATGGACCAGAATCAGATGGCATTGTCGATTCACGAGTTGAATTCGCGCTTGCAAGGAGGGGAAGAGGCTTTGGTGGTTAGGAGTTACTTGAATGTTCTGCAATTTTGGAAGAGGTTATGGTTTGGGACACTTTGGAAGTGAAGTTAGATTTGCATGGATTTCATTTGGGTTCAGCTTACTTGGTTATGTTGTTATGGTTGGAGGAGATGCAGAAAAGGTTACATGACTCTAATTATGGGGTTCCTGAACAAGTCACTGTGGTTTGTGGGTTGGGAAAGCATAGCAGTGTTAGAGGAGAATCGCCTGTCAAAGTATTGGTTAAAAAGATGGTTTTGGAGATGAGAAGTCCATTGAGGATTGATAGAAAGAACAATGGCTGCTTTGTTGCCAAAGGTAATGTTTTCAAAAATTGGTTATGTGATTTCAAGAAACCCATTAGAGAATAATAACAGTAATAATGGTATGCCTCTTACCCCCAAACTTTGCTAACTGCTATGCTATGCTATCTATTAACTTCAATGCCTTTGCTGTTATTCAACTGAACTTGCATTACTGTGATATTGCTCATCTCTAATTATTTCCTTGCATCCCAAGTGTTTTGAATTTATCAATTAATATCAGACCATGATAGGAGACCTTGTGTAAAGAAAGTGTATTTTAGAAGAAAAAAATAACTGTTAGGCAGTTATTTCAGTTAGGGGAATACTCTATTTTAGTTAGGCAATTCTGTTAAGGGAGTAGCCTATATATAGTCAGTGGAAGAATGTAATTAGTAGCAGTTAGAAAATCAATTGTAATTTTGGAGAGCAGTGAAGCACTCTTGAATTGCTTCGATTACAGTTTGCTGGAACTTAAAACCAGATATGTCAATACAAGTTTTCCATTTTTGATCCTGTTTTCTATATTTTCTTTGTAATATCAGTTGAAACCTTTCAGATCATTAGAAAAATTGAAGTTGCTGTTAATAGGAAATCAAATGAGGAATGGATAAATGGAATACTGCAAATGTACCAATATCTATTTCACATTACATTAAGACAATTAGTTTTCATAATTTCGATAGAAAATAAAAAAATTACTAGGCAATAAAAATTTATTAGGCATCACATTGTCATAAAACATAATTCTATGAATCCGACTAAACTAGGTAAAAAGGATCCCAACTATAGTGAATCCCCATTTTTGACAGAACTGGTGCTGCACTTTTCTGGCAAAAGGCTAGTATCTGGCATAGAGAGGAATATATTGAATGATAGAAAATCATGTAGCACGAGATGTTAGGAATACAACAAAATACAAAAATGGCACAAAAGACCCAAGCGGGGAGATTGTTGAAAACCAAAATGACACAAGAGAACATAGGAATGATACCCAGGAGTAGAATAGAGGAATAGAGGCAAATATACCCAAATGTCATCCTTGTTAGCCGAGAGTTGACATAACCTTCTTTTTTTCACTCCAATTTGAAGGGAGTATAACTGATGTGAACAAGTGCACAGATGTTGCACATAAGCTCAAACCACATGCCACTGATATAATAAACATCATGTACCATATATCCTCCTTAAAAATGAGAGTCTCTCCTTCAATATCATTAGTACGAATCGTGAGAACCCCAGTTGTTCCTACTGTGAAAACAAGAGTTGCCACCAACATAAGATTATTTGCAATTCCATTCAATTCAGCTATAGCTTTTTCTGATTCCCGCTTGTGTTCCCTATAAAACAATTCTTTTGGGGTCAAGCCTTCTCCATTCTTCATTGTTTTGAATGCAGGAGGAATTATCTTCTCCACTTCCTGTAGGTTAAAAATAATTATCAATACATATAACAAGATGAAAAGGCTAGTTTATAAATTATATTAATATGTATTGTTTTTATATCAAATATGCTATTGATGCACCTCAAACCAGAACTCTTCGCTGCAAATAAGTCTTTGATGTATAGGTGATCCAAATCTTCCTTCACCAACCAACTTTCCAGCCAAGTGAAGAACATTGTTTCCATCAATATCAACACATTGCACTAAAACATTTTTATATGAACCTTTCTTCAGAATTAGACGGTACACTCTTGCTTGTCGATGTAAAATAGCAATTTGAAGAATGTTTTGCCCTTGGGTATTGTTTTCCATAAACATATTTGGATTGTAGTTGAAAGTAAATTCCAGAATTGTATCATTTCCTGATTTTGCTGCATCAAACATTGCTTTTGAAATTTTAACAGATTGTAAAAGTTTGATTTCTTCCTCTTCCATTCCCTTAAACAATGAACTTAGAAGCTTTTTATAATCACGATCATGCTTCCTGTCAGAGGGTAGCATTGATTATAAACATTTAAATGAGTTAATTTGACTAATATAATAATTGTAAATCTAGAAATTAAATTGTTTTCATGATATAGAAAAGTAAGGTCAGAGATGTTACGTAATTGAGCAAGCAGTTGTAAGGCGGTTTGCCCATTTTCACTTTCAGCACAAGCAAGGTGTGGATTTTTACTCAACAAACTCAATACCACAGCTGTGATGACCAGAAAGTATACATATTATTAAGTTATGGAATCTTCTAACATAAACGGATGATGAGTTGAATATTTATTTAGTTTAAAATTTAGACAGACAAATATGTTGTGCATAGATAGTTACTCCACTTACTGTAATTAATATTGTTGGTAAGGGTCAAGAAAAATAGCTTGACTATGTCTTGAAATGGTAAATTATTCATTTGTATGTCTTGTTGAGTTCTTTGAAATAAAAATTCACCATAGAAAGTTGGCCAGCTAAGGATGCCAATTCTATTGGTAGCTTCTCTTCATGACCTCTAATCCATGCCAACCCTTGGGTACTTGTCAAGTAAAACTCTGGCTATTTCTTGGTTACCTGAAATGGCAGCTATGCAAAAGCTGTGTTCCCATCCGCACCACAAATTTCCATATCTTCCTTGCTTATACGTTCCATCAAGTTTACTACAAAGTTGGTTTTTTCCATTCTCACTGCAATATGGAGAGCTGTATCTCCATCCATGGTCAAGGGAGTGCATACCCAATCGGGATGTGTTCTATCGTGTGATGAAGCCAATGTCCAGTTACCCGTTGCCGCTGCCATACAAATACGCCTTTTGTATGTTCCTGTACATATCGCCACTTTCATGGTGAGAGATGTCTTTTTATTATATACTCTTTTATGATCATATTTCCCGTCAATATCAATATGTGACTTGAGTCTAAAATCATATTTTAGATATGAGGTATGCCGATGAAATTCTTTTAAAAATTAAATCTAAATGTTAATATATTTTTTAGATACTAAAATCATATTTATAATTTAAAATTAAAAACGCTCTGTTAAAATAAAAAGAAAAGGTGTACCGTCTTGTCCTTCAGAAAAGTGTCCTTGAGACTCGCCATGTTTTGCTTCTTCCACGAGAATATCTAATTTATTATTATTATTATTATTATTATTATTATTATTATAATCAGATATATGTCTCCCTACATAGAATAGCAGTCATATTATTATTCGCCTAATTATTAGATATATAATAGATAGTATGTCTGTCTTATAAAAAAATGGGTAGTATGTCGATTTTTTTCATCAATAAAGTGTCAAGTGCTATTTGAAATTCACACATACAACTAGCGAGTTTGAGCTAACCTGCAATACGATGAAGCTATATGTGTGGTTTCATTCACCAAAAACAAGAAAGAATCGAGAATAGTGTTGTTGGAAGTACCTGCAGGCTCGCCCATGTCTTGTGCAGTTGGTGGTGAGGTAATCGAATCTGACTCGATAATAATAATAATAATAATAATAATAATAATAAATCTTGTGAGTACTGATCTTTGCCTAGCTTTACTCTCTTTAGTCTTTATACAAAATCCTAAAATTGCTGATAATTATGATTACGGCTGCACTTTATATAGGCACCAATTGAATGATAACATGTTAAGCTAGTATTGAACAGAGTTCCTTGTCATTGACTAGGTGAATATGTTTTTTTCTTGGCTGATACATTATGTTAAGAACATGAATTTTTTATCATGTGGACCAAGTATGGCATATTTTATTTACTTAATCTTGATTGATAATCAAAATGCCTCAAAAAGTACACGTTCACATATGACACTAAAATACCTCACACACTTGGATATTTATGCACTCTCAATAAATAATTATTTATGTACTAAGGGTTTCATAATAAGGTAGTACCCTTTCACTGAGATATCATTATTAATCATTCACTTAGAAAATTGGTCAAAAAAAATAAATCATTCACTTAGAAAAGTAATCTCTTTTACATACTCTCTTCAGTCTTCACTACTCTCTCAATGATTGATTAAATACATGTAGGTATCACCACTTTGAAAATAAGTCTCACTAAATTAGTAGGACTCAAAGTCGTCTAGTGGGCTATGTAGGTTTGGACTATTGCACAGAGCCCCAACTCAATACCATTTTTTTAGGATCCAAAAAAAAATTATATTCATTTGATAAAAGTATAATTAGTTTGAAATTGCATTGAGATATTATTTAAAATTTAAATAAATTAGTTTAAATTTTTAGTAGTTTATTTGATAAAAAATAATTAGGGGCACAAATTTTAGTGATTCATTTGATAAATGTATAATTAGGTGTCAAGTTTTTAATATTTGAACAAGAGAGTGTTAAAAATGAAGTTGATATTATAATGGAAAATCAAATAAGGAATCATGTATAAATGCAATACAACAAAAGGTGCCAATATTTATTCCAGATTACATTTAGACAATTACTTTTCAATACATTGATAGAAAATTAAATGATTTTTTTATTTATTCTGCATCACACTGTCACAAAACATAATAATCATCTAATTAGACACTAATCCAAGTAAAAAGGATCCCAAGTATAGTCAATCCCCATCTTGAGCAGAATTTTTGTTGCATTTTTCTGGAAAAGACTCGTATCCTACGAATAGAAAAATACAAAGAATAATAGAAAAGCAAAAGTACAAAATGGTAGGAATACCACAAAGTACACCAATGAGACAAAAACCCAAATAGGAAGGAAATTATAAACCAACATAGCACCAGATATTGTAGAAATAATACCCATCACAAAAACAGAAGAAAATATGAAAATATATCCAAACGTCATTCTTGTTAATCTAGAATTCACAAAACCTCCTCCTCCTTTCTCTCTCAAGTTGAAGGAAGTATAACTGATGTGAATAGAAGCATAGATGTTGCACATAAACTCAAACCTAATCCCACTGATACAATAAATATCACATACCATATATCTTCTTTAAAAATGAGAGTATCTCCTTTAATATTATTTGTACGAATTGTGAGAGCCCCTGTTATTCCTAGTGTGAGAAGAAGAGTTCCCACCACTATAAAGTTATTTGCAATTCCATTCAATTCAGCTATAGCTTTTTCAGATGCTCGTTTGTGTTCCTTATAAAACAATTGTTTTGGGGTGTGGCCTTCTTTATTATTCATGGTTTTCATATCTGGAGGAACTATCTTCTCTACTTCCTGCAGGTTAAAAATTATTGATATAATTAATATTAAACTTTCTATACTTCCTACGTACACTACTAGAATTTTCCTCAGAATTTCCAGCGGAATTTCCTGCAGATTCTGTTCCGTTGATAATATGTTTGTAGATAATTGTTTCCTGCGGATTATTATGATATAACTTTGAAAGAAATTCTGCAAGAAACTTGTCTCCTGCGAATTTTTCTGAATCATTCGCAGGAAATACCTGTTGAAACTTTCCGCAGGAAATTTCACAAGTAAGACAGAGAATTCTACTGGACGTAGATTCATCAGTTATTCAATGAATCAAAACCTGCAATTTTTTTTTTTATAAATAAGATTAGAGAAAAGGACAAGGTTAAATATGCTAATCACGCACCTCAAACCATAACTCTTCGCTGCAAATATGAGTTTGATGTATAGGTGATCCAAATCTTCCTTCACCAACTAACTTTCCAGTCAAGTGAAGAACATTGTTTTCATCAATATCAACACATTGCACTAAAACATTTTTGTATGAACCTTTCTTCAGAATTAGACGGTACACACTTGCTTGTCGATGCAAAATAGCGATGTGGAGAATGTTTTGCCTTTTGGAATTGGTTTCCATAAACATATTTGGATTGTAGTTGAAAATAAGCTTTAAAATTGTATCATTTCCTGTTTTTGCTGCATCAAACATTGCTTTTGATTTTTTTTCATGTTGTAAATGTTGGTCTTCTTCCTCTTCCATTCTCTCAAATAACAAACCTAGAAACTCTTTATAATCACGACCATGCTTGTTGTCATAGGCTAGCATTGATTGTAAACATTCAAATGAGTTAGTTTGACTGATTTAATAATTGTTAATCTAGACATTACTTCCTCTCATCATATTTATAAAAAATGAAAATTGAAGATTTAAATTTATTGAATAAGTGATGTATCTGATTTATAAAAAGATCACATGGAGTAAATTATTTTCATGGTATCAAAATTCTTTCCCCACGAATTTAAATAAAAGTAAGATAAGAGAGCTTACCTGATTGAGCAAGCAGTTGTAAGGCGCTTAACCTCTTTTCATTCTCTCAGACAAGCAAGGCGTGGAATTTCACGCAACAAACTCAATGCTACAAATTTGTGAATATGAGCAGAAAATATATATGGAATCCAACACAAATCGAAGATGAGCTTAATTTGACATATAATGACCGAGACAGTGACTAAATCGATGTTGGTTTGACATAAAATTAAGGGAAAATGAACATGACTCAAAATCATTCAACTTAATTTTATGGATCTGCCCACAATCTCTTATTGGTTTGAGGTGATTGCTGGCCACATGGATCACTACTTCTACCCGCAATCACCTCAAACCAATGAGAGAAGCGTAGAAATTTAACATTGTGACGAGTATATCGACTTACAGTAAATATTGCAGGTTAGGGCTAGGAAAAATAGCTTGACTATGTCTTGAAAAGGTACATTCATTTGCAAGTCTTGTTGAGTTTTTTTAAATAACAATTCCACCATAGAAAAGTGTCCAGCTGAAGATGCCAATTGAATTGGTAGTTTCTCTTCATTACCTCTAATCCATACTAACCCTGGATTTTTGTCAAATAACACTTTGGCAATTTCCTTGTTACCTGAAATTGCAGCTATGCAAAATGCAGTATTTCCATCTGCCCTACGAATTTCCATATCTTTCTTGCTTATACGTTTCACCAACTTTACCACAAAATTTGTTTTTTCCATTCTTACTGCAATGTGGAGAGCTGTGTCTCCATCAATTGTCAATGGTGAGGATACCCAATCAGGATGAGTTTTATCATGTGATGAAGCCAATCTCCAGTTCCCTGTTGCCACTGCCACACAAATTTGCCTTTTGAATTTTCCTGTACATTTCACATGCATTTCATAGTATCACTACATTTAATATATTAAAAATAATGGGTCTTGATAATGCCCTAATCAGTAATGAAATAAATAAAAAATAGAAGCTTTTTAAGGAAATTTTGTTCTATTTTTTTAAAAAAATTTAAGGAATTGAATGCATCATTTTCAACACAACATTTCTATATTTTGATTGCTCTACTCGTTAGCATTTGCCGAAAGATATACATATGATTGTTTGGATTTTTTTTTATAAATCAGGTATTCTCTGCGTGCAACTGCAGAAACTAATTTCTCGAGCTGAGCAGAACTACAATGGGCGACAAATCAATTGCAGAGCCTAATCTCTCGAGCCGAGCAGGACTACAGTGAGCGGCAAAGCTCTCCCTCAAGAGACTCTAATCCCTCGAGCCGTGCAAGACCACAATGAGTGGCAAAACAACTGCAGAGACTAATCCCTCGAGCCAGACAAGACCACAATGAGTGGCAAAGCAAGACGAGCATGACCACACAATAGCGCAAAGCTCTCCCTCAATGGATTTACTACTGTTGCATGCCCAAATCTAAATTCGAACACACGACCTTGATTAAGTTGGAAGAGACCCTACTATCTCATCCAAGTACTCTTGGGTATCTCATACCCTGAATTTAATATAAAAAGAGTAATATTCCTTTGAATAGTGTTAATAAACGCCTTTTAAAAATAGAATTAATCACTTGTCAAAAAAATTAAATTAAATTAAATTAATCACGTTTATTGTCCACAAACTTACAGTGATGTTCAATTTTAGTCCGTAAAATTTAAAAAGTATATTTTCATTCTCAATACTCTAAAATGTTCTAAAATTAATATTAATCTTTATTGTTTTGTTTAAGCACTATAATAATTTTTTTGCATTTTAGTCCTTATTATATATATATATATATATATATATATATATATATATATATATATATATATATATATATATATATATATATATATAAATTTTAGTCTCTATCATGGAGATCTAGTCGTAAGCCGAATATTGTATGTACTAATTTTTTTTTTTTTTGACCAAATGCATGTACTAAAAAGTTAAAAATTATCACTTGTTTAATATATTAAAATTAATTCATGATATTTTGACAATTCTAATATCTGACCCGGATCCGGATCCTTTATGTTGTATTAAATCTGTGTCTCTTCCCTTATGTTTTTTATTTATTTTTTGAGATAAAATAAATCAAGGGCGAAGAGTGAAAGAAGGGTGTTGTTTTTCCCATGCCCTCTTACTCAAAACACACCCTATAAGTGTGTAATGGCCAAAAAGCATCACCCAAAACGCTCTTTTTTCAAGAAATTTCACGCTGTTCGAACACGCCAAACGCGTTCAAATGACATCGTTCGAGTGTGTTAAATTTTGACTTCACACCTCTCGTGTGTAATTTCACCGCTCGAATGAGGTCACTCGAACTCGCTCGCATGACCTTGTTCGAACCGCTCAACGACATCGTTCGCGTGAGTCAAATATTGACTTCACACCTCTCTTGCGTAATTTCACATGTTCGAGCGAGGTTATTCGAACGTGTTCAACAAGCGTCGTTCAAACGATCGTTAAACACGTCCTCGCAGCCGCTTTCACGCGATGTTATTTTTAATAAAATTTGTTATGCCACAAAGAAAGATGCGAGGAGAGAGTGGAAAAAGCAAATTCCGTGAAAGAAATGTTGATCAAATGGCTCTCACTTGGTCTGATTGTAGCAATTGCATAGACTATTGACTTCAGTATAAAAACTGTCAAGACAAGACTCAAACAAAATGGGTGGTAAGTTTCTTACAATAGCTTAGCTGTCTACTTTGAAAAAATATTGGTTGTCTACAATATCAATTATGGATGAATTTGATCCTTATCGTCGTCGAGTTCATCTTTCTTAAATAACAATTGTCAATTTTTATCTTCAATATTGCCGCTTTAGTTTACATTTTGTATTACTAAAAATCACTGCAATTTTTTCTTTTATTGGTTAGGGTTTAATACATTATCAAAAACATATATTATTTTTTAAATATATTTAACCTCTCTTATAAAAGTTGCTAGCTCCGCCATTGCTCACCAGATATACGTTATTATTTTAGTTTAGATGACTAGGATAATACTTTACTTTTTGTGCAACTACTAAAATAAAACTTTAAAATAATAAGAAGATAAAGCTTACTGTCTGTTCCTCCAGAAAAGTGTTCTCGAGATTGAGCATGTTTTGCTTCTTCCACGAAAATGTCTAGTTCATTATTATTATTATCATCGGATATATGTCTCGCTGCATAGAATAACAAATAACATTGGTAAAAAAAACAAATAGCATGTTATTTATCAAAAAAATAAAAATAAAGCATTTTATCATTAATTTAACTATATCATATTCTAATCATATTGGTATGTTGAAAATCTACTAGATGTGCCTCTTTGGAAACATACACTAACCTGCTCAAAGCAACAAAAAAAAAAAAATTGTTTGCTACTAGGATTTGGACTTTCTTCCAATTATATAGTAGATTTATAATTAAAATCTCACTTAGGTTATCTGAAAATTTGGATAAGACCTTACTCAATTTTACAAAACTAACTTGTAGAATGATAGATGTTTTTCACTTATAAATTATTTTTCAGATCGTATCACATCAGATATGAGATTTTCATCACACTCTCTCAATGTGAAGACATTAATATAGATAGAATTAGCAAGAGACAATAATGAAGCTCTACAACTACGTAGTTTCATTCACCTAAACAAAACAAAATTGGGAATAGAGTTGAACGTACCGGTAGGCTTCTCCCCAATAGGTGGTGGTGGTGATGGTGAGTTAATTGCATCAGAGTCCGACATAATAATAATAATAATAATAATAATAATAATAATAATAATAATTCTCTTGAGAGATTTTACTGATGTGTGTCTAAATTGCTTGCTAGTAGTTGCACTTTGTCAAAAAAAACTAGTGGCTACACTTTATATAGGCACTGTACGGAATTATTAGAATAAAGTTAGCACAATTCAAAGATGACACGTATAAATAGAATTTCTTGTCATTGACAAGTTGAATTTTTATTTTTCTTGGATGACACTTCATTAAGAACGTGAAGTTTTGATCATTTGTCTCAGTGAAGTGAAGAATAGCATATTTTATTTACTTTATCTTCAATGATAACAAAGAAAAAAACAGCTGTAGAATTTTCCTCTTTTTCGCATTTATAAACTTTTTTTCTCTCTATGGCCCAAATTAAAGAACAAAATTGCAACGTGACATTGATTATTTGCTTTTGGTACATTTAACATGACATCGATATGCAATGGAATTTATAAACTGAGATAAGGAATTTATGTATTCGTGTTATATGCACTCTTAAGAAAATAATTGTGTGAGGTGTCAAAAAAGAAAAGAAAATAATTGTGTGCTAATTTTCATAGTAAAATAATACTCATTGAAATTATTAATCATTAATCATTCAGTTATAAAGGAGTAAAACGACATATCATTAATGGAGTTGTTAGGCATCATTTAGATCATGAGCAATACTATTTTGTACGAGACGAATTGTACGAAGTGCTAAATAAAAGTACATGGAAGTGTATCAATCAAATTGACCGTCAGGTATAATATAAGAAACTATGAGTGATTGAGATCATATCAAATAACATCGATGAGTTCGCGCCTTCTATTCGAGTAGAGATCCCCACCCAAGTCTGTGGGAGAAGAAGGGTTGTAGCAAGTAGTGGAGTTTTCTCCCCATATCGCCCAACAACAGAAACTATTGATTCTCCAATCCATTGGACAAAGACATACCCAACATACTAAGACTTAGATATTCAACATATTCAAATTCATATCTATAGTCACGAATTTCTCGACTCCCCTTTTCAATCTATCAGAACAGATTAGACTATTTATCAATCTATTTTAAAATAGCACATTCATCTCGCTTTTAGTTCATTTCCCCCACGCCAACACAGCCACAATTAATAATACAAAGCAGTTGAAAGCACTCGCTTCTAGCCCTTGAATTCTTATTCACAAATGAATTAATTTAATTAGGAGCACAAAGATTCAATTCGAGTTACTCTCAACCATTCATAATATTTTAAATTATATTATAGAGTCAATTTGATTGAGCGATGGTGATTGACTTAATTGATCTCTCACTTGTATAACTTGCAATAAAATATACAAAGTGGGGTCTTCCAAACCATCATGTTGCACCAGTCTCGTACTAATTTCAATGCATGTGTGACTCCCCTACTAATTAGTGATGGTACTGTCGATGCTTTATGGAACTTAGCTTAAAGCTGTCAAGCTATGCCGATAATATTGTTCCTTTTTCAACTGTCTTCCCAAATAATCAGTCGAACACTTTAATGTACTTCCAAAATGGCATTTATACTTTGCTTCATCAACCAAGTCTTTTTTAATTACAGTCATGCCTCCTTGATTAAAGGGTGCTCTAGAAGACAACCCCAGTTTCAGCCCATTGTTGAAAGTATCCTTATTAAGTGTGAGATTTTAGATTATAAATTTGTTAGCTTATTATATAACATGGTTAAATTGGTTCAACCCTTGAATCACTGATTCAATCATCGCTGGTTGTGACTAGTTCATATACAAAGATGCCCGCTATTACCCTAAACAATGCACATTGTGCTTTCAACTCTAAAGCGTGATGCTTCTATGGGATAGAAGATCCTTGTTAAGCATATCACGCACAGTAGCAACTATAAGTGTCAAGCTCCATTCAACTGCGTCCTAACCTAATCCATTACAAGGTCAAAATTTCTGTTTCCCAGAGTTTCGCTAGTTCAAGTCCTGAAAATTCTGTATAATAAAAGCATAAGTAACATTCAAGGGTTAAACTAAAGAACGAAATGAAACTAAGGACACCATACCTGTATGAATTAATGTGTGAAGATCTTCTCGACCCATCCAAATCTTCAAAGCCAAGGCATCCACCATATGTACATCTTTCCTAGATTCTTGTGAGAGACAGCTTCAGCAATTAGTCTACGAGCTTGACCTTCTACAGCAAGAGGTAATGAAGGTGCAGCTCCAACACCAACAACCACTCCTTCTAACCTTGCCTCAATATTAGTAATGGCTCGCTGATAAATCCATACAAATAATTACAATCATTATTTTAATCGCTCTAGTCTTTCGAAAACCATAACCAAGGAAATAGGTTATCTACTTGAATTTGAATATAAAATTAGAAAATAAGAAAAAGCACAAACGTATTTAATTATTTTAATCTAAACTGTTCCCATGAAATAACTATGATCCTTATAGTTGATCCAATCTAGAGCACAAACCAGCTCAGAAACAAACCTGTGCGTGTGGATTCTCAACTTCCACGCCACTTGACTTGTGAGATTTTGTCCATTCCACGAGAGGATCATGGATAAAAGTTTCGAGCACACTCGTGAGAGTCTCCCTGTGAGTCCGCAGCACAGAAAGTGTGATTTCACAAACTCTCAAGAAGACACCCTCATATCCAGTGATGCCTAAGCCATCAATCATGTTCTGTGTACGTTTTATTGCAGAATCCAAGAGAACCAAGATGCCAACATTAATACATGAGGAACGAAATTGGTTAGCATCAAGATTTTTTAACAGTCATGAACATGAAGTATAAAAAATAATAATTATCTTTATTAACTCAAGCAAGGATGAAAATTTTCCATATTCCATACATACTTCCAAAACTTCCGTGTGTGTACAATTACAATATGCCACTCTTAGAGAAATAAGATATATGCTAATCACAGCAAATGATATTGGTTAGATGATAAGAAAATATCTTATAATATCTTGGCATTATCTTATAGCATCACAAATTAATCGTTAGAATTAGTTTATTATCTTAGAATATCTTGGACTCTCTCTTAGGATTAATTTTTACATTTCTTAGTTACTATCATGATTTATTTTCCTATTTAATTAGAATTGAATCTAGAGTCAGTATAATAAGAGTAACTAGTATTTTGTATCATCAGTGTAATAATACCAACCATAATTGTAATTCAAAGTCTTATTCTTTTTCTTCACTACTAATCTAAAATCATACAATTTCAACAATATATGTGCCCCTTCAGGAAAAAAATAAAATAAAAGATACTGGATTTGCAAATATTTTACAATTAGATGATTCTTTTACCTGGGTTAGCCTGAAAGGAACAAGCTCGGGTTTCTCCAATTGCAAACCTTTGTCAAATAAGCAACTGAAATCAACATGAACACAATCACCACTGGTAGAATCAAAAAGAATGTTTTCACCGTGCCGATCACCCAACCCCACAATATGCCCAACCATGGACCAAACAGCAGTCGTGTGAGCATAAGCAACACGTGCCCTAAACCACGCAGCAGGCTCAGAAAATGTTGTCAAGAACCATTTGTGGAAAATTGGAGGGAACATTGGAAGGATTTTGTTCTTCAGCATCTCATCCTCTGGCAGTTTACTTTGTTGGCATTGATCATAAATTCGTTTGATTTGAGGATTAGTTTTCTGCCTATCAAACTTTCCCCGGGTAATATATATATCTGTAAGAATTTGACGAAGTCCACGAGTGTGGGGCACCCACTCTACCATGCCACAATCCTCTGTCAGAGGAATCACAGCAAATGTGCGAATATAGAGCTTCCTTCTACGACTTTCAGGATATTTGGATAGCAGTCGGTTAATCATTGCTGTAAACTCCATCATACGGGCATCTTTGCGTAGATCATCCTTAGGTTTGCAAAGAAACGGACGCTCAAGGCCATCACTGCCCAGTAGAATGATCTGAGAAAAGAAGGCATTTATTAAGAAAGATGGTACACAGAGGACAACAGATAACAGTGGTATTCAGTTAGGTTCTACTGAAAACGAGACCTACCCAGTATCTTAAACAAAATAGTTTAATACAGAAAATCAATCACTCCATTAAGTACAGAATGATCTGGTGGTTGGAGTTGGCATGTGATTGTTGCAGTGAATTTGAAAATATAAGGCTACATTTGTTTAATGGGAAATCATGTTTGTCACCGTGACCAATGGCAATAACTGGACTGGAATCAAACCCCTGAAAAAACTGAACATTTTTTTTTCTAATAGACAGGCACTTACCTCCTCATGTTGTCAACTACCATAACAACTATTCCTATGGGAATGTATTTTCCTCTGTGAATCAGCAATGATATATTCATTCTTTCATGGAATTTCAAAAGCTCGAGGATAAATGCATGCATTTGGATATTACTCCAATTAATAATGTACAATTGATGCTATGTAATGCAATAAGCAATACCAATACCAACACTGGTTTATTATTACAAGTTATAATGCCTACCCGAGTAAGTTTATGTGGAAATTATACCAGAAACCAATTTGTGTAAATGCAGGGAAACAAAATGAAATTCCTACTTAAAAATCAGACAGGTAAACTATGAAGGCAGTTTTGTGGGAGAAAATCATTAACATACTTTCTTAGGGCGCTGAAGAGACGACAGAATTTCAGCCTCATCAGCAATGCCTGTTATAGTAGGAAGATCTGTTGCAGAAAAGATATTAGACATAAGAGAATCCCCCAGATTCCCATCATATGCCGGTAGATTAACAGTAAGAGATTGTTGAATTGGCATTATAATTCCAAGGGGCATCATCCTCTTTAGAGCACTAAATTCAGTTGAAAGATTAATTGTCCTCGATCTTGACTGACCGGCATGGAAGGATAACTTGATTAGATGATCAACCAGGTTAGCAAATTGAACAAACAAACTGTTTTCATTACTTCCTAGCCTGAAACCATTACGTGCAGCTTGTATGATTTCAGCAGCTGCTTCTCGCCTCGAAGGAACAGTGGACTTTGAAACTGCAGCCATAATCCAGAGGCCCTGTTGTGGATACTGGCGGAGAACAGAGGTAATGATAAGTTTGACCAGTTTTACAATTTCTCCATTCTGGTGGCAAATTCTTGAAACCAATTGAGGTAGCACTGTCAACCAATGGTATGTGGGTAAATCCTTCAAACAGCCTCTCATAATGCACATAACCTAACAAAGTAAAAGAAAAGACAGTAATTACTGCAAATGCAAAATGCAGTGCAAAAAAAAAATAAGTCTACTATTGAAAACAAAGAAAAGAGGAGAGAAGACAAGTTCTCTACGCACCTTCTCATGTACAATCGTTAAATCCTTGTTTGACGAACGCTTTTTTAGATAGATGCTCCCAAAGTCAAACCACAGGGTTAATAACCTTGGAAGTGCTCGGAATAGATTCTTGTGCCCCCTGTGAAGTCCTTTTGCATAGAATAACAACACATCAGGAACATAAGACCACCAACGCTCTATCGGCATTTGAGTTTGAAGAGCCAACAGCAACAGTTGCCAAAGGAACTGGTTTAGGCCAAGTTCAAAATCTTCCTGGCGTTTCCTGGCATCACCAAGCACTTCATCACAATACTTAGCCATATAGAAGTATCCTTTCTCCCATTTAGGTTGCAGTTCTCTCACCCTGGTATAAAGACTTATTACATCTTCCTTTTGTTTCTGCCCAGTGTAATGAGTCCACCGTGAGTACAGAAGAAGGGTCTTTGCAATGTCCTTGTTCTTGTTTAGAGCTTGACTTTCACAAACAATAGGTGGTGGGTTAAGTGGTACAAGGGTAAGACTAGTAATAGAGGACATTGCGGCAGAGCCTAAAACATCAACAGGCATGTTCAAGAGAGATTGTTGCAACACTGCAATGGCCTCATCTGACCGTCGGGTGCTCCACAGTAATTTTGCTTTTTCCATGTGCACATTAGGTGCACCTGAGGCATAGGCTTCTAAAATTGCTCTGTTGGCCGTCTCATAATGACCAGCCAAGCGACATAGTTTTGAATATTGAAGCCAGCAATTGCCAACTTGAGCGCCAAGACCACTTACACCGAAAACCAACCTCCTGAAAGCCAAGAGTGGCTCCCTAGCCCAGAGTGATGACTGCGAAATTCTGAGTCGATTGTCCCAGTTCTCCACTAATTTAGAGAAAGCTGGGTCATCTAAGTGAAACGATTTCTCTAAGAAAGAGTCATCGCCTAAAAGAGAATGGAAGTCCTCCAACTCCCGTAGAAAGTGAAGCTTTACAACAAATGGATAGGCACGAGTGTAAGAATCCATTCCTGCAGCAGCTAGGGGAGCAATTAGTGACTGCTTGGTTAAAGCAATTTTCTCTGCAACTGAGAAGTGGTCCTCTCTTCATCATTGCTTGGAGAATCCTTGCGACATTCATGTCAAATGAAGCATTACTTTCTGAGCTACTGCAAACTAAACCATCATCTTCGGCTCCACTTAGGTACTCATCCATTAAATCCCACCTGCCAAGCCTCCAGGCTGCCTGCACACCTTGCATGCACCATGCTTTCTTGTACCGGGGAATCCTAGAAATCAAACCATCAACATGGGTGACCATGGCCTGGAGGTGGCACATGTTTAGTAAACAGTTAAGGACGTCTGAATGCCTCTGAACTGAGGTTGGCTCCATCTGCAAAGCTTGTTCACAGGAAGTTAAGACATCAGCCCAGTTTCCAGCCTTTTTGTTCATTAAAAGCTGATCCTGTAATCTCGGAGATTTACTTAAACATGACAAGCCAGATAATCCATCAGGCTCGTCCAAACAGCTGTATATTTCCATAAGATGTGAAACATCTTCATCTTCAAAGACGCCACTACTCTCAGAAGCAGGGTTGAAAGCACCCGACTTATCCCTCACATAGGACTCAAAGTACATCAAGGACCTTGCATAACCCTGACACCTAAAGGAAGCCCTGGCAAGAGTTACCTTTGGAATCGCAGATAGAAGCTCTGACACATATTTACATTGTACTAAGAGTTGGTCCTGATCTGTCAACGAATTTGAACTTTGCTTCTTTGACTTTTGCTGCTTAGAAACAGAAGATTGAGAAACAGAAAGAGCAAGCTCCTGTTCAACATCATCTACCCATTGTCCTAGATTATCAAGGAGAGTAAACACGGATTGAATGCAAACTTCACTTTGACCGCCACTGAATCCATGAACTGAAGCACCACTGTTCTCTGATGCAGCTGCATCAAGAACAGATAGGATTTCTTCTGTTATGCTGTGGCGTGCTTCCTGAGTGCCATGACAAACAACATTAAGAACCAAGTAGGGAAGCAAATATATCGCCGTTTGCATATCATGCCGCACAATACCTCGACATGCATTAAAGATGCTTGAACGAGATCCAGTAGCATGCAGAGTCAGTTTTTTTATCCAATAGGATATCCATCTTCTAAATGACATGGATGGGCGGTAAATAGGGCCAGCAGATGTTGAGTCAGCTACTTGAGGAAGATGAAACCTAGATGTTAAGCATGGGGCTATTATTTCTTTCACATAATTAGAGAACCGATCCCATAATATCTGGCCCCTATCAAAAATCTTGCAATCATTTTTGTCCTTTTGTGCCTGTGATGTAGTAGTTGAAGAATTCTCATCCAGCGATGCCTTACAACCAGCAAACTTTAGCAACTCCTGTATAGCCAATGCAGCAGAATCTTGAATAACAGTATCGGGTGCAGATCTAAATGCTCGAGCTAGATGTTTGTGGATCAGCTCAAATATGAGATCATCATCCGAGCATTGAATTTTAAAACGTTGACATGAAAAACCTTTTACTTTAGCCGGGTCAACAGCACCAAGGGCTCCAAGACAATCAGCACAGACCAACTTCAACCGCTGCCCAACTGTGGTCCTTGATTCTTCTGTACATCCTTTTAGTAATGACGCAATCAAGGAACTCAAGACATCCAAGTCTGAACCAGCTACAGCAGTGATTAGAGATGTAATATCCTTCCATCTCAAGCTCAGAAGCTTATGAAGTTCACATCCTACCATGTACCTTACATTTAAGTTCTCGTGATTTAAACCATCAACTATATCTCGCAATTGATCCTTTAAAGTCATCGTCCCACGAGCATCCTCAATTGCTTTGTTCACTTGCATCAAAGCAGGTATACTGGGCAGTGGAGGGAACTCAGATATATGCTGCTTTAGTATAACCCTATTCTTGAAAACAAGTTCTTCTAAAATTTTTACCACTTTGTCCAAATGTATTGAGGGATTTTCTTTGTCTCGTTCTAGAAAGGGAAGAAGGGAAGCAAAAACTTGAGAAATTATATGTTTAATGCTAGATAGCGATACTTTAGCCAATTGCTTTATGAAAAAATGCAAGACAGGCAGACCCTCCATTTGCAGTGATTCTTTATCTATAGCATGCAAGAGAAGCACCATCAATTTTGGCACATAAGTATTAAGATGTGAACCCATCATTCTAATCAGCATCTCAATACGGCTTAATGCTTGTTTCCGAAGCATGGAATCATCAGAATGGAGCATTTTCCTGTCTATGATATTAAGAAGGCCAACAAAATATTTCCGCAAAAAAAGACTGGAAGATCTTCCGCACCAGCAATGCCTTTAATCATCTGAGGAACTCTAGCTAATCTGTCAACAAATAGAAGAATAATAAGCAAAGGACAACCAAACTCATGTACCTCTTGCTAGAAACACAAATAAGAACTCGATAGTTGGTTCATGACT